>CM070566.1:34240848-34682032 GCA_036346405.1 Phyllostachys edulis
GGGTATCAAATCATTAAGAAATTACTAAAGGTATGCACTTATACGACCACTTTCATTTGAGCGTACCTAGTTAATTTCCGAGATTTGACTTTGAAACGCGGAAGAGTAAAATCTGTACCATCACCCTTCCTTTTCTTTTCTTGACCTTGCGGTTACTCAACCGCAGATTAACCAAGTCTGTTGCATTATCCAACGTAATATCGATCACGATGTTTTCGATCATCTCGTCAAAAGCAACGTCCTTGATGATCCGGTCGGACGGAGTGATTTCACCGACCTCCATACCAGGTTGTTCCAACAAGCTATGCGCTCGTCGTTAACGATCGGTGCAGGGTTGGCAACCACCGTAGTCGCGTGCTACTGGCCTTCAGCCTTCTCCACCTAAACCAACAAATAAATTCTGCTAGGTGATGAAATATTTTATCTAAACTATATATATATATATATATTATGAAATGTTCTGTTACCTCGGGAGATCCATCCTCTTCCAGTGCATCTGGGCACGAGTCAGTTGGGACAACGGTGGGATGTTTAGCCTCACCAGTATGTGTAATTCGCAACCCGACCAACTACAAAAACAGAGCATGATCAAAAACCTGATCGGAAAATATATATGTATACATGATAAAAGAGATTTTACCTTAAGCCTTGTTGTTCTCTCTTCAGCAGAGGCTATGGCCAATATCTCAGGGAATCCAGCCTTTTCTCCAGGCTCCCCTGCACAGATCAGCCTAATCCTTTCTCTAACTTCCTCAGGAGAAAGAGCTTCAAAAGAAGAGAGAAAATAAGACATGAACATGTTGTAAGGTAATGCATTAATCAAATGAAAATACTGGTCGGAGTTATCTCAAAGACTTACCACCTCCTGAGATATCTTCATCACGACCAATGGACCAGATCAGGGAGTGAGTCCGAAGCTTTAATGGGCTGATTTGGCGCTTAGTGAAATCCCTCACCACATGCCAAGAGGTCAAGCCCTTGACTCGTAGGTCGTAGATGGCATCCACCCATCGCCCGACCACTCCTGTCTTCTCCACGGTCTTTCTCCATTTGGGGTTTTCCGTTGCTCTCATCCCGGCGAAATAGAGGCCGTCGTCCTCAGAATCGTCATATAGAACCAGTTCTTCTTCCATAGCGACCACGAGGATTTTGAGTACATATGAATGTACTCATCGGCCTTCCCGTCGTGAAGGCGCAATGTACATTCCCCGAGAGTCTCTGTGGTTCTCCCCATCACCATTCAGTAAAAATACCTGAAGAGCCTCAAACTCGGAGGCAATCCCAGGTATGCTTCACACAAATATGTGAAGATGCTGATGTTGGCGATGGAATTTGGGGCCAAATTCACTAATTCCACTCCGTAGAATTCAAGAACACGAAGAAGGAATTTGTGTACCCGATCTTCTCCAAAGCTTCAAGCTTTTTCTTGCTCAACTCCGACGGCAACCACTTCTTGATTTGCTCCGACATGATGAAAATCCTTGAGGATGAGCAGAACTCGCATGAGATTTTTGTGGTCGGAAGAACAAGAAAGGAAGGACGAAGATTTTTGTCTGGATAAAAGAGATCAGAAAAGGGGATCTGGAAGCATAAAGAATCCAAAAGGTCTTGCGATGGGGATTTTATAGCCTCAGGTCTTTCGAATTACGATCGGAGGTTATCTATAAAAGTCTGAACGGCAAAAAGCTTCTTTTTCACCCAACGGACAGAGAAACTCTTCGGTTCCCAAGGCAAGTTCTCAACTTTAAAATGAACACAAACCACCTCGGATGTCACGACATTAAATGGTGGTCTGCCCGATATGAATTCATCGGGAGAACGCATTCACACGACCTGTTCATTTAAATGTTCGGGGGCCTAGCTGACGAGGATTAAAACCTCTGTGTATTAAATTAAATACATAGAAAGACCATACGTCTTCATGGTCGTAACCCCTAAGGCTAACGACCTCACTGGTCGTAAGGATTCCAGAGGTTACACGATGGGTACCCTGGTCGGACTAGGTTCCGACCAGGTGGCTGCTCGGAAATGTTATGAACAGGTACCATTAACCATATGATAAATGGAACACGTGTTAAACGTTCCATTACCTACGATGACATACAAGACTCTGACGATAAACCACCTTGCGGTTAAATGTCTCACAAATACTTAACCGCAAGACAGTTAGCATATTGTTAACTGCCTAGAACCTCCGACCAGTTGTAACGTTTCATCAAGGACGTCTTTCCCAGGAATAACTGTCGTCCCTTCGGGAGTTATTTAATGATGAAGTGCAGGAGACACAAGGCAGAGGCACACATATCGGCAACAACGAAGGCAACCACGAAGTCAAGCAAAGCGAGATTCAATACATTCAAGTAATTGGAGATAGTCCCTAGTCAAGTCTTGTAAACCCAGTTCATATAAATAAAGAGCAGCCCCCATTCTCTTCCAGGATACTCTACGTCATTTTCCTCCTTTTATTTTCATAAGATCGGCGATTCGATCGTCAACACTACTATCTCAAGATCAATTGACAGATTTGAACAATACTTTTAGAGCTCAAGTCTAAACTAGATTGCAATGTCAATTTCAGTATATGACTGATTTCATCACAGAGCATTTACAATATCCCACAGAGCAATATGTCATCATGTCTAGCATCCCAAACCCTAACCATCAGAACACCCACATATAATACCAATAACTCAAAAAGCTGAGAGTTTAAAAACACTGAAAGTTTGAAAAAAAAATGGATTGCAAGCAGCGTATCTATTACTCAAATAGTATCAAACGATACTTTCACATCAATAGACAATATACATTCACAACAAATGGAAGCGTATATAGTTCATACTACTCAAGGAAGTCTCCAATATAGCACTAACATTATTTTGTTCATTCAAGCAAATATAAACAACATACTTTGAATCAACGTATCAAACAACTAGATAGCAAAGTCAATGCATAAACTTAATATTCTTACCACAAATAAGTAAATCTATAATCTAAAATATAGTCTATCAAAAGGTATACATATTTGGTTAAAAAAACAGCCTAAATATTATTCTTGACACATATCAGTAGGTTAAACTACATAAAACTTTACATGCATTCATCAATCAGCAACATCGGACTCCACCAAAGTAATAATACTGATATATACATATGAACATGACCCATGTTTCATCATCACATAGAACATTCAAACCCTAGCTACATAATATCAACAAAGCAACAAGAAAAGCACCGTCGGCAGGCAGGGGGAGATGCACAAAGAGCCTCGCCTTCTTTCCCCCACTCACCCACGAACTGAGAAGAGAAGGAAAACACACCGTCGGCTGCTAGAGAGGAGGGAAGCTGGAGGACTAGAGGAGGCGCTGGAGTCGGCGGCACGAGGGAGGACCAGAGGAGGCGCTGGAGCAGGCGGCGCGAGGACCGGAGGAGGTGCTAGACTCGGCAGCGCGAGGGAGGACCGGATGAGACGTTGGAGTCGGTGGCGCAAGGACCGGAGGAGGCACTGGAGTCGGCGGCGCCGGAGAGCAAGGGGCTAAGGGCACTGGGGAGGTGAACGGGCGAGAGTGACGAGTAAGAGCAAAAACTCTAGCGGTTCCCACATTATAAAGGCATATCACAGACGGTTCTATTATAGAACCGTCTGTGATAAACTCATATCACAGACGATTCTGATACGAGTTTATCACAGACGGTTCTTTTATGGAACCGTCTGTGATTCGTTATCACAGACGGTTCTATAATAGAACCGTCTGTGATATGCTACTATGTAAACCTGGTGACAAGTCCACAACACAACTCCAAATCATTTGACTGAAAAAATTGACAAGTCCATAACACAACTCCAAATCATTTGACTGAAAATTCATTTGACTTCAAAAATTCATATCTAATTCAACTCAACTCCAAATCAAGTGAAACCAATTTTGATACTCCACATTACAATGAAGTCCACATTGACATCAATATCAGATATGAAAAGTCCATAACACATTAACACATGACAATTCCACGTTGACATCAAAATAAGAGATTACAAGTCCATAACACATGGCAAGTCCACATTGACATCTCTCATGTGATGGAATAAAATACAATGGAATAAATTCTTAATTAAAATATAGCCCTTCATGATGATCGACGCGCATATAGCTAGCTTCCTCACTGGGTTCTTCCTTGAGCCTGATGCCGTCTCCGAAAGGAGGCAACTCGTCAAATTGATTGTACTCTTCCTCATCCACGATATTCTCAACTCCGACAATCCTTCTTTTTCCATGAAGAACTACGTGGTGATTCTTATTTGCCGGGTCCGTTATATAAAAAACTTGAACAACTTGCTTAATGAGTACGAATGGTTCGTCCTTGTATCCGACACGTTTGAGGTTCACAGTAGTGACGCCGTACTTGTCGACCTTCACGCCCTGCGAAAGTTTAACCCAATGGCATCGAAACAGAGGGATCTTGAAAAGTACGTAGTAGAGCTCCCAAATCTCCTCTACGAACCCATAGTAGGAGTTCAACCCACGTGCCCCGGCGGTATTGAACTGCTCGTGAAACGTATCTATGCGGACACCGCTGTTCTGGACTGTGCTCGTCCTATCCTGAGCTACCGTATAAAATGTGTACCCATTTATGTCGTATCCTTGCCATGTCACAATTGTAAATTGTGGCCCTTTTGCCAACCATACCAGCGTATCATCACTTGATGACCTCCTAGTGACCTCCTAATGATTCACACCTTTAACCATTCGTTGAACCGACGGTTGTGCTCTCTCGTGATCAAAACCTCCGACCAGTCTGGATTCTATTGGCGTACCATGCCTTTGTGCTCGCCGATGTATGGGGACACTTGGGTCTTATGTTGCAAGACCGTGAAATGGGCTTGAGCGTGCGTATCCAGATTGAGAGTGGTTGATTTCCTTCCGATGGTCCCGATACCATCCAGTCTCCCCTCATGACGAGATAGAGGCACACCTATTGGTTCCACCTAAGCCATGTAGTTGACGCAGAACTCAATGACCTCTTCGGTTGCATAACCTTCGATGATGCTGCCCTCTGGTTGAGATCGATTTCGTACGTAGGACTTGAGAATTCCCATGTACCTCTCGAACGGGTACATTTGACGTAGGAACACAGGGCCGCATATCTTTATCTCTTTCACAAGGTGAACAATGAGATGGACCATGATATCAAAAAATGACAGAGGGAAATACATCTCAAGATGACATAGAGTCGTCACCACCTCGGCCTACAGAGCATCTAGTCCTTGGGGATCGATGACCTTCTCAGCAATTGAGTTAAATAAATAACATAGCCTCAAGATTGCACTCGGATCTTGTTCGGCAAGATACTCCTAATTACAACAGGAAGCATTTGTGTCAACAGCACATGAAAATCATAAGACTTCATACCAATTAATTTCAAATCTTCCACAGAAACAAGTTTCTTAATGTTAGTGGAGTAACCAGACGGGACTTTCACACCATGCAAGCTCTGGCACAGTTCATTTCTCTCGGCCTTGGACAGAGTGTAGCAAGCTGGGGGAAGGTACGTTCGTCCTTTATCAGTCTCTTTCAGTGCTAACTCGGTCCTTATGTTCATATCAACCAAGTCACACCGTGCGTTAACACCATCCTTTGTTTTGCCACTAATGTTCAGTAAGAAACCAATCAAGCTATCACATACATTCTTCTCCACATGTGTGACGTCGATGCAGTGGCGAACTTCTAAGTGCTCCCAATAAGGCAAGTCCCCAAAAATTGACCGCTTCTTCCAGATGTTCTTCTGACAAGTTCTATACGCATATAACAAATCAGTGTCAAATTACATTAATAAACCGCAAGTACAAACTCTTCTTAATTATTGACCAAACAAACTTAAATTGCTTAGCGATTAACTTAGAGCAAATATAAAGGGTTAACGATCGTTTCCCTCGGAGCTCACGATGAAAATACCAAATATCCCGTGAGATTCCTCTCCTTCTCCTTCTCCTCCGATCCCTTCCTCCTCCTTTCCTCCTCTCTTTAGCTTCCTCCTTTCCTTCTCCCCTCTAAGGTGGCGCAATGGGGGGCAGCAAGGTGCAGGTGGCGCAATGGGGGAGGAGGCAACGGGGTGGAGGAGGCGCAAGGGGCAGGGGTCCCAACTTCTCCTCTCTAAGCTGGCGCAATGGGGGAGGAGCAGCAGGGTGGAGGAGCTAGGATAGGGAGGTGGCGCATGGGG
Source organism: Phyllostachys edulis (assembly GCA_036346405.1). Classification (NCBI taxonomy): domain Eukaryota; kingdom Viridiplantae; phylum Streptophyta; class Magnoliopsida; order Poales; family Poaceae; genus Phyllostachys; species Phyllostachys edulis. The sequence goes on from CM070566.1 coordinate 34,247,065, forward strand.
GAGGAGCAGCAGAGTGGAGCCAACGCAGGGGTTGTGTCGGGTGTTTATAATGCCAAAATTATCACAGACAGTTCTTATTAGGAATCGTATGTGATAAGCCCTCATCACAGACGGTTCTTATTAAGAACCGCGTGGATAATCCTGACGGTTTCTAATAAGAACCGCTCAGGATGAGCTAGATTATCACTGCACGGTTTTTAATAAGAATGCTCAGGATAATCATAAACGGTTCCTATTATAGAACCGTCTATGATTAACTGAACTATCTATCGCTGCGGTTACGTAATAAGAATCGTCTGTGCATTATCACGGACGGTTCTAGTTATAAATCGTCTGTGATAGGTACGTATCATAGACGGTTTCTTTGGAACCATCTGTGATAAGCATAACACAGACGGTTCCAAATGAACCATCTGTGATGAGGTGTCTTTTATAGCTTGTTTTTGTAGTAGTGATGAGGCCCATTGGAGTTACAACTCAACAGTAACCCATACCTTTTTGATCGGAGATCCCGTGACTTAGGCAATGGGAAAAATAAGTTGATGTTTGAACAAGAGAGTACATTTTAATAAAATATGTACCTATGTCCTAATAGACAAAGTACTCTCAACTGTATGGAAGAGGATGGCTTAAGGCCTTAATGTATTCTATGTTGGAAATATGCCCTAGAGGCAATCATAGAGATGATTATATTTCATTATGTTCATGACATTGGATGATATGTTCTCTTGTTCCTAGAATAATATTGTTAATATTTATTATCAAGTATGTGACTTGATTGTGAAACTCTATGTTTCTACGATAATTATTCTTATACGATCCCTGGACGGAAACATATGAGGACACATAATAGACTACCATATGTATTGGTTGATGACTATGTTCCACGAGTCATGGGTATGGAGATATCAAACCAATAATATGGACACATGTTAGAGAACATGATATTGGATAAGACCCACCTTGAGACACTATTGAGATTGTTATAATTCTAAGTGTCGTTAGTTAGTCTCAAGCAATGATGATGTATAATCCTTAGACCTGAGATCAGCATGGTTTCCTACATGTGTAATAGCACTCTTAGGGGTTGCCAAACGCTACACCAGAATCGGGTAGTTATAAAGGTAGCTTTCGGGTATGCTATGAAACATGCAGAGGAATGTGACTGGTTGGATATGGGATTTGCCCCTCCTAACATAACAGGAGAGATGTCTCTGGGCCCCTCGTTGTGATCGGATAAAGAAAGTGCATGGCCGTGCCACTAGTGGTCGAAGTGTTCGACCATGTAAGGTTATCCGACACTCGATCGAGAAAGTATTGAACAAGTCCATGGATGACACATCATCTCACCTGAAGTTCAACCAGACATCATGAGGCAAAGGGAGTATACATGAGTAGGTCGCTTAGTTTGAACAGTTACGGACTGGTCGTATGGAAATACGAGCTGGTCGTAGACTGATCGAACGTAATCACAGAGTGGTCGTAACCTGGTCGTAAAGAGTTACGAACTGGTCGTGACCAAATACGAACTGGTCGTATAAAGATAGGACCTGGTCGTAAGTGATGAGGACCTGGTCGTAGATCATATTGCATTAAGGTTCGTCCGATATAATTTGTGTGTATTTGGGAATCGCTATGTTCTGCTAGGAACCGCTACGACTCGTAGTCGGAAAGGGTTTCTGAGTCACAACCGTACTACGCATAAACCTACAGGGTCACACACTTAACGGGTTGGAACAAACAATACGGATACGATTCGTAAACGTGTTCGGATAGGATCCGTCACGAGGACTATATAAGGAGATGCATGAGGCTGTTGGGCGTAACGTAAGTTTTACACCACCGAAACCCTAGCCGCCATCTTCCTGAGAGCTCTACCGTGCGACTTGGTGCTAGTACACCAACGCACGGTTGTTCCTTCCCTAGACGTGTGGATATCGTAGAGGCGCTACTACGACTGTTGCGCTTGAGGACGATCCGCGATCTTCACAAGGAACTGCAGACGTTGCTGGAGGAGACGATCGACTCGTGAGGACGCAGGACGATCGACTACGACCACTACATCGACGCGCTCTACATTGGACCAGGCTGCTCCAATCCTTCTTCCACTGCTCTACGCGTCTGATGGTAACGATCTATGATCATCTACTTGCTTGGCTTCCTGGTTTGCGGGGTAGAAATTTTTGTTTGTAGCTATCGTAGCCTACCCGCGACCCAACATTCTAGTGTCCGATGAGGGAAAAAGGTACCAGCCTACAGGATACCTAGAATGAATACACCTACTTGAGCCTAACTGAGGTCACAGTTCACAAGAATAAGGGCATTCTTTAGAAAGCTCATGAGCAGATAAGGGAGCATGACTGATAAGGGGGTTGCCCGATCTTCTCAGTGAGAAACCGTAGATAGGAGGTGTGAGGCGGTCGATATCTATAGCTGAACACTCGCGCCAATGCACGAACCCACAACTCTTTGGATAACGCCCACACACACCAGATAGTTGATCGTCGCGAGACCATGAATGACGATCACCAAGTGCCCAATTCCCAATAGAACGACGGCTTGACCTTCGAGTTGCAGAACAGAACAATGGATCGCCCAATTCTCTCTCAAAGTCCTCGCATGAACTCTGGTTTGAAAGAATAAGCAATAGCTATGTTTCAATCTTATGCAAAAACTGGTCTAAGGGATACATGAGGGTTCACGGTGGTATTTATAGTGCACCCTCTAAGTCACACAACAAAAACTAGGGCCGGCGAACTAATTGATGCGACCAAGGTCTCCGACTCGAACTCCTAACCAACTCGTACTGTTCGCATCAAGTACTGTTCATGTCGAGTACTATTCATACCGAGTACTGTTCATGTCGAGCACTGTTCATGCCGAGTACTGTGCACACCTTGGGCATTCGCTCGGGTTGGGTTTGCACATGACGGCGTCTGGTCGTAGACTTCGACCGGCGTTCCCTGTTCTATACGACTACAACGTTCGGCCATGACCTGATCGTAGGCGTGGTCGTAGAGCTGGTCGGGGACCTAGTCGTAGAGTTGGTCGTGGACCTAATGTTGGAAATATGCCCTAGAGGCAATCATAGAAATGATTATATTTTATTATGTTCATAATATTGGATAATATGTTATCTTGTTCCTAGAATAATATTGTTAATATTTATTATCAGGGATGTGACTTGATTATGAAACTCTATATTTCTGCGATGATTATTCTTAAACATTCCCTGGTCAGAAACATATGAGGACACATATGAATAGACTAGCATATGTATTGGTTGATGACTATGTTTCACAGGTCATGGATATAGAGATATCAAACCAATAATATGGACGCATGTTAGAGAACATGGTGTTGGATAAGACCCACCTTGAGACACTATTGAGATTGTTATGATTCTATGTGTCGTTAGTTGGTCTCAAGAAATGATGATGTATAATCCTTAGACCTGAGATCAGCATGGTTTCCTACATGTGTAATAGCACTCTTAGGGGTTGCCAAACGCTGCTCGTAACTGGGTAGTTATAAAGGTAGCTTTCGGGTATGCTATGAAACATGCAGAAAAATGTGACTGGTCGGATATGGGATTTGCCCCTCCTAACATAACAGGAGAGATATCTCTGGGCCCCTCGTTGTGATCAGTTAAAGAAAGTGCATGGCCATGCCACTAGTGGTCGAAGTGTTTGACCACGCAAAGTTATCAGACACTCGATCGAGAAAGTATTGAACAGTCCATGGATGACTCAACATCTCACCTGGAGTTCAACCAGATATTGTGAGGCAAAGGGAGAATACACGAGTAGGTCTCTTAGTTTGATCAGTTACGAACTGGTCGTACGGAGATACGAGCTGGTTGTAGACTGGTCGAATGTAATCACAGAGTGGTCGTAACCTGGTCGTAAGGAGTTGTGAACTGGTTGTGACCAAATATGAACTGGTCGTATAGAGATAGGACCTGGTCGTAAGTGATGAGGACCTTGTCATAGATCATATTGCATTAAGGTTCGTCCGATAATTTATGTTTATTCAGGAATCGTTATGTTCTGCTATGAGCCACTAACGACTCGTGGTCGGAAAGGGTTTCCGAGTCACGACCGATTATGCATAAACCTAATGGGTCACACACTTAACGGGTTGGAACAAACCAGTAAGGATACAATTCATCAAACATGTTCAGATAGGATCCGTCATGAGCACTATATAAGGAGATGCATGAGGCTGTTGGGCGAGGGTGAAGATAATAGACAAGACACATGAAAGTCGCGAGTTGAATTGCTCTACCGAAACCCTAGCCGCCATCTTCCTGAGAGCTCTGCTGTGCGACTTGGTGCTAGCACACCGGTGCATGGTTGTTCCTTCCCTGGACGTGTGGATACCGTAGAGGCGCTACTACTACTGTTGCGCTTGAGGACGATCCGCGATCTTCACAAGGAACTGCAGAGGTTGCTGGAGGAGACAATCGACTATGACCACTGCATCGACCTCGGACGATCAACTACGACCACTGCATCGACGTTGGACGATCGACTACGACCACTGCATCGACGCGCTCTACGTTTGACTAGGCTGCTCTAACTCTTCTTCCGCTACTCTGCGCGTCTAGTGGTAACGATCTGTGATCATCTACTTGCTTGGCTTCCTGGTTTACGCGGTAGAAATTTTTGATTTATTGCTATCGTAGCCTACCCGTATCACTACACCTGATCGTAGAGCTGGTCATGGACCTGGTCGTAGAACTGGTCATAGACCTGGTCGTGGCAATGGATCTGGTCGTAAACCCGGTCGTAGTCCTTGGGGAACTGGTCGTAGATCTCCTGGGACTGGTCGTAGACCTTCTGAAACTGGTCGTAGATCTTCTGGGACTGGTCATGGACCTTTTGAAATTGGTCGTAGACCTTCTGGGACTGGTCGTAGACCTGACTTGAGCTTCCACGGTTCTCTTACATTGCTTTAGCTCCTGCTTTCTTGTCAAACCTGAGAACACATAAGATAGATGCATTAGGTAGTAGCCAATTCTCATTATAGACAATAGGAAACACATTAAGAAATAAGAGCACATATTGATTTGGCAGCTTGGCTCTGGCTCTAGTCATTGGACCGGTGGGTACTTCATGAACAATATTCTGCACACTTAAGGTAGTAGTCGTAGGGATGTCCTCATCAGTATGTACACAAATAGAAGAAGATGTATAATTGTTAGAGATGCCCGCATCATCCTCCCCTTCTTGAAGAAAAGCCGTCCTCGGCTTTTGACAGCCTGAAAATGTGCTAAACAAAGAAAACAACGTATATGCATGGTATATGTATTAATCATCCAAACTCCTTCGGTTTAGCACATGATGATTTCTTGAAAGCATAATAATCAAATAAAACAATGTATATACAAGATATATGTATGAATCAATTGTTGTGTTATTCTCTTTGTTTTGCACAAAATAATTAACACAACAGCATCCATAGGATGTACGTGATATATGCATTGTGATAACTTTCATTCACATCGTTCTCCCTCCCATGAGAAAAAGTTGTCCTCGACTTTTGTAAGTACATGGACAAGATATAAAAGGGACCAACTAGATCAAGTTGTTCAAATATGGGGTAAAAAATTCTTAGTGCCTTCCATGCTTTAACTGCACTACGTTGTTTACTTGTACAGGATAAACAAGTAGGCATCATGTTATGTTCTAAACAATAGACACATGTATTTAAACCCATCTCAAAGTGTCCATGACATTGCTAAATAGATGGTTTGAGCAAAACATGCAATTTTAAAGCAGCAAGATTATCACATGTAATGTATATTTGATAAACATAGAACTTAGCATCTACACTATAATCTCCAATCAAATTAAACGTATATGTGTAGGCATAAGGACTAAGTAGTGATTTTAAACATGAAACTTCAGCAACATTCTATATCACACTAGATAGCTCTCTAGGATCATCAAACATTACATAGTACAAAGAATCACTAGGAGATACTCTAGTAAGAACTTCCTCATGGGTAATCAATTCCATATTATGTAAATTGAGCATAGAAATTTCAGAACATATAATATTCAAAGGAACACTAGAGTTCTCACTCTTACGTACCTCTGCATGATGAATATTCAATTCAACACCATTATTGTTACCTTTGACGTCCTCCTCGGTTATTGTAGGTGTTGTAGGTATCAAATCGTCATGATGAAACCACGGGACAGCAAGCACTCCATCTCCAACCATGGTTATCTCCTCATCTTTTACTTACAATGGTGCTGGTTGTTGAACATTTGACTCCTATTCTTTAATATCAACCTGCACAATAGGAGAAACAACACTAAAAGTAGAGAGTAAATCGTTAATTTCAGCAATAACCTCACTATGACTATCATCTACTTCCCTCTTTTCTTTTGGTGTGTCTCTCACACTCAATTTGGATGCTCGCAACCTCACATATGGTGGAATGACACAGCTCACTCTCGTTATCACTATCACTCAATTTGGCTATGTGGCTCTCAGTGTCACATGGGTTTGGATACATCACATCCCCCAAATATTGTGGGTCAGCAATGGAGCAATTACCAGCAACCATAATCTCTTCATGAAGCAATGAGGCAGCACTTCATGAAGTCTGAACCGAAGGGTAAGTCCCATGCTCGGTCGCCTTCGCATGTGACACACTAGTGGACTTCAATCCTTGTTGTAGCTTTGTCAACCTTTCAACTACGGAACACTTGTAGTGGTAAGGAACAAAACGTGCACGAAAATGCTGCTTCATCTGCTCCTAGGTGATAATTGGCAATTCATGGCACTCCATATGCTTACAAATAAACCACTCCCACCAATGTGTAGCATAATCAGCCAAACCATTGGATGCAAGTAAGAGTTTTCTCTCATTGGAATAGTGGTGCATCCGAAATAGCGTATCAATTTCCAGCTCCAAAGTGAGGTATTCTTCTAGAAATTTGGGTTTATCAACAAAATCCTCGGTGTTGTCGTGTTGACGACGATGCACGTTGGAGTGGTTGAACATGTCGCGCAGCTCCAAGAAGTTGTTGTTGATGTCCATACGCAACTGTGTAACCTCCTTCCCGAGGTTGTTCAATCCAGTCTTAACATCCCCGAGCTCGTCGCGCACTCCAGTATCATGATTATGAAGTTGTTTTTGTAGCATCTTGGGCAATCGAGTGTACTCTATCCATGTAACCGGCGCCTCCGGATTAGGTGGATTCTCCTTGTGACCCGACATGACAACAACTCACAAATAGCAAGCAATATTTTATCTGGGTTAGTAAACTCTCTCTACGCTCACAACTCACTATCTTGAACACAAGACAAGCTTATCGTTCCAAAGTGAATCAAGGACAGCAAATCGATACTTGGGATAGCGAACAACCTCAACCCGGTAATGTATGAGCATAACTAAGAATAAGGGAGTACACAAACGGGTGTAGGTGGAGCTTGGAAAGGTAAGTGTATAACCTATGCCAACTGGTATTCAAGGCATTGTAAAACTAAGTAATGATCCAAGCTAGAAATTTTTGCCTATGTGCTGATCCAAAAGGTTTAAGCGAAGTGTAAGAACGCACACGCAAAGATAAATGTGACTTAATGCAAACAAAGGACTGAGTCGTCGATTGACGAACTCGTATTGCACCAAGTACTAGGAGTGACACTAGCTAATTGCAAAGATAATGAAAATTAAGGGCACAAGATTGCTCAAAGAGATTAAATACACAATCTGAAATTATGGACTAGGGTGTACTCTTCCCAATTTTGTGGCCAGTTGCTTTTGCTTTTCTCTTTTCTTTCGTAAAACCGTAAGAACAAGCTCTTCCTCCTTCGACTATTAAGGTAACCGAAAGGAAAAGTTGGTACTAACTTTGCAGGTTTGTTTTCATTCTCTTCTTTTTTAAAAAAATACTTTTTCAAGCCATGGCTTTTTCTTCAAGTTGGCTGCCTTTTACTTTTGTCTTTTGCAAAGGCCGAAAGAAGCTATATATTCACCCATTGATTTGAAAGTCTCAAAGATTTCAGCAGTGTAAACTAATGCTAAGAGCAGCCTAAAAGCAATATTCAACAGCTAGTCTCAAAGATGAAAGGACTGAAGTGAACTTAAGATAATCATAAAGTTTCGGCTAGCTAGGATTGAAGAAGAAACCCTAATCGAACCGAACACCAAGTCAAAGAATTGAAGAAGGAAGTTTTGGAAAGAAAAAATCTTGGAGTTGGAGTCGGACGTTACTTCCCCCAACAGAAATCGGCCGAAAAACCTGTAGATCCAACTCGGATAGCAACCAAGAGACAGTTTCCAAAAACTCTTTTTGGGTGCTAATTGAGGGAATCAACCAGCAATTTTCGAGGGTTTAAGTGGATACAAGATGAAGTTACGCAAAGAAAACACAAGATCAGCATGGAAAACAAAATTTCTAATGGACGAAAACTTAACTAAACGCACAAGAAATAACAGTTGAAAACTAGGGTTTGGAATTTTTGTGTTGCAATTTTATGTTTAATGGACAATAAGACAGAAAACAAATCTAAACTATGGATACAAAGTTCTCACCGAGTAAACCTAGAATCTGATACCACATGGTAAGGGGGTTGCCCGATCTTCTCAGTCAGAAATCGTAGATAGGAGGTGCGAGGTGGTCGATATCTATAGCTGAACACTCGCGCCAATGCACGAACCCACAACTCTTTGGATAATGCCCAAACACACGAGATAGTTGATCATCGCGAGACCATGAACGACGATCGCCAAGTCCCCAATTCCCAATGGAACGACGGCTTGACCTTCGAGTTGTAGAACAAAACAATGGATCGCCCAATTCTCTCTCAAAGTCCTCGCATGAACTCTCGTTTGAAAGAACAAGCAATAGCTATGTTTCAATCTTATGCAAAAACTAGTCTAAGAGATACATGAGGGTTCACGGTGGTATTTATAGTGCACCCTCTAAGTCACGCAACAAAAACTAGGGCCGGCACGACTAATTGATGCGGCCAAGGTCTCTGACTCGAACTCCTAACCGACTCATACTGTTCGCATTGAGTATTGTTTTTACATCGAGTACTATTCATAACGAGTACTGTTCATGTCGAGCACTATGCATACCGAGCACTGTTCATGCTGAGTACTGTTCATGCCTTGGGCTTCTGCTCGGGTTGGCTTTGCACATGACGGTGTCTGGTCGTAGACTTCGACCGGCATTCCCTGTTCTGTACAACTACAACCATCGGTCATGACCTGATCGTAGGCGTGGTCATAGAGCTGGTCGGGGACCTGGTGTAGAGCTGGTCGTGGACCTAGTCGTAGACTTGGTCGTGGACCTGGTCATAGACCTGGTCATGGCAATGGATTTGGTCATAAACCTGGTCGTAGTCCTTGGAGAACTGGTTGATGCGGGGTGCCCGATCTTCTCGACGTAGAACCTCCCGATAACTTGTGTATCCTGACGAACCACCAGCTGATCCCCCGCGCCAATGCACGGACTTGCAACTCTATGGAAAATTCGCCCAAACACACACTTAATTGGATCCTCGCTGACCACAAGCGAAGATCGTCGAACCCTCAATTCCCAACGGAAAAGCAAGAACGTCCCCTTGTTCTCAACGCCCAATTCCCATTGTTTTGGCTATAAGCACAACAGGAGAATCAAGTATAAGCTTTGAAATATATTAAACGTGGTCTGAGTTTACAATGGGGGTCTACCCCTCAATATATAGTCTTGGCCTAGGGGCTATTCATGTTTACTTTTCAAGGTGGTACTAATCACGCTCGTTTACTGTTCATGCGCACTGTTCACATGCGTGGGCTTCATCCGGTTGGGGCCTTGGTCATGTAGATGGGCTTTGCTCCTTGCATTATGACATGGGCCAGCTCCTTAGTTTACTTCTTCTTGATCTTGGGCTTGATGGCTTGGTCGCTTGGGCCTTGGTCCTCCTCTCCTTAGCCCAATGGATCATGGGCCAACTTGTGGGCCACTTGGTCCATGAGCTCCTCATCGGACGGCCTTCCTTCAAGAACAGCATCATATCCTTCATCTCCGTTCATTATTGAATCTTCGAATCTGAGCACAAGCAAAACACTATTTTTAGGTAGTATGAAATTCTCATTGATAACATTATGTGATTCAGCTAGAAACAAATTCACATGTTCTTTTAATAATTTGGCCCATGCTCTTGTAATAGGTCCTGATGGCAGATTTGGAGCTTCAACACTTTTAGCTTGATCTGTAGTAGCAGAAGATGGTAAAGAGCTAGGGATGCCCTCATCATCCTCCTCCTCTTGAAAAGGCATTGTCCTCGACGCTGGATCGTCACCACCAAAGAAAGGTGATAAATCAGTGACATTGAACGTAGAGCTCACGCCATAGTCATCGCCAGGTAGCTCGATCTTGTATGCATTGTCGTTAATCTTCGAAAGCACTTTGAAAGGTCCATCTCCTCTTGGCAGCAGCTTGGACTTGCGGCGTTCTGGAAAGTGATCCTTGCAATAGTGTACCCACACTAAATCGCTAGGTTGAAACAGCACCTTCTTTCTTTTCTTGTTCGCCTTCTCAGCATAATACTTCGTCTTCTTCTCAATTTCAGCCTTTGTTCACAAAATCAGCTTGTGCGAAAGCCTCCATGTTAGCACGATCTGAAAGTGGCAGCGGCAACAAATCCAGTGGCGTAATGGGCTTAAAGCCATATACCACCTCAAACGGACACAGCTGCGTAGTGGAGTGCATAGCCCGGTTGTAAGCGAATTCCACATGCGGCAAATAATCCTCCCACTCACGCAGTTTCTTCTTTATCATGGCTCGTAGCAGCATGGAGAGTGTTCGGTTGACCACCTCCTTTTGACCATCAGTCTGGGGATGACAAGTTGTGCTGAATAACAACTTCGTCCCCAATTTCCCCCACAATGTCTTCCAGAAGTAGCTCATGAACTTCGCATCACGATCTGAGACAATGGTCCTTGGAACACCATGAAGTCGCACGATCTCCCTGAAAAACAAGTCAACAGTCAGCAACATGCGACGCATCGCCACTCTTGTGGCACGGAATGAAATGTGCCATCTTAGAAAAACGATCCACAACCACAAATATAGAATCCCTGCCCCTCTTAGTTCTTGGTAACCCCAAAACAAAATCCATGCTAATATCTTCCCAAGGAATATTAGGGACGGGTAAAGGAGTGTACAAACCGTGTAGATTCAACTTTGATTTAGCCTTGTGACAAGTAATACAACGTTGGACAAACCTGTCCACATCTCGCCTCATCTTAGGCTAATAGAAGTGATTGCTCAACATCAACAAAGTCTTTTCGCGTCCAAAATGGCCCATCAAACCACCTGCATGTGCTTCTTGCAACAAAAACAAACAAATAGACGATTCTGGAACACACAACTTATTAGCACGAAAAAGGAATCCATCATGCATGTGAAGCTTATCCCAACCTTTCCCATTTGTGCATTTGGAGTAAGGAATCGAAAAATCATGATCAGCTGCATACAAATCACGCAAACTTTCTAATCCATGAACTTGGACGCCTACTTGAGTCAAAAGCATGCTTTTCCTAGATAAAGCATCAGCTACCACATTGTCCTTCCCCTTCTTATATTTCACAATGTATGGGAAAGATTCAATGAACTCTACCCATTTGGCATGTCTACGGTTTAGGTTTGCTTGACCCTTTAAATACTTCAATGCCTCATGATTAGAATGAATAATGAACTCTTTAGGCCATAAATAGTGTTGCCAAGTTTCTAAAGCACGCACTAACGCATAAAGCTCTTTATCATAGACCGGATAATTCAATTGAGCACTATTTAGTTTCTCGCTAAAATAAGCCACCGGTCTACCCTCCTGCATTAAAACACCGCCAATACCAAGTCCACTAGCATCACACTCAATTTCGAAATTTTTCGTGAAATCAGGTAAAACAAGCAACAGTGCTTCAGTCAAGCGTTTCTTAAGTTCAGCAAAAGCATTTTCTTGCGCTAGCCCCCACACAAATTTAACACCCTTTTTAGTAAGTTCATTCAATGGGGCAGTGACAGTGCTAAAATCCTTCACAAAATGCCGATAAAAACCAGCAAGACCATGAAAGCTCCTAATTTGACTTACGTTCACAGGAGTTGGCCAATTTTTAATTGCTTCAATTTTAGATTCATCTACTTCAACTCCGTGCGCAGAAACAATATATCCCAAAAAGATTACACGATCTTTGCAGAAGTGCACTTCTCTAAGTTACCAAATAGTTTAACATCGCGTAAAATTTGTAGAACTTGTCTAATATGGTCAATGTATTCAGATTCAGTGCGACTGTAAATTAGGATATCATCAAAGTAAACAACCACAAATTTACCAATCAAATGCCTTAAAACATGATTCATTAAACGCATGAATGTACTAGGTGCATTAGTTAAACCAAATGGTATTACCAACCACTCATACAAACCAAAATTTGTCTTAAAGGCTGTTTTCCACTCATCCCCTTCGTGCATCCTAATTTGATGGTAACCACTATGCAAATCTATTTTAGAGAAAATAATAGCACCACTCAATTCGTCTAGCATATCATCTAAGCGAGGAATAGGATGACGATATCGAATAGCGATATTATTAATCGCTCTACAATCTACAAACATATGACATGAATCATCTTTCTTAGGAATTAAAATAACAGGAATAACACATGGGCTTAAGCTTTCACGAACGTACCCTTTGGATAGAAGCTCTTGTACTTGTTTCTGAATTTCCTTTGTTTCCTTAGGGTTGGTGCGGTATGGTGGCCGATTGGGCAGCGACGCTCCTGGAATCAAGTCGATCTTATGTTCGATCCCGCGAATTGGTGGCAGCCCAACGGGTACCTCCTCTGGAAACACATCACTGAATTCCTGCAAAACATGAGCAACACCACTAGGAAGGGAAGTTAAGTCATTAGCAGCAAGCAATGCATCCTTGTACACAAGTACAAAGTGCATCAGAGTGGGATTCTCACTCAGCTCTCTAATTTCTGATTTGGAGGCTATCATCACTAACTTGTTCTCTCCCTCACTTTTCTTTTTACCACCCAGATTTGGCTTGTGGCGCTCACTCGCCGAAGGTGTAGTCACTCTCTATTCTTCCCTCTTTCACTCTCACTCTCTACTTTTACTTCTGTCTTTTGCATAGAATCATTTACAATTTCAGCAGGAGTAAGTGGTTTTAACAACACATCCTTGTTGTTCCACTTGAATCTGTAGCAATTGTTGCGCCCATCATGTATGGCAGCACGGTCATATTGCCATGGTCTACCCAGCAGTAGATGGCAAACAGTCATAGGGACAACATCACAATCAACGGTATTACGGTAGGTGCCAATCTGAAAGTGTATACGTACCATGTAGGTCACCTTCACCTCTCCATTCTCATTTAACCATTGAACATGGTAAGGATGAGGATGTGGAATAAACTTCAGTCCCAGCTTGGTGCATAATTCTTTGCTCACCAAATTGTGATAACTACCACCGTCGATTATCACTTTGCATGCTTTCCCCTTTCCCACTTGTGTGCGGGTCTGAAACAGGTTGCATCGCTGTTTCATAGATGGTGCAGGCAGCACACTTAACACCTTTTGCGTGCAAATCACTGTTGGCAGATTGACGGCACTGCACACTCGTTGCCCATCTCCATCCTCCTCGTCCACATCATCAAAATCAGCGAACGGATCATCTTCATCTTCACTAGCTGATGCATACTCGCCTGCTTCAGTGTACAACATGGTCTTGTTATTTGGGCAGTCCTTCTGCATATGACCACGTCCCAAGCACTTGAAGCATTGTATATCTCGAGTTCTTGTTGTAGAGCCCACCGAAGAAGTGCCACTTGCAGCTGGTTGCGCACTTCTCCTTGCAAGGGATGGAGGCTCCTCCTTCTTGCCACTTGGTGCACTCCGGAAGGTTTAACTGGAGAAGTACTCTTACTTGGGAAAGGCTTAGGCACAAATTTGCCGCGGCCTGAAGGACCACGAGCAGAAAACTGTGCATCTTCCTCCAATTGCTGTTCAGCTTTCGTTGCTTGGTGCACCAGCTCACAAGTATTGTTATATGATTGAAAATTCACAATGCTCTTGATATTGTGATTCAGGCCAGCAAGATATCGTGCCATGGTTTGCTCTTCATTTTCTTGCACTTTGGCATGAATCATAGCTTGCTCCATCTCTTTATAATACTCCTCTGCAGATTTAGTTCCTTGTTTCAGATTTTGGAGCTTGCTGAAAAGAGAGCGTGTATAATGCTTTGGTTCTCCCCGTTCGGCTTGTTGGCGCTCCACTTGGTCCCACCACACAAGAGCATATCCATCAAATTCCACAGCAGGAGGCTTCAATTTTCTGTCTTCGGAACATCACTGCAAACAGAATAATTTATCCACTTTTAACTCCCATGTGAGGTACTCTTCAGGATTAGTTCGTCCTTGAAATTTGGGAATGCTCAGCTTGACCTTCCCCAAATCATCATCTTCATGCTGTCGGCGACGATAATTATCATTGCGATGCAAGTGAAGGTCGTCGTCCCAATCAACATCATGTGCCGCAGTACCACCTCGACCAAAACCTTGGGCATGCCCACGGCCACGTCCAGGGCTAGGAAGATGCCTTGCATTAGCAGTGGCATGGTCACGGTGCATGTGCTCAGCACGTGCTGCGAACTCAGTATGGGCCTCAACGGCTTCTGGACCGTCCACACTTCCAATATCGGCTCGGTTTCCCCCAAGCATCTCCTTGAGTTCAGCAATGCCTTGATGCAAGGTATTGATCTCATTAGCAACTCGCAACTCCCCATTCTACATGTCCTCACCAATAACTACAGCCACATCACCTAGGTTCTTTTTGAACTCCCGTTGCAACTCAGCGCGCAATGCATCAAACCGGTACTGTGGAACTAATGCATTAGGACTCTCCATCTCCGCTTCAGATCCTATTATGGTTAGTAAAGCACACAACAAAGTATAGGTTGATATATGTGGAGATCACTCAACTCACAATTCTGAACAAAGTGAAATTTCTTTACCGTTCCGAAAGGAATTAAGATCAACAATACTTATGCTTCAGGGCAGCAGGAAAAACAAGGTCATGTGTGAGCGAATTTCAAGAGCGAAGCTATGCACGACACAGGAGTATATTGGAGCTTGGTAGGGTAAATGTATACCTACTCAATTCTGCAATTCTAGGATGTTAAGCTAAGTAATAATCCAAGCTAGAATACTTTGCCTAGGTGCTGATCCAGAAGGTCTAAGCGAAGTGTATGAACGCACATGCAAAGATAAATGTGACTTAATGCAAACAAGGAATGAACCAGTAAGATGCAATCTGAACTAGTTCGTTTTGCACTAAGTATTAGGACAGACGCTAGCCAATTGCACAAGTATATGTAAGGGCACAAGATTGCTCAAGACAATTAAATACACAATCTGAAAATCTGCACCAGTACTGTAGCACCCGAAACTCTTGCTGTAGCACTCGAAAAAGGGTGCCGTATTCATGGGGAACCTTAGAATCACTTGTAAAGGGGCCCTGTCAATTTTGAGCAAATTCCAAGAAACTTGAATTTTTCTCGGTTTGCGGGCCCGTTTTGAGGCCCTAAACGACGTTTTTTGGGGTCGAAGTTGCCGCGCGTATTCTTGAGGTCGTACGCGTTGATAAAATCTCCGGATTGCACAGACTTCTTTTTTTCACTCTATCTTCTTGTTATCTTTCCAACGGATTAAGAATCGCCCCAATCGGAGGTCGTATGCAAAAGTTGGGATTTTTTTTATATACTCAATTTTTTTTTCAATGCTGAGGCTCTTTCTATATGCGGCTGTCTTTTCCTTTCTTCTCTCTTTTTGCAATGGCCGAAAGTATTTTGCTCCCCTTCGGTTTTGTGCAAACCTCACAAATCAGCAAGTGTATATAAGCTTAAAGAGTAGCCCTAGTGCAATATCGAAAACTAGTCTCAAGATGAAAGGATATAAGTGATGTGCAAAGACCCAAAGTGGTTCGGCCGGCTATGGTTAAGTGGGCCGAACTCAATTTTTGTGAACTGGAGTCGGATATGAACTCTCCAACCGAATTGTGGACTCGGATATGAACTCCCCCAAAGTGGAATTCGGAAAGGACTCTTGTGGATCAAATTCGGACAGCAGCAAGAGTTAGACTCGGAATCCACCAATGGTTCGGTTGTCCCTTGCTGTTGTCTTTCTCGGCTAAAAGGAGGCACAAACCAAAAGTCGGCTAGGGTTATGATTCGGCCCAAACCGAGAGAGGTGGCACACAGCAAGGTATTATAGTTGGATTCGAATGCGACTCCCACCAAAGAAAGGCGGAAGGGACAAAAAAAATTTGTGGAGATCAATTCGGAAAAGACCACAAGGTAGTTTCCAAATCCGAGAATAGATTGGTTCGTCCAAAGCCAAGGGGCGGCTAGGGTTTACCACGGCCGAACCGAGCACAAACCAGGATGTCTAGATGCGAATTACTCTTTTTGGGTGCTAATTGAGGAGTTCAATCAACAATTTTTTTCACAAAGATTAAGTTACGCAAAGGATCACACAGATCAGCAACTAAACAAACTTTCTAATGGACGAAAACTTAACTAAACTCACAAGAAATAACAGATTGATCTACGGTTAACCTATTATTTTTTATTGCGGCTTTAGCTAAATAGGACAGAAAATAAGAACACTAATAAAAAAGATAATGGTTCTACCGAGTGCACCTGTCGCTCTGATACCACCTGATGCGGGGTGCCCAATCTTCTCGACGTAGAACCTCCCGATAACTTGTGTATCCTGATGAACCACCAGCTGATCCCCCGCACCAATTCACGGACTTGCAACTCTATGGAAAATTCGCCCAAACACACACTTGATTGGATCCTCGCTGACCACAAGCGAAGATCGTCGAACCCTCAATTCCCAACGGAAAACCAAGAACGACCC
Organism: Phyllostachys edulis; assembly: GCA_036346405.1. Classification (NCBI taxonomy): domain Eukaryota; kingdom Viridiplantae; phylum Streptophyta; class Magnoliopsida; order Poales; family Poaceae; genus Phyllostachys; species Phyllostachys edulis. The sequence goes on from CM070566.1 coordinate 34,264,003, forward strand.
CTTGTTCTCAACGCCCAATTCCCTCTGTTTTGGCTATAAGCACAATAGGAGAATCAAACATTTTTTTTAGATAATGGATGCTTTTATTGAACTCAGCCGATTACATCAAGGTGATACAACCGTACTGAGATCACTCCTAGCCTCTACATAACTAGGATGCACATAGCCAAAACACACACGACACCTACAAATTTAAAAGCATAAGAAGTACAGGAAGAATCAAGGACCATCAATCTTGAGACTAGATCGCCACCCATGTCCCTAGGTAAAACACTCTCTGACCACCTGCTCCAAGTGTAGACACCCTGCAATAACCAAATCCCGCGAACCCAGCTTCTGTAGTATAACCCAAGTGCGCAGCCAATGGATAATTACATAAACCACCTGCAAAGGAGAAGAAATAACTTTTCTATCAAAAACCATATCATTCCTGCATAACCAAAGTGACCAACAAGTAGCAGCCGCCCCTAACAGGACATATAGTTGTAAATCCTTCTAGACTCCCCTAAGCCAACCAAAAAACATGTGAGAAACATGATGAGGAGGTCTAATCCCACTTGCCACATGTATGATAGTCCAAACTGAGCGGTGAAATGGCATTCAAAGAAGAGGTGTTTAATTGTCTCCTTACATTGACAAAAACAACAATCTTGATTGCCTTGCCAATTACGTTTTTCTAGGTTATCCTTGGTTAACACCACTCCACGGAGGAGATTACCAAAGGAAAACCTTAACCTTCAGTGGTACCTTTAGTTTCTAGAGTCGTCTGTTTATATTAGGGACATCACTATGAACTAGTGCTAGGTAATGAGACTTCACAGTGAATTGCCCATTAGAGGACAAGTTCCATCGAAACTCATCTTGCTCCTGAATTAGTTCTATATTAGCGATGCGTGGTAATAAGTTATTCCATGCCACTAGTTTTGAACCAATTAGATCCCTTCTCCATGAAAAATTTGGAGGGCCAGTTTGAAAGACTTCTGCGACAGATACCTGCTTATGACTAACAATATTGTAAAGGCCAGGGTACTGTTCCCGTAGGGTCGCATTTCCCAACCATCTTTGATTATGAAGGATCCAAAACGGAAGAAATCCCGTTTCACCTTCATTAGACTTGCCAAAAAATGTGAATCCCCAGCCTTCCACTGAACCTGCGAAAGAGGCTGGGAGCCCAAATACTTATTTCGTATTAGCTGCTGCCAAACTCCATCTGTAGTAAGCAACCTAAATAGCCACTTGCTAAGTAAGGCTATGTTTTTAATATCTAGATCATGGATTCCTAAACCCCCTTGGTCTTTAGGACGGCACACTGTAACATCCCAAATGTATAATCAGGGTTTGTTTCAAATGTAATTAAATGTGTAGAAATTAAAACTTTTTCTCACATGTAATTATTGTCCAAGAATTGTGTAATCCAAAAACACAAAGTTCTTGTTGACCAAAAGTCAAATTCATTTTTCCATTGTCACAACTCATGTGCCAAACCTTTGGAAATAATCTTCCTTGGTCCTAGAGTTGATGTGGGACCACTCTGAAAAATATCACAAATTATAAAGCTTGTGTGAGAATTTTTGGAGGTAAAACAATCTCTTGAACAGCCTTAATGAATTTCCTGAGAAAAATGCAGTGCATAAAAACCTCTGGAAATTTTATATAAGGTTAATCTTAATGTCAGGAAGCTCCAGTTAAAATTTCATAAATTTTGGAGTTGAATTGCTATCTCAAACAATTCTGCAAAGTCTCAGCTGTTTAAAAGTTCAATTTCAAACTTGCATCGCTTCTTGGGTCACACTGGGTACAAACTTTCCAAATTTCAAATTTCCCATCGAGACCTCCCTCCACCCTCTTGAGGTCGCAACCATTGGATCATGATCCAACAATCACGACCTCCTCCCCAGCCCGCGCAGCTCAACTGACCTCCATTTCCACCTTGATGAGGTCATAGCCGTTGGATCCAATCCAACAGCCATGACCTCCTCTTCGTTATCAAACGCCCCAGTCCTCCATCTCATCAAGGTCCCACGCCATTGGATCAAAGATCCATGGCCATGACCTCCCCTCACTGTCAAACCAATCCAGCCTCCCACCTTGCCAAGGTCGTAGCCGTTGGATCAAATCCAACAGCCCACGACCTCCCCGCGTTATCAAGCGCACAAGACCTCCCCCAATCTCATGTTGTGCACCGTTGGATTAAAATCCACGGTCACGACCTCCTCCTCGCCTTGTGCGCATCAGACCTCCCCGGTCATTGTGTGCCCTTGGATTTAAATCCAAAGGCCATGACCTCCCCCTCACTTCTCAAAGCCGTGCGCGGTTAAGTCCTCCCCATCTGGTCTGAGCCCTTGGATGTAGATCCAAAGGCTAGGACCTCCTAACCCTTACCGCGCATGACCTCCCTGGTCTGTTCGCAGCCGTGCGATGGAGATCGCATGGCTAGGACCTCCTCCCAGTCTTTTAAAACTTACCGTTTCACAGCCTCATCGGAGGGCTGTGACCTCCCTTGCGCTTCTCATCCAACGGTGGATGTGAGGTCCTGTTCTTCTCCTACCTTGGGCGCGCGTGCGAGCCATGGCAGTGGCCAAAGTTAGAGCATGTCTTGTCCCAACGGCTCTGCTCTGGGCGCATTAAATGCATGTCAGCCCTTTCCGCACCCTAGTCCTGCCCTAGGCCATACCCTGTCCTGACCTACCTTGTCCTTTCCATCTTGTCAACTCCATGGACCTCCCCATGGGCTAAGCTCACCATGAGCTTAACCCATGGTGCAGGACCTCTGTGCCATTGGTATAAGGTCCCCTCGAGCTCCCCTTTGGCTTCTTTTACACACTTGGAGCTTGCCATGCCAGTCCTTGGCTGAGCTCCTACCTCACTGACCTCCCCATCGCCATTGCTGTGACTTGGAGCTCTTGGTGAAGGCTTGCTCCAGTGGCTCCCTCTTGACATCTTGTTCATTTTAAGTTTCCCCAAACCTCCTGGAGTTGAACCTAACTCATGTTAGGTTGACATTTTCAGAGGAGGTTGGCATTGGAGCTCGGAGCTTGGACTCGGGCAGTGAAGCTTCCTTGTCTTCTCCAACTCCGGTCATCACTTCCACGACCTTCTCAGCTCCTCGGGACCTCCAGGTAACCTCCTGATAGTCCCTAGAGCTTGGGCACACGCTTGAATGATGTCGCGGAGCTTTACTTCACATTTTGGTCTTTTGGCCATGCTTGCCCTCGTGCTCCTCTCCGGCTCGCCGGCGTTCAAGGCCGTCGCCGCCATTGAGAGGAGGTCCACTGAGTGCGCAAGACTATTGCACACTCAGTGGTGCCCTTGGATGTCATCGGCGAGGTCTACATCGCCGTTGAGGATCATCTCTTCAAACTCAGGTTTTTGTCGGACGTACACGGCAGCACCGTGTCAAATTTCGGACAAAGATCCTCTACTTAATGCGCTATTCATTACTCAATCTCGCTAATCATTGGCGTGTCTTAACTGCCTTTAATCCCGCCCCGTGCACGCATTTAAGACCTCTCACGCGCGGACCTCCTTGTGTCCTGCGCGCATTAACTCGTGTCCGCGTCTTGGCGTGCACGAGCAAAGGGCGCTGGTGCAGGATGTCCTGCACCTCCTCCGAGGAAATCTGCACGTCCAGACCTCCTTGCATGTCGTGGCCGTCTGACCTCCCCCGGAGGTGCAGCGGACGTTAAGACCTCCTCGTGGACCTCCTCGAGGTCGTCCCACCATTGCGGACCTCCCTCCTTGTTGTGGTCCGTGGGATGCACCATCAACGGCCATGACCTCCCTCTGCTTTCGCTACAAGGATGGGAGGACATGGACCGCTGGATCCAAGATCCACGGCCCATGACCTCTGGACCTCGCGAGCGCGCGCGTGTGTTATCTTCTGGGAGGTCTTGAGCCGTTAGATTCAAGATCTATGGCTCACGTCCTCGCAGGTCTTTATGGTTTTTAGATATTCCAGAGATCTGCTATTTTTGCAAACTGAAAAAGGTATGAACTTCAAAAATGCATAACTAAATCATTTTAAATCCAAATGTAGTGATTCAAATTGTGTTAGATCTGTTTTGACCTGGACTCCAATCTAAAAATGATTGTGGGCCCAGTTCAGCTCCAGAACATGGTTTTGCAAATATATTTCGAACCTAACTTTATTTGTCTCATTAAAAATTCATTTAACTTGTAAAATGCATAAGTAATGATCTATAGGTTAGTTTTGAGTGAATCCAACTTTGTTGGCTTCCTCTGTTAATGCTCTAAATGTTGAAATAGGATTTAGGCATGTCACTGTTTTCAAAAAGCTTTCTTGTGCATTTTAATTTTGTTCAAGTTCTTGTCTTTGAAAAATTATAGAAAGTGCATAATAGTTCCAAATGAGGTGAACTCAATTGTGTTATTCATCTCATGAGGTGCTGGTTTTACAGTCAAAATTTCAGTATCACCACCCGTCTAGAAAATGTTGCCTAATAATTAAATTAGTGAATAGTGCAGTTTGGTATTTTTAGGGCTGAGCAGATTTGTTTTGCTCATATCTTTTGCATTAAGAATCCAAATCAATTGGTTCTTGTTGCTAAATTCCCTAAAAATCACCCTCTTGCTTCTGTAGAAAATTCAGAGCGTTTGGAGTTTGGCTGCTGTACTGTCTTTTGGATTTCCGTCGTTCTTATCGTTTCTTTTCGCTTTTTCGTTTAGGTGTTGACGAGTGTGTTGATCTCGTGAGTGACCCTCAGCAGCAAATTGAGCAAAACCAGCAAGGCAAGCAGTTTGATCATATCCATAATGTCCCATTACTTTAAAGTTTAATACTTTGTTTCACTTATATGTATGCATTGCTACTTTGTGTTAAATTATCGATTAGTTGAGCCTATAGATGCATCTCCTGTAGGTAAAATGTTCATTCTCTACTACTAAGCCTAGGATTACTTGCTGTGATGTAGAGTTCGTTGGATGAGCTCTCATCACTTAGTAGTTACGTTTTGATATGCTTAGCAATGCTTAGATAATGGTAGAAATGGGCGGTTGTCGACATTATGTCGATGACCTTGATCACACTAAAATTAATATTCCATTATGTCCCTCTTGTGCTTGTTTACCTTGTACACTAATAAAACAAAAATGAAAATAAGACTGTTATTGACTTGGGCACAATGGATGATTGGTGTGATTTGTTGGGTGTGAGCGGAATGGTGCCTAAGTCCCCAAGGACCGAGTTACTTGTGTCACTAAGCCAAGCGCTTTTGCGTGCTAACCACACGAGGGGGATATGGGACCTCTCTTGACTAAGTACTTCGGGAGGTGTTAATTATGAGCTGGTCGGTGGGTGTGTTAAAAATAAATTGTGTGTATGTGCGGTGTGGGATGGGAGCATTAGCGAGATCAAGTTAGGTCGACTAGTGTGTCCTTATCCCGTGGGTTATGGCTCTTAATTAGCATCATCCATTGGAAATGTCTTGTAGGACTTAGCCGTGCCGGCATACCAAAGGAAGTGTGCTAAATCATGTGGCAAAAAGGCGGTCTGACGTGTGGGTACATTGGTACACCCCTGCAGGGTTAATACTATTCGAATAGCCTCGTCCTAGGTTATGGACGTGCTTGGTAAGGTCGTGCAAGAACTAGACTACAACATTTAATTAAAACTTGATGGGTTGGTATGAATGGATGTTCATGCTATTGTTGTGGTGGCTATTGGGTTAGTCACCTCCAGGATTGTTGTCATCTATCTATTGTTATTATGTTACTTGTCTCGTTGTTACTTGCAAAATAAAAATGAATTGCAAATCTGCTTTGGAAATTATTTAAATATTGCAAATGAAACTTGCTTTATGCTAAAATAAGTCCAAAGCCTCATCCACTAAATAAAGCTTGCATGTAGTTAAACTATAGTTCTGTTATACTACACGTCAGTCTTGCGAGTACATTCTTTGTACTCATTTGCTTTGCTTAATAACCTTGTTGCAGAGGAGGTAAGGCCCCAAGGGCTTTACTTTTGTGAGATGTGCTGCGGTTGGGAATCGAGCTAGGCGTCTTGATTGGTTGCCTTGTGGGCTAAAGGCAAACCTTGTGGCTCTCTTTTGTTTATCGCCATCTTATGGCATGTTGCTTCCGCTGTGTTATCTTTATTGTTGTATTTGGCCGGTCGGCCCCTTTTGTAATAACTCTATGTTATGTATGTCTTTTATTCTAGTCGTGCTTTGGTTCTATGTCTTGAATGGAATTGATGCATGATTTTGTAAAGGGGTGTGTATACTGCATTCTGGGAAGTATACATATCTCGAAGACACGGGTTATTATGTTTGTGATGCTAGGGTCAATGGTTGACTAAGTATTACAAGCCTAATAAACCGGGGTCCTCACAAAGTTGGTATCAGAGCCATACTGACCATAGAAACCCTAGCTTGGTCAACTTTAGGATATTTTGAAAAACTTATTTTCAAAATGTCAAATGGTTTATGAAAGCTTAAGTAAAGTCTCTACTTTTACTCCTTACCTATCTTAGCTTTCTTCCCTCATCTTATTCTAATTTGAGTTTTAAAAATTGTTTACCTCTCCTTCCCTCAAAAGGTAGTTGTTATCGATTAATGGGGTTTTGGGAATCAATGAGATTGGCAAATTGAAGTGTTGGCTGCCCTTGTACAAGGTTTTGAAGCTTCTGGAATGGCCAATTTCGACTGGAAGCTTGGATGCAAAATCTGGACAGCAAAGCGTCAATTTCTGGACAGCAATCTCAAGGTTCTAATTAGGATAGATAATGAGAGGATAATTCAACTAAAACTTGTGGGAATGAAAGGGTAAGATGTGATACTAGTTAGCTAAGTATCTAACAATTATTTCGCTGGTTTAACCTTGCTTTTGAGTAGAAATAGAGCTAAAATAGCTTGCGGAAATTTCATCTTCTCAACCAATTACTCGTTCATTCAATACGGGATAATTGCATAGAGAAGTTGAGCTTAATTCTTAAGTGATCCTTGCTGTTTTTAGAGTCTTTTGGGAGCTTTTAAAGTTTAATTACTTGATGTTTTGGCCTTCGTTTAGGGTGATATTCCATTCCCCTAGTCGTTAGCCCCTACTTTCTTAGCTTCTAATTGTTGGGTTTTGGGTTGCTAACCTCTTTCCCCTTTCAACAGGATGGCTGGTTGTACTCGTAGTGCCCAAGGCCAGGCAGCTGGTCCGGACGAGGAACTTCCTCCTCCTCCGACCATGGCCGAGGTTCTTCTTCGATAGAGCGCAACCGCAAGGGATGACAGAGAGTGCTCTTGGATGTCATCGCGCAACACCTCGGCCCTTCTTACCGAGCTTCAGGATCCGGGCAAGGGAGGGGCATCGATCTCGTGGGGGCCTCGCTGAGTTTCTTCGTACTCGGCCCCACCTTTTCCAAGTCGAGGACCCGCCGATGCACGGTCGCCGTTTGGTGGAGCGGAAGCTCAGCATCGCGTAGTGCCAGGAGCACGAGAAGGCGCTGTTTGCATCGCACCAGCTGGAGGGTGCAGCTTTGTCATGGTGGGAGAGCTTTCTCGCCATGCAGCCCGCAGACCACACCGTCACTTGGGAGGAGTTTCGTACTGCCTTCCGCCGATCTCATATCCCTGCCGGCTTGATGAACATCAAGAAGCAGGAGTTCCTCGCCCTCAAGCAGGGGCGTGGCTCAGTCGTGGAGTATGTGTATGAGTTCAACCATCTTGCTCGTTATGCTCCCGAGGAGGTGGCCACTGATTTGGCCAAGCAGGCTAAGTTCAGGGGTGGCTTGTCTGAGGAGCTTAAGGACAAGCTATCCATCGTCGACTTCCCTGATTTCCAGACCTTGGTAGACAAGGCTATCGTCGCGGAGCACTCTGGTAGGGAGCTTATGGATTCCCGCAAGCGCAAGTGGGAGTCCTACAAGTCATCCAAGACCAGTTCTTCTCGCTCCAGTCAGTCTCGGGGGTACCATCGAGCTTCAGACTCGAGGTTGCCAAGACTGCCTTTCGTCCTTCGCAGCCGTGCCCTATCACGCACACTGCGAGTCGGTCGATGGCCCCATAACCCAAATTGTCGGGTCACTTGCTTCGCCAGAGACGAAGGGCATTATGCAAACCAATGCCCTAAGAAGAGTGGATCAGCCCCTCGTCCTAATGGAGGACGCGGGCAAGGTGGTGGATCTTCTCAGGATCAGAAGATTGTCCCCGTAGCCCAAGGCGGGGGCAGCGGTCGCGTCAACGCCATCTCTGCTGAGGAGGCACAGGAGGCACCTGACGTCGTGTTGGGTACGCTTCTTGTTAACTCCCATCCTGCTACTGTTTTATTTGATTCTGGAGCATCTCATTCTTTTGTATCCCAGTCTTTTGCTGCTGTTAGTGATCTTTTGTTTGCTCCTATGTTGGTCCCGTTGCTCATTCGCTCTCCCGGTTCGGAGTTGAGAGCGGAGTTGGAGTGTAGGGATATTCCTATCGAGATTGAGGGAGTAAGATTTTCAGCAAATCTTATTCTCCTCAATGCAGCGAGCTTAGATGTGATTCTTGGCATGGATTGGTTGTCCCAGCACATGGGGCAAATCGATTGCGCCCGGAAGCTCATCTATCTCACCACCCTTCCAATGTTAAGCTTTCGCCGCCAAAGTCGTCAGGCCCTCATCTCTTCGCTCTGGAAGCGAAGCCAGCTCCGGATATTCGTGAAGTCCCAACGGTATGTGACTTCATGGATGTCTTTCCCGACGATCTTCCAGGGATGCCACCAGTTCGTGATCTCGAGTTTGTCATCGAGTTGGCTCCCGGTACCACCCCGATTTCGAAGAGGCCTTATCGGATGCCACCGAATGAGTTGGTGGAGTTGAAGAAGCAACTTAATGAGCTTCAAGAGAAGGGTTTCATACGCCCTAGCTCATCTCCGTGGGGTTGTCCGGCTATCTTCGTTAAGAAGAAGGATGGTACTTTGCGCATGTGTGTCGATTACCGTTCGCTTAATGAAGTGATGGTAAAGAACAAGTATCCTGTGAGACCCCCAAATATTGGAATGTGCCGAATTATAAATTACACTGGTAGCATAATTCTTAATTAAGGAACAGTGTAATGTCCTTAATAAAAATCATACTAGAAGCATAATCATAATAAGTAACAATCCAACATTTAGGTTCCTGATATATGCCATGCAATAGTTCCCGTGATTAGTGACTATTAGCATATATCCTTAATCAACATTGCATCAATCACATACAAGTCATACATTCACATAATTATACATCATATTACATCTCCAATTTCGGTTGCTACAGTACCAGGTTGCTACAGTAACCGAAATATGAACAGATGACCTTGGGTCATTAGCAAAAAGAGCAACAGCGGAAACGAAAAGATAAAAACAAAACCACCAATGGCCCCATCATCCCGCAGGCTATTGCGTGGAGAATAAAACTAGCACTACTCGTTAGCGTCACCCACATCGGTGCTAACGGGCATCTCATACAGATATCCATCCTCACCTGCAACAAGAGGTCATAAAACCCTGAGTACGAAAGGTACTCAGCAAGACTTACACAAACTAATAAAAGAAAGTGGTTGTTAGAACCTATACAATGGAATAGAAAGTATATATGCATAAGGTTGACAATGTAAGGTTTAAATGGTTCAGTTTGCATAAGCGATACATCTTAACCTACAATTGCTATATTTTGATAAAAGCGGTTTTAATAAATTGATTTGGACTAAAACAAAGTGAATAAGTGTAATTGTAAACATACTTGAAAACAAGAATAAATAACATCTCACAATCAATTGTATGCAGAACAATCATCATGCGAACCAATTCCCAAAACCCAAAATTAGAATAACTTCTATCTGGTGACATCAATCCAAGCGTTGTCCGTAGCAGGGGACACGGCTATTCAATAGTTTTAACCTGCGAGGTGTACATCTTTACCCACATGACTTAGTTAGCAGTAAGCCATCTAGAACAATAGCACACTTCCTTTGGTATGCCGTAGGGTAAACTAAGATTTGGTATTTTCAACAAGCTAACACTATTGAGTTGGATGACCCATGTGAGATTAATCCCGCTTAAACCAGTGATAGCATACATTCAGCCGGGCTCACATGTTGTATGCAGGAATGCCGACCCGATCAATTAAATGCAAACTCGTGTTAGACACACATTTTACACATGATCGGGGCCTGAAGGAGCGTACATGCGATGTAACACATCTACGCCCTTACCCTTCTAAGAACATCGATATCAATATAAGCTCCACATGGCATACGACACGGCCGAAGACTTAAGCATCTATGCCATATGAAATCAATACACATGTCCTTACTCTCAGATCCAACTCAATAGCATTAACCCTTTACTTAACCAAGCAGCGCCCATACTTCGCATGTGGAAATGCGTTGGGGCTTGAATTGGGCCGTCGAGTTCACCCTTAATCAACCGGCACAAGACATCCACATTTCCCAAATCTCGTGCACAAAGGCACCATCACTAGCATCCACTTGTCCAGATTTGAATTGACTTGGTAACAGGATTTAGAAGCATTTCCAAATCAAATAAACTGAACAAAGATCAAATCATTATAAATCATTTGTTGTTCCCAAGTCTGACAAGCTAAGCTTGCCAAACTCTAACGTTCTATGAACTGCATGGCTAAGCAAAAGTTAAAATTAAGTATTATAACATCACAGACTACCTTAGATTGAGTGTATGGTTGAATTAAGGATAAGCCACAAGTTCAGGTATAACTAACTAGAAACAGGGCATAAATAGATTTTTAGAAATTTGCATGCAGTGTCACTTTGTATTTTAGAATTCTCTGAGTTCAAAAGATTAGGTTCAACATGGTGCGAGAGAGAAGCTTGCCTTGATAGTAGTATATAACCTCTTGTTCAGATTCTTGGGGTTCAACAAAAGATTCAACCAACTCGGAAGAACCAAGATCTAAAGAGAATAAAAGAATTCCAATGAACACGGAAAACAGAGAACAAAAAGGCATAAAAGAATGCATGATCAATTAATAATGCATGGGTAGCAATATGCTTATGCTATATTTAATTTACTAAGTTAATAACCCATATATATCATTTATTGACATTTGATAACCAGATTTTATAATTAGAAAATAGCTACGAGGATCGATTTTTATATCTTTGAAACAGAATGACTTATAGTTAAGTTACCTATTAAACTAAACATCATATAAATGAAAATTAAGTTGAAACTAAGTATATTAAGGCTAAGGTTGACCTCTTGATCATTTAATAACTAACAATATTTATTTAAGACATGAATTTGTTGATGTTGGTTTAGGTTAATAGCCAAAAAGCAATAAAGCATCAATTACCAATTCCGCCACTAGTGAAGTTATACCGATTCAGCGCTTTTAAGTGGAGTGAAGACTACTAGGAGTCATAAATACCACAAGACCTTAATGCTACTTAGCCGCCTGACTTAAATAAAGAAAAGGCGAAGTGATTTTGTCGGATCGTTCAAAACGATGAAAGAACTACTTTCTAGATTTGGTGATGTACAAGAAATATATAGGATGATAAACTTAATTAAGAAGTAGAACTAATCGGGAAGTCACAAATATCACCCATCATTCTTGCTAATCCTAGCGGCTAGATTACGAGAGAGAAATAGAAAGTTTACTATTTATTGATTTTAGTCGACGGACTAACAATAAGGAGGTTTACACTAAAAGATATTTTAGTGATCACAATAACCTAAATGGAGGTATAATGTTACTAGGGTTTACTAATGACCAGATAGACTAGTAGTTTGACAAGAGAAACTCTAACTTTTGTAAGCGATATGAAAGACCTAAAAGTTATAAAACTAACTTTTCAGTTTAAAAGATCAAGGATCATCACAGAATAAGGAAGTGATGAACATCCTAAAAGAGCTTAAGCTAACAGTAAAGGTTAACTCACCACTAGGGTTAGAAAAGATGAGTTAAGCTCTTGGTCAAACAAGATCGATAGACCTTTTACTTGTGCTGACCAAAAGAAAATGATGGACTTAGCTCTAAAGATCATTAGGTATATTCTTGCTAAGGAGAAAATGGAACTCAGCTCACCCAGGTGAAGTTTGCCCAGATGAAGCTTCACAGCTCAAGTTGACAGGGAGCAAGTCCTAAGTTCAACCTACAAGAAATATCCAAAACCACCTTAGTATAAGATGTAGATATGCTTGTAGTTGAACAAAGGTGGAAGAACAAGGGTGCTTCACTGTGAAGGAGATAAAGAAAATGAGCTCCTCCCTTGGTCAACAATGTCAGAACTTCCAAGACTAAAGGTTATATAGTGTATGGAATGTGTAGAGCAATTGAGAATTCTCTAGAATCAATAGGTGGCACTAAAGATAGATATTACAAGAGAAATATCCTCAAAATCTGTGCTCTACCCTTATTTGGACACCACAATGTTTATGGTGGAAAACCGGAGAAAACATAATTTAACTCACTTACATGCGGGTCCCGAGAGATATACCACATGTAGTGCACGCAGAACAAAATCGGCCAGCGACGCGTGGGCCGGGGAGTATTACATACCATGCACGCACGTAGCACACGCCATAGCGGGTGAAACCGCCACGACAACCGGGCCCAAGGCTAACATGAAGCCGACCGCGACGCATCAAGCTGCGACGCTTACGACCACCGTCGCGATCGGGGAGGAACGCGGATCACGGGCTTAATTCACGTTGAACGGTATGGGTGAGCGTGGGCCTGAGATCTCACATGGGCGACCACGATCGCGAGGTCGAGTGGTCGAAGGTCTCACCTCACGCGGCCGTCGGATTCAAAGCCAACGACGCGATTTCAGTGGGCGCCAGGTGGTCCGATTAGCCCAATCCACGGGCCGTGCGATCGCAAATCAACGGCCCAAGATGAAGCACTCGCGAAATCTTTGACCCGAGGACTCCATCGCCGTTAAAGCTTGAATCAACGGTCGGATCGAGGCGAGGTGCGGCGGTCCGAACGCCCACTTCATCTGGCCCGTCCGCGCGAGAATGGATGGTTGAGATGGGCTGGAGCTTTCGGACGCGCGGGGAAGGGAAGGTGGCCGAGCCGCACCGGGCCTGGCGCACTGGGCTGAGCCAAGTCACAAGGTTTGAACCACGTCCGGTCACTCTGATTAGAGGCAGGGTTTAGGCCGGAGGTTTGACCAGATTCATTTAAATTTTGAAAAGGTTTGATCAGGCCCTTAAATATGGCAAATAAGTTTGTAAAATCATGAAATTTTGCAGAATCTCTTCGGGATAATATATTCCCCAAATAAATTTTGAAACCACTGCTCCTTCTTTAGAAATACATAAATAATTTATTTAAACCAACTAAGGTTTATTTAAAGACAATTATATTTCTAAAAATCAAAATAATTTCTGAAAATCCAACAAAAATTATTTTTGGCCATAATAATTTATCGATTTTCAATTAAAATATTTCCCACTATAATACCAACATTGGATGGTATTTCTTTTTGAAATTTTTATCAAGTTGGAATTTATAATTAAAATTTTGGGAAAATAGTTTGTAACATGTTACCCAATTTGTTAATCTGAACAGTAATGACATGAACAGGGCTTCATTACTGTATATTAGGGTTGGGGCTGTTACAAACCTACCTCCCTTAAGAAAATCTCGTCCCGAGATTTCTTATAATTCAAAAGTTGGACAAAGATGAAGTTGAAATGATATTCTTTAGAAACATAACATCAGTTGTCTTTATTTCTTTCAAAGATAGAAAAGAAATTTTACATAACAACATAGTGCTGTTATTACAACTTATGTTACATTGCTTTGTTTAACCTTGCCTTTCTTGATTTAAAGACAAGTATTAAACAATAAAAAGGTGAGGGTGCTCGATCTTCATCAGATCTTCACGCTCCCAAGTGGCTTCATCTTCGGAATGATTAGCCCACTGAATTTTTAAGAACTTGACAGTGCGATTTCTGGTCCTCCGTTCCATTTAAATCGAGGATCGCCCGTTGTTCTTGATATGAAAGATGCAGTTGCGATCAAGATTTTCATAAGTAGCGACCTCGGTAGGAACACGAAGGCACTTCTTTAATTGAGAAACATGAAAGGTATCATGAGCTGCCGATAACGTGTCGGGAAGTTCCAATTGATATGCCACGGCTCCTCGTTTACAATGATTCGGAAAGGTCCGATATAACGAGGCGCTAGCTTTCCTTTCACTTGAAAGCGATGAGTACCTTTCATCGGCGACACCTTAAGATAAGCGTAATCATCTATTTCAAAACTTAGTTCACGGCGTCGATGATCGGCATAGCTCTTCCGACGAGGCTCAGGCGTTTTCAAGCGGTCTCGAATCGAGCGAACTTGCTTTTCGACTTCAAAACCAAGTGCAGGCCAAAGAATGGTCTTTCACCGATTGACCAATTCAATGGAGTCCTACAAGCTCTTCCATACAAGGCTTCAAAAGGTGACATTTGAATACTTGCTTGGTAGCTATTGTTGTAGGAAAACTCCACATCTGACAAAGATTTCTCCCAATTCTTGCCATATGCTAGAACACGAGCTCTCGGAAGATCTTCCATTATTTGATTCACCCTTCGGTTTGACCACCGGTGCGAGGATGATAAGCGATCTTTGAGGATAATTCAGTTCCCATTGCTTGATGAAGACAATTCAAAAAATGGGAAGTGAATTGAGATCCACGGTCTGAAACAATAACTTTAGGAACACCGTGGAGACAAACAATCCTAGCAATATACAGCTCTGCTAGTTGCTTGCCATTAAAATTGGTTCTAACAAGGAGGAAATGAGCCACTTTCGTCAGACGATCAATTATCACCCATATGGCATCAAATCCATTCTGAGACTTGGGAAGTCCGGTAACAAAATCCATACCGACTTCTTCCCATTTCCATTGTGGAATAGGTAATGGTGAAGGGTACCAAAGAGTTTCAAGTGCTCTGCTTTAACCCTTTGGCAAATATCACATTCAAAGAACATCTTGAGCAATTTGCCTTTTCATTTTGCTCCACCAAAATGTTTTCTTCAAATCTGGTACATCTTAGTACTTGCCGGGATGTATAGAAAATTTGGAATTATGAGCTTCTTTAAATTAGCTCTCTCACCGTGGATCTGAGGTACAACTAAACGATTGCGATATCGAATGGTACCACGAGCATCTTGAAAAACTCATTGGCTTTACACGCCTTCATGTTTTCCTTGATCTCTGCTACCTCGATGTCGGTTTTACGGGCCTCGAATCTGATCTTCAAGTGTTGACTTTACTTCTAAGGCAGAAGAAATCCATCTTCGACCATTTGAGACTTAAGCGTACCAAGGTCACACATAAGCTCTTAGTCGGAGGAAGGGTTGATAAGCAATTGCACTGTGACTTCTGCTCAAAGCATCACCACAACATTGGCTTTGCGGGATGGTAGTGAATACCCATATCGTAGTCTTTGATCAATTCAAGCCATCTTCTTTGTCTCATATTCAGATCAACTTGGTGAATATGTATTTGAACTCTTATGATCGGTATAGATTTATAGCGATTGCCAAGAAGGTAATGTCGCCAAATCTTTAAGGCATGGACTCTCGCCGCCAATTCCAAATCATGGGTAGGATAATTCACCTCATGAGGTCGCAATCGCTGGATGCATATGCCACAACTCGGCCCTCTTGCATAAGCACACACCAAGTCCATGGCGAGATGCATCACAATAAATATCAAAGTCCTTATGGACATCGGAAGAGTGAGAACAGGGAGCTTGATCAGGAGCTTTCTCAAAAGGTGGCTGTTTTCACATTCCATGACCAAAAGAATTTGTTCTCTTTCTTTAAAAGTTGAGTCAGAGGTCTAGAAATCTTGGAAAAGTTTTCAATGAACCTCACGGTAATATCCATAAGTCCAAGGAAACTTGAATCTCGGGAACATTCTTGGGTGCTTCGATCTAGTACATCTTGTACTTTCTTTGGGATCAATCTATAATGCCTCCTTCGGATAATACATGACCCAGAAATGCAACTTGCTTGAGCCAGAAAGCACACTTGCTAAATTTGGCATACAGCTGATGCTTGCGAAGTGTATCGAGCACAAGTTTCAAATGATGCTCGTGCTCTTCGTCAGACTTGGAGTAGATAAGAATGTCGTCAATAAACACAACAACAAACTTATCCAAGAAATCCATGAATCTGAATTCATTAGATTCATGAAATAAGCGAGGCATTTGTTAGACCAAAGGACATAACAGTATACTCGTATAATCCATAACGAGTAGAGAATCTTTTTTAGGAATATCCTCGGTTCTAACTTTGATCGATGATAGCGAGCATAAATCAATCTTAGAAAAGACACGGGCTCCGATTAAGCGGTCAAGCAGATCATCAATTAGGGCAAAGGATACTTATTCTTGATAGTAACCTCATTTAATGGACGGTAATCTACACACATCCGTAAAGTCTGGTCTTTCTTTTTGACAAAGATGGCCGGGCATCCCGTGGTGAGAACTTCGGTCGAATGAAACCTTTGTCAAGCAATTCTCCAAAATTGTTTCTTCAATTCAAACAGCTCATTGGAAGGCATGCGATAAGGTCTTCTCGAAATGGGAGCGATGCAGGGAACTAGTTCAATTCTGAACTCTACTTCCCGATCTGGTGGCATACCGGGAAGTTCTTCAGGAAAGACATCCTGATATTCACATACTATTGGTACTGACTCTAAGGTAGGAGTGGTATCAGCTTTCAATGCACCAAGGTGAGAATGAACTGCTCTAGACTGAAAAATGACTGAAAGGCCATTTTTATTAGTGAGGGATATAGTTCTCTGGGCACAATTAATTTGGCCGAAGTTCTTGGACAACCAGTCCATACCCAAAATGACATCTATCCCTTTAGAGTTTATCACAATTAGGTCAGCCCAAAAGTCTACCCCTTCAATATTAATGTTGACATTAAGGCAGATTTGATCAGTCATGAATACTGACACTGGTGAGTGAATAATATGAGGTGGTTGAAGCAGATGCATGTCTAATTGGTGTTGAATAGCAAACTGCCTACTAATAAAAGAATGGGATGCTCGAGAGTCAAATAAAACGATGGTGAACTGAAATTAACTAGGAGCATACCAAGGATAACCTCAGTGCCTCGGCGCTTCTTGATCAAGCTGATTCATTCACACGGCCATGACAGAACAGATCGAGCTTGACAAGCGCCTTTGGGGAAGGTGCAGGGCGACAATGGTCGGAGATGGTGAGCAGTGGTAACCCTTTGCCTTAGCAAAGCATTGGTTCTCAAAATGTCCCGGGCGACCACAATGGTAACAAATCACACCCGGCCTGACATTGATAGCGGTGGGTGGCCTGTGTCCACTAGGTCGGGACTGTCCAGCAGATAAAGGTGGACGAAAAGCAAACACCGGCGCCTTGGGTGGAACTGGAGCTGGTGCTCGGAAAGACTGAGGTTGCCACAGTCGCGGTCTAATCGAGCGACCACTATATGTGGTGAGTGGCCTTCGCCGCTTAGTGAATCTTCAAAGCTTTGCTCTTTGTTTCAGCGATGATGGCTTTGTCCACGGATGTTGGAAATTTACAAGTCTTGTATTGCCAAAGCCGATTCAACTCCTCGGACAAACCATTCATAAAAGCGGTTTCGACGGCGAGTGTCGATC
Organism: Phyllostachys edulis; assembly: GCA_036346405.1. Lineage (NCBI taxonomy): Eukaryota > Viridiplantae > Streptophyta > Magnoliopsida > Poales > Poaceae > Phyllostachys > Phyllostachys edulis. Next base: position 34,281,603 of record CM070566.1, read on the forward strand.
GAAACATCGTCGGCGTCATCGAGCAAGAAAATTGAACTCATGAAGATACTCGATCCTTGACTTTCGCCCTTGCTTGAGAGCGAAAATTCTGTTGCTTGAGCATCATTACTCCCTCGGGAATATGGGCCTCGTGAAAAGCCTCCATGAACTCAAGCCGTAGGAGTGTGACCGGTAGGTTGGATAGCTAGATAATTATCCCACCAATTACTAGCTGGTCGATCAATCGGTAGCTAGCATCTGAGAACCTTCTCCTTTTGTAACATTGGGCAATGGTCACTTTCTTTTCGATTTCGAAGCCAATCCTCTGCCTCCATTGGATCACAGGAGCCGAGAACAACTTGGCGGGTTAGTCCGCCGAAAATCGCGAGACTACCCCGCCCATGTTGAACTCTGCTCTACCGATGAGGTGTAGGAATAGAAGAAGTGTTGCGCATAATCTGCTCCAATATCTTGTCGATCCATGCGGTTGCGCTCAATTTGCATGAAACACGTCCGCCATGGTGGGTGGTGGAGGAGTTCCTCTTCTGGCGACCACTTTGCGGACCATGAGATCCGGAAGGTCGACCTGCTCTCCCCGAGTTTGTAGAACAGGTGGAAAACCTCTCCTCTTGTTGTGTTAGCGATCGAGTGGTTGGTCTGTCATCTGTTGCCATATAATGGTTAACAACATAACAAGGATACACTCGTGCTAACACATACAAGATTCTAAGATAGAAAAGAAATAATTACTAAATCTAATTGTGCATCATGCCATGACATGCACCCAATTAACATCAAAACAACACCAAGCCGAGTCTGACAAAAGGGCGGCCCTACTTTATTAACACCTTAAGTCCAAATACACAAGTCGGCCACTCATCTACAGAGAAAAGACAAGGTAGGTAAGAAACTGATCTTGAGAAATCAACAGAAAGTTGGATAAGAATTGATACTAAAAGAAGATAAGGAATAAAAGATAGCAGACTTAGATCTTTTAGAAATTAATTTAAGTTAAAATAATGTCACAGAGACTCACTAAAGGTAACAACCATGCTAATTCTATTCTACAGGCAACCGTATGCTCTGATACCAACGCTGTGAGACCCCCAAATATTGGAATGTGCCGAATTATAAATTACACTGGTAGCATAATTCTTAATTAAGGAGCAGTGTAATGTCATAATAAAAATCATACTAGAAGCATAATCATAATAAGTAACAATCCAACATTTAGGTTCCCGAATATATGCCATGCAATAGTTCCTGAGGATTAGTGACTATTAGCATATATCCTTAATCAACATTGCATCAATCACATACAAGTCATACATTCACATAATTATACATTATATTACATCTCCAATTTCGGTTGCTACAGTACCAGGTTGCTACAGTAACCGAAATATGAACAGAATGACCTTGGGTCATTAGCAAAAAGAACAACAATGAAGCGAAAAGATAAAAACAAAACCACCAATGGCCCCATCATCCCGAGCTATTGCGTGGAGAATAAAACTAGCACTACTCGTTAGCGTCACCCACATCGGCGCTAACGGGCATCTCATCTGAGATATCCATCCTCACCGCAACAAGAGGTCATAAAACCCTGAGTACGAAAGGTACTCAGCAAGACTTACACAAACTAATAAAAGAAAGTGGTTGTTAGAACCTATACAATGGAATAGAAAGTATATATGCATAAGGTTGACAACAGAAGGTTTAAATGGTTCAGTTTGCATAAAGCGATACATCTTAACCTACAATTGCTATATTTTGATAAAAGCGGTTTTAATAAATTGATTTGGACTAAAACAAAGTGAATAAGTGTAATTGTAAACATAGAATAATAACAAGAATAAATAACATCTCACAATCAATTATGCAGAACAATCATCATGCGAACCAATTCCCAAAACCCAAAATTAGAATAACTTCTATCTGGTGACATCAATCCAGCGTTGTCCGTAATCAGGGACACGGCTATTCAATAGTTTTAACCTGCGAGGATGTACATCTTTACCCACATGACTTAGTTAGCCCGTAAGCCATCTAGAACAATAGCACACTTCCTTTGGTATGCCGCGTAAGATAAACTAAGATTTGGTATTTTCAACAAGCTAACACTATTGAGTTGGATGACCCATGTGAGATTAATCCGCTTAAACGGTGATAGCATACATTCAACCGGGCTCACATGTTGTATGCAGGAATGCCGACCACCAATTAAATGCAAACTCGTGTTAGACACACATTTTACACATGATCGGGGCCTGAAGGAGCGTACATGCGATGTAACACATCTCGCCCTTACCCTTCTAAGAACATCGATATCAATATAAGCTCCACATGGCATACGACACGGCCAAGACTTAAGCATCTATGCCATATGAAATCAATACACATGTCCTTACTCTCCAGATCAACTCAATAGCATTAACCCTTTACTTAACCAAGCAAATACCATACACGGCATGTGGAAATGCGTTGGGGCTTGAATTGGGCCGTCAGAGTTCAGTCCTTAATCAACCCAGACAAGACATCCACATTTCCCAAATCTCGTGCACAAAGGCACCATCACTAGCATCCACTTGTCCAGATTTGAATTGACTTGGTAACAGGATTTAGAAGCATTTCCAAATCAAATAAACTGAACAAAGATCAAATCATTATAAATCATTTGTTGTTCCCAAGTCTGACAAGCTAAGCTTGCTAAACTCTAACGTTCTATGAACTGCATGGCTAAGCAAAAGTTAAAATTAAGTATTATAACATCACATACTACCTTAGGTTGAGTGTATGGTTGAATTAAGGATAAGCCACAAGTTCAGGTATAACTAACTAGAAACAGGGCATAAATAGATTTTTAGAAATTTGCATGCAGTGTCACTTGTATTTTAAATTCTCTGAGTTCAAAAGATTAGGTTCAACATGGTGCGAGAGGAAGCTTGCCTTGATAGTAGTATATAACCTCTTGTTCAGATTCTTGGGGTTCAACAAAAGATTCAACCAACTCGGAAGAACCAAGATCTAAAGAGAATAAAAGAATTCCAATGAACACAGAAAGCAGAGAACAAAAAGGCATAAAAGAATGCATGATCAATTAATAATGCATGGGTAGCAATATGCTTATGCTATATTTAACTTACTAAGTTAATAACCCATATATATCATTCTTGACATTTGATAACCAGATTTTATAATTAGAAAATAGCTACAGGATCGATTTTTATATCTTTGAAACAGAATGACTTATAGTTAAGTTACCTATTAAACTAAACATCATATAAATGAAAATTAAGTTGAAACTAAGTATATTAAGGCTAAGGTTGACCTCTTGATCATTTAATAACTAACAATATTTATTTAAGACATGAATTTGTTGATGTTGGTTTAGGTTAATAGCCAAAAGCAAGAAAGCATCAATTACCAATTCCGCCACTAGTGAAGTTATACCGGTTCAGCTTTTAAGTGGAGTGAAGACTACTAGGAGTCATAAATACCACAAGACCTTAATGCTACTTAACCGCCCTGGCTTAAATAAAGAAAAGCGAAGTGATTTTGTCGGATCGTTCAAAACGATGAAAGAACTACTTTCTAGATTTCGTGATGTACAAGAAATATATAGGATGATAAACTTAATTAAGAAGTAGAACTAATGGAAGTCACAAATATCACCCATCATTCTTGCTAATCCTAGCCGGCTAGATTACAGAGAGAAATAGAAAGTTTACTATTTATTGATTTTAGTCGACAGACTAACAATAAGGAGGTTTACACTAAAAAGATATTTTAGTGATCACAATAACCTAAATGGAGGTATAATGTTACTAGGGTTTACTAATGACCAGATAGACTAGTAGTTTGACAAGAGAAACTCTAACTTTTGTAAACGATATGAAAGACCGAAAAGTTATAAAACTAACTTTTCAGTTTAAAAGATCAAGGATCATCACAGGAATAAGGAAGTGATGAACATCCTAAAAGAGCTTAAGCTAACAGAAGTAAAGGTTAACTCACCAGCTAGGGTTAGAAAAGATGAGTTAAGCTCTTGGTCAAACAAGATCCAGTAGACCTTTTACTTGTGCTGACCAAAAGAAAATGATGGACTTAGCTCTAAAGATCATTAGGTATATTCTTGCTAAGGAGAAAATGGAACTCAGCTCACCCAGGTGAAGTTTGCCCAGATGAAGCTTCACAGCTCAAGTTGACAGGGAGCAAGTCCTAAGTTCAACCTACAAGAAATATCCAAAACCACCTTAGTATAAGATGTAGATATGCTTGTAGTTGAACAAAGGTGGAAGAACAAGGGTGCTTCCTTTGTGAAGGAGATAAAGAAAATGAGCTCCTCCCTTGGTCAACAATGTCAGAACTTCCAAGACTAAAGGTTATATAGTGTATGGAATGTGTAGAGCAATTGAGAATTCTCTAGAATCCAATAGGTGGCACTAAAGATAGATATTACAAGAGAAATATCCTCAAAATACTGTGCTCTACCCTTATTTGGACACCACAATGTTTATGGTGGAAAACCGAGAGAAAACATAAATTAACTCACTTACATGCGGGTCCCGAGATATACACACGATGTAGTGCCTTGAAGAACAAAATCGGCCATCGACGCGTGGGCCTGTGGCTATTCTGACCATGCACGCGCGTAGCACACGCCCGCAACGGTGAAACCGCCACGACAAGCGGGCCCAAGGCTAACACAAGAAGCCAAGCGCCGCGCATCAAGCTGCGACGCACGACCACCGTCGCGATCGAGGAGGAACGGCGCGGATCGGGCTTAATTCACGTTGAACCGGTATGGGTGAGCGTGGGCCTGAGATCTCACATGGGCGACCACGATCGCGAGGTCGAGTGGTCCGGGTCTCACCTCACGCGAGCCGTCGGATTCAAAGCCAACGACGCGATTTCGTGGCGCCAGTGGTCCGATTAGCCCAATCCACGGGGCCGTGCGATCGCAAATCAACGGCCCAAGATGAAGCGCTTCGCGAGCTCTTGACCCGAGACTCCATCGCCGTTAAAGCTTGAATCAGCGGTCGGATCGGGCGAGGTGCGGCGGTCGAACGCCCACTTCATCCGCCCGTCCGCGAGAATGGATGGTTGAGATGGGCCGAGCTTTGGACGCTGGGAAGGAAGGTGGCCGAGCCAAGACTGGCTGGCGACTGGCCGAGCCAAGTCACAAGGTTTGAACCACGGTCCGTCGCTCTGATAAAGAGGCAGGGGTTTAGTAGGAGGTTTGACCAGATTCATTTAAATTTTGAAAAGGTTTGACCAGGCCCTTAAATATGGCAAATAAATTTGTAAAATCCTGAAATTTTGCAGAACTGCTACTGGGATAATATATTCCCCAAATAAATTTTGAAACCACTGCTCCTTCTTTAGAAATACATAAATAATTTATTTAAACCAACTAAGGTTTATTTAAAGACAATTATTTTTCTAAAAATCAAAATAATTTCTGAAAATCCAACAAAAATTATTTTTGGCCATAATAATTTATCTGATTTTCAATTAAAATATTTCCCAGTCATAATACCAACATTGGATGGTATTTCTTTTTGAAATTTTTATCAAGTTGGAATTTATAATTAAAATTTTGGGAAAATAGTTTGTAACATGTTACCCAATTTGTTAATCTGAACAGTAATGACATGAACAGGGCTTCATTACTGTATATTAGGGTTGGGGCTGTTACATATCCTTTGCCCCGCATCGATGATCTCTTCGATCAGTTATCTGGAGCCCAGGTTTTCTTCAAGATTGATTTGAGAGTGGGATATCATCAAGTTCGCATTCGACCTGAGGATATTCCCAAGACGGCTTTCTCTACTCGCTATGGTTTGTATGAGTATACCGTCTTGTCTTTCGGCTTAACCAATGCTCCTGCCTTGTTCATGAACCTCATGAATTCGGTGTTTATGGAGTATTTGGATAAGTTTGTCGTGGTCTTCATCGATGATATTCTTATCTACTCCAAGAACGATGAGGAACACGCCGAGCATCTGAAGCTTGTGTTGGGCAAGCTGCATGAGCACCAACTGTATGCGAAGTTCAGCAAGTGCGCTTTCTGGTTGAAGGAAGTGGCCTTCTTGGGCCATGTGCTTTCGGCGAGGCGTGCGATTGATCTAGCAAGGTCGATGATGTGCTTTCTGGAGTCGGCCAGATTCGATCACCGATGTGCGGAGTTTTCTCGGTTTAGTGGGATATTATCGCCGCTTTATCGAGAACTTCTCCAAGATCGCGAAGCCGATGTGGAGTTGCTCAAGAAGGACAAGAAGTTCGTGGTCCGCTGAATGTGAGAAAGTTTTCAAGTACTCGAGGCGCGTTTGACCACCGCTCCGTTCTCGTTCTTCACGATATCCGCCGAACCGATATCTATTGCGATGCTTCTCGTCGAGGCCTCGGTTGTGTCCTTGTGCAAGAAAGCAAGGTAGTGGCCTATGCATCAAGGCAATTGAGACCTCATGAACTCAACTACCCTACCCATGACTTGGAGTTAGCTGCTGTGATTCATGCACTTAAGATTTGGCGGTATTACCTTATCGTGTCGTTGTGAAGTGTATTCGGATCACAAAAGCTTGAAGTATTTGTTCACCGGCGGATCTGAACCTCGGGCAAAGGAGATGGTTGGAATTGATCAAAGACTATGATGTGGGTATTCACTACCATCGGGCAAGGCTAATGTCGTTGCCGACGCCGCTTAGTCAAAAGCGCATTGTAATGCCTTGTCGCTCAAGGAGCTTGACCCACCCTTATTGAGGAGTTTCAGCGTCTCAACTTGGATTTGGTTGAGCATGGTTCCTCGCTACCTTGGTTGTGCACCAACCTTGGTGGATCGTGTCAAGGCCGCTCGGCGATCGGATCCCAAGATGAACAAAATCAAGGAAAATGTCAAGAACGGAGCGACCAAGTGCTTCTCGAGGATGAGCATGGTGTTGTGAGGTTCGAACAACGCCAATGGTTCCAAAGGACATGGATTTGCGGGACTTAATTCTCCGCTGCCCATGATTCTCCTTGTCCATTCATCCCAGGGCCACCAAGATGTATCGGGATCTCCGTCGAGATTTTGGTGGACTCGCATGAAGAGGAAATTGCGAGTTCGTTGCCAAGTCGACATGTGTTGTCGTGTGAAGGCGAACATCGGCGTCAGCGGGATTGCTTGACCTTTGCGGTTCTGAGTGGAAGTGGGATTCGATCGGAATGGATTTCATCACGGTCTACCCGTCCCCAAAGAAGAATGATGCCATTTGGGTCGTCATCGATCGATTGACTAAGGTGGCACATTTCCTTCCTGTCAAGACTGACCTTCGAGTAGGTCTTTTGGCAGAGCTCTACATTGCCCGCATCGTGAGTTTGCACGGTGTGCCGAAGACGATTGTGTCGGATCGTGGATCTCTTTTCACGTCTCATTTTTGGCATAGCTTGCAAGAGGCTATGGGAACTCGTCTTGCTTTATTTCGACATATCATCCCCAAACCGATGGTCGGGCCGAGAGGGTCAACCAAGTTTTGGAAGACATGCTTCGTGCTGTGTTCTTTCCTATGGGAAGCATTGGGAGAAATGCTTACCATTCGCAGAAGTTTTCTTACAACAACGACTTTCGAGGCCGGTCTCGGCATGGCACCATTCAAGGCCTTATCAGGAGAAAGTGTAGAACCTGTTGTATTGATGCGAGACCCGATGAGACCTTTCTTTGGCCCAGACTCGATCAATGAGGCCGAGAGTCAAGTTCAGCTTATTCGTGAGCATCTTCGCACAGCTCAATCCAAGCAAAAGAGCTATGCGGATCGCCGTCGTCGTGAGTTGAGTTTTGAGCCTAATGACTTTGTTTATCTCAAAGTCTCTCCCTTGAAGGGCCATCAACGTTTCGGCGTCAAGGGCAAGTTAGCTCCTCGATATGTGGGTCCCTACCGCGTTATCGAGAAGAAAGGAGCTGTTGCCTATAAGTTGGAGTTGCCAGCTGCACTTGAGGGGGTACATGATGTGTTCCATGTGTCTCAGTTGAAGAAGTGCCTCCGTGTTCCAAGCGAGGAAGCTCGTTGGAAACTCTCGATGTCAACGGATCGACCTATCGCGAGCACCTGTTCGCATACTCGAAGAGGCTGAGCGAAGAACTAGGAATCGTTCCATCAAGTTCCTTAAAGTTCGATGGTCGAACCATTCCGAGGATGAGGCTACTTGGGAAAGGGAAGATCGTCTGCGTGCGGACTACCCTTCTTTCTTTTCCGAGTAAGCCAAAATCTCAGGACGAGATTTCTGTAAGGGGGGGGAGATTTTGTAACATCCCAAATGTATAATCAGGGTTTGTTTCAAATGTAATTAAATGTGTAGAAATTAAAACTTTTTCTCACATGTAATTATTGTCCAAGAATTGTGTAATCCAAAAACACAAAGTTCTTGTTGACCAAAAGTCAAATTCAGTTTTCCATTGTCACAACTCATGTGCCAAACCTTTGGAAATAATCTTCCTTGGTCCTAGAGTTGATGTGGGACCACTCTGAAAAATATCACAAATTATAAAGCTTGTGTGAGAATTTTTGGAGGTAAAACAATCTCTTGAACAGCCTTAATGAATTTCCTGAGAAAAATTCAGTGCATAAAAACCTCTGAAAATTTTATGTAAGGTTAATCTTAATGTCAGAAAGCTCCAGTTAAAATTTCATAAATTTTGGAGTTGAATTGCTATCTCAAACAATTCTGCAAAGTCTCAGCTGTTTAAAAGTTCAATTTCAAACTTGCACTGTTTCTTGGGCTGCACCGCTTTGCACAGCTGGTCCAGCCCAGCCCCATCAGACCTCCCCTCCACCCTCTTGAGGTCGCAACCGTTGGATCATGATCCAACAGTCACGACCTCCTCCCCAGCCCGCGCAGCTCAACTGACCTCCATTTCCACCTTGATGAGGTCATAGCCGTTGGATCCAATCCAACAGCCATGACCTCCTCTTCGTTATCAAACGCCCCAGTCCTCCATCTCATCAAGGTCCCACGCCATTGGATCAAAGATCCATGGCCATGACCTCCCTCCTTTGTCAAACCAATCCAGCCTCCCACCTTGCCAAGGTCGTAGCCGTTGGATCAAATCCAACAGCCCACGACCTCCCCGCGTTATCAAGCGCACAAGACCTCCCCCAATCTCATGTTGTGCACCGTTGGATTAAAATCCACGGTCACGACCTCCTCCTCGCCTTGTGCGCATCAGACCTCCCCGGTCATTGTGTGCCCTTGGATTTAAATCCAAAGGCCATGACCTCCCCCTCACTTCTCAAAGCCGTGCGCGGTTAAGTCCTCCCCATCTGGTCTGAGCCCTTGGATGTAGATCCAAAGGCTAGGACCTCCTAACCCTTACTGCGCGCATGACCTCCTGGTGCATTGTTGGCCGTGCGATGGAGATCGCATGGCTAGGACCTCCTCGATCTTTTAAAACTTACTGTTTCACGGCCTCATCGAGGCTGTGACCTCCCTCGCGCTTCTCATCCAACGGTGGATGTGAGGTCCTGTTCTTCTCCTACCTTGGGCGCGCGTGCGAGCCATGGCAGTGGCCAAAGTTAGAGCATGTCTTGTCCCAACGGCTCTGCTCTGGGCGCATTAAATGCATGTCAGCCCTTTCCGCACCCTAGTCCTGCCCTAGGCCATACCCTGTCCTGACCTACCTTGTCCTTTCCATCTTGTCAACTCCATGGACCTCCCCATGGGCTAAGCTCACCATGAGCTTAAACCATGGTGCAGGACCTCTGTGCCATTGGTATAAGGTCCCCTCGAGCTCCCCTTTGGCTTCTTTTACACACTTGGAGCTTGCCATGCCAGTGCTTGGCTGAGCTCCTACCTCACTGACCTCCCCATCGCCATTGCTGTGACTTGGAGCTCTTGGTGAAGGCTTGCTCCAGTGGCTCCCTCTCGACATCTTGTTCATTTTAAGTTTCCCCAAACCTCCTGGAGTTGAACCTAACTCATGTTAGGTTGACATTTTCAGAGGAGGTTGGCATTGGAGGTCGGAGCTTGGACTCGGGCAGTGAAGCTTCCTTGTCTTCCCCAACTCCGGTCATCACTTCCACGACCTCCTCAGCTCCTCGGGACCTCTAGGTAACCTCCTGATAGTCCCTAGAGCTTGGGCACACGCTTGAATGACGTCGCAGAGCTTTACTTCACATTTTGGTCTTTTGGCCGTGCTTGCCCTCGTGCTCCTCTCCGTCTCGCCGGCGTTCAAGGCCGTCGCCGCCGTTGAGAGGAGGTCCACTGAGTGCGCAAGACAATTGCTCAGTGGTGCCCTTGGATGTCGCCGGCGAGGTCTACATCGCCGTTGAGGACCATCTCTTCAAACTCAGGTTTTTGTCGGACGTACACGGCAGCGCCGTGTCAAATTTCGGACAAAGATCCTTTACTTAATGCGCTATTCATTACTCAATCTCGCTAATCATTGGCGTGTCTTAGCGCCTTTAATCCCGCCCGTGCGCATTTAAGACCTCTCGCGCGGACCTCCTTGTGTCCGTGGCGCGTTAACTCGTGTCGTCTTGGCGTCTTGTGCGCAAAAGCGCGCTGGTGCAGGGCGTCCCAAACCTCCTCCGAGAAATCGCACGTCCGGGACCTCCCTGCGCATCGTGGCGTCGCAGACCTCCCGGAGGTGCAGTGACGTTAAGACCTCCTCGTGGACCTCCTCGAGGTCGTCCCACCATTGCGGACCTCCCTCCTTGTTGTGGTCCGTGGGATGCACCATCAACGGCCATGACCTCCCCTCTGCTTTCACAGCCTGCGTGATGGGAGGACATGGACCGCTGGATCCAAGATCCTGACCCATGACCTCTGGACCTCGCGGCCTTGCGTGTGTTATCTTCTGGGAGGTCTTGAGCCGTTAGATTCAAGATCTATGGCTCACGTCCTCGCAGTCTTTATGGTTTTAGATATTCGAGAGATCTGCTATTTTTGCAAACCTGAAAAAGGTATGAACTTCAAAAATGCATAACTAAATCATTTTAAATCCAAATGTAGTGATTCAAATTGTGTTAGATCTGTTTTGACCTGGACTCCAATCTAAAAATGATTGTGGGCCCAGTTCAGCTCAGAACATGGTTTTGCAAATATATTTGAACCTAACTTTATTTGTCTCATTAAAAATTCATTTAACTTGTAAAATGCATAAGTAATGATCTATAGGTTAGTTTTGAGTGAATCCAACTTTGTTGGCTTCCTCTGTTAATGCTCTAAATGTTGAAATAGGATTTAGGCATGTCACTGTTTTCAAAAAGCTTTCTTGTGCATTTTAAATTTGTTCAAGTTCTTGTCTTTGAAAAATTATAGAAAGTGCATAATAGTTCCAAATGAGGTGAACTCAATTGTGTTATTCATCTCATGAGGTGCTGGTTTTACAGTAAAAATTTCAGTATCACCACCCTTCTAGAAAATGTTGCCTAATAATTAAATTAGTGAATAGTGCAGTTTGGTATTTTTAGGGCTGAGCAGATTTGTTTTGCTCATATCTTTTGCATTAAGAATCCAAATCAATTGGTTCTTATTGCTAAATTCCCTAAAAATCACCCTCTTGCTTCTGTAGAAAATTCAGAGCGTTTGGAGTTTGGCTGCTGTACTGTCTTTTGGATTTCCGTCGTTCTTATCGTTTCTTTTCGTTTTTTCGTTTAGGTGTTGACGATTGTGTTGATCTCGTGAGTGACCCTCAGCAGCATATTGAGCAAAACCAGCAAGGCAAGCAGTTTGATCATATCCATAATGTCCCATTACTTTAAAGTTTAATACTTTGTTTCACTTATATGTATGCATTGCTACTTTGTGTTAAATTATCGATTAGTTGAGCCTATAGATGCATCTCCTGTAGGTAAAATGTTCATTCTCTACTACTAAGCCTAGGATTACTTGCTGTGATGTAGAGTTCGTTGGATGAGCTCTCATCACTTAGTAGTTACGTTTTGATATGCTTAGCAATGCTTAGATAACGGTAGAAATAGGCGGTTGTCGACATTATGTCGATGACCTTGATCGTACTAAAATTAATATTCCATTATGTCCCTCTTGTGCTTGTTTACCTTGTACACTAATAAAACAAAAATGAAAATAAGACTGTTATTGACTTGGGCACAATGGATGATTGGTGTGATTTGTTGGGTGTGAGCGGAATGGTGCCTAAGTCCCCAAGGACCGAGTTACTTGTGTCACTATGCCAAGCGCTTTTGCGTGCTAACCACACGAGGGGGATATGGGATCTCTCTTGACTAAGTACTTTGGGAGGTGTTAATTATGAGCTGGTCGGTGGGTGTGTTAAAAATAAATTGTGTGTATGTGTGGTGTGGGATGGGAGCATTAGCAGACCGGTTAGGCTGACTAGTGTGTCCTTATCCCCGTGGGTTGCGGCTCTTAATTAGCATCATCCATTGGAAATGTCTCGTAGGACTTAGCCGTGCCGGCATACCAAAGGAAGTGTGCTAAATCATGTGGCGAAAAGGCGGTCTGACGTGTGGGTACATTGGTACACCCCTGCAGGGTTAATACTATTCGAATAGCCTCGTCCTAGGTTATGGACGTGCTTGGTAAGGTCGTGCAAGAACTAAACTACAACATTTAATTAAAACTTGATGGGTTGGTATGAATGGATGTTCATGCTATTGTTGTGGTGGCTATTGGGTTAGTCACCTCTAGGATTGTTGTCATCTATCTATTGTTATTATGTTACTTGTCTCGTTGTTACTTGCAAAATAAAAATGAATTGCAAATCTGCTTTGGAAATTATTTAAATATTGCAAATGAAACTTGCTTTATGCTAAAATAAGTCCAAAGCCTCATCCACTAAATAAAGCTTGCATGTAGTTAAACTATAGTTACTGTTATACTACCGTCAGTCTTGCGAGTACATTCTTTGTACTCATTTGCTTTGCTTAATAACCTTGTTGCAGAGGAGGTAAGGCCCCAAGGGCTTTACTTTTGTGAGATGTGCTGCGGTTGGGAATCAAGCTAGGCGTCTTGGTTGGTTGCCTTGTGGGCTAAAGGCAAACCTTGTGGCTCTCTTTTGTTTATCGCCATCTTATGGCATGTTGCTTCCGCTGTGTTATCTTTATTGTTGTATTTGGCCGGTCGGCCCCTTTTGTAATAACTCTATGTTATGTATGTCTTTTATTCTAGTCGTGTTTTGGTTCTATGTCTTGAATGGAATTGATGCATGATTTTGTAAAGGGGTGTGTATACTGCATTCTAGGAAGTATACATATCTCGAAGACACGGGTTATTAAGTTTGTGATGCTAGGGTCAATGGTTAACTAAGTATTACAAGCCTAATAAACCGGGGTCCTCACACACACTATGTTCCATTTAGCCAAACGATACTTCTTTTTTTGACCATCACTCTGCCAGAAGAACCTAGAGCGAAAGTAGTTGAGTTTTTTGAGTACCCCTCTCGGAATCGCAAAGAAAGACATCATGTACATTGGGAGGCTACTAAGCACTGAGTTAATCAGAGTGAGTCGTCCTCCTATGGATAGAAGTTTCCCTTTCCAACTACTGAGTCGCTTCTCAAATCTTTCCACCACTTCTTTCCAATCGACATTTCTTAGCTTCCTATAATGTATAGGGATACCCAAGTACCGAATTGGAAATTCACCTGTGGAGCAACCAAATAACTCTGCATATTCTTGCTCAAAATCTCTAGCTTTGCCAAAGCAGTATAATTCACTTTTATGGAAATTAATTTTTAGTCCCAATAGTTGCTCAAAAGCATAAAGCAATAACTTCAAGTTCCGAGCTTTCTCCAGATCATGTTCCATAAAGAGAACCGTATCATCAGCATACTATAGGATAGAGAGTCCACCATCAATGAGATGTGGTACTATCCCTGTAATTTGCCCATCTGCTTTGGCTCTATTGATTAGAACAGCCAACATGTCAGCTATGATATTAAAGAGCATCGGCGATAAAGGGTCTCCTTGTCGTAAACCTTTCTTAGTCTGGAAGAAATGTCCTACCTCCTCATTGACTTTGACCGCCACACTCCCTCCCGAGACAAAAGACTCAACCCAAGAGATCCACTTGGGCGAGAAACCTTTCATCCGTAAGGTTTGCAGTAGAAAAGGCCATTTGACCTTATCATAGGCTTTTTCAAAGTCTACTTTAAAAATCACCCCCATTCAATTTCTTACGATGCAATTCATGTACTGTCTCATGTAGGACTACAACTCCTTCAAGGATATTACGTCCTCGCATAAAGGTAGTTTATGTAGGACTCACCACATGGTCCGCCACAGAATTAATTCTGTTTGTCACAACTTTGGTGAAAATTTTGAAACTGACATTTAACAGACATATTGGCCTGTATTGCTGAATTATGTTTTCTTCTTGAACTTTTGGAAGGAGTGTTATTACCCCAAAATTGAGACTAAACAAGGGGAGATTTCCAGCATGGAGTTCCTTGAATAGATTCATCAGATCATCCTTGATGATATCCCAGAATTTTTGATAGAACTCCGCCGGAAAACCATCCGGTCCTAGAGCCTTATTATGTGCCATTCCAAAAACAGCTCCCCAAACCTCCTCCTTCGAAAAAGGTGTCGTAAGGAACTCATTTTCTAACTCCGTAACCTAGGATATATCCTCTATAATAGATTCATCTAGTGTAAAGTAAGAATCCTCAGGTTGGCCAAAAAGTTTCTTGTAGAAATTAGTAATGTATGACTTGAGTGCTGTATTCCCTTCTATTTTTCCTTCTTCCTGATCAAGGAAAAAAATTAATTTCTTCCTGTGTTTACCATTGGCTACCATGTGATAATATTTCGTATTATTGTCACCCAAAAGGACATCAATCACCTTTGCTCTTGGGTACCATTTGATTTCTTCCTCACGAAGAAGTCTAGCCAACTGATCTCTTGATTGAGCAAGCTGCTCTCTCTCAGAATCAGTTAAGTCTCGTACCTTAGCAGTGATGTCCAAAGCATCAATGGTAGTTTGGAGACTAGCTTTTTGTTGCTTATATGAACCGCTAGTCTGAGCTGCCCAACCCCTCAGATAACTACGCAATGCACTCATCTTATTGTTCCATCGTTGAACGGAGTTGCGGCCCGTAACCGGCTTGTTCCAGATTTCCTTGACACGGTCTCGAAAATCCTCACGTAAGAACCAGCCTAGTTCAATTTTGAACTGCTTATGGTTCCCTGTAACATCCCCAAACAATAGTGTGTGTTTCAAAGGTAATAAAAATGAGGAGAAAATAAAACTTTTTCTTCAATTGGAAATACTTGACCAAATCTGTGATTCTTGAAAAGGAATTATGGAAAATCAAAATCCAAAAATCAAATTCTCCAATTCACTCCTATCAAAAACCTCTTTGGGAAATCTTGTGCCAAACCTCTGTAAATATTTTTCCTAAGTCCCTTGGATGACTGGTAACACCTCTGAATTATCTCATAATTTTTGGAGATTATTTGAATAATTTTTGAGGCAAGTCAAACCTTGGTCAAACTTCTGAGTCCACCTTCTGAAAATTCTGGAGAAAAATGCATGTTATTAAAATCTCTAGAAATTTTATGGTAGGTTAATCATTGTGTCAGGAAGCTCCAGTTAAAATTTCATAAATTTTGGAGTTGTTTTGATACCCCAATTAAATCCCCAAAGTCTGCTGTCCAAAATTCAAAACTCAAATTGGCTTTCACTGTTCCACCGGCTCGGACCCGAGTCGACTCGAGCCACTTGACTTGACTCAACCGCCTAACTGCCTTTGGCGACTCGGGCGCTGGCGCTTTCACGTGGGACCGTTGGATTTGATCGAGCGGCCCACGACCACGCACTGCTCGCCACGCGATCCTTTCTCCATCAAGACGATCGGGATCCGACGGCTCTGCGTCGTCGTCCTCCTCCATTCATGCGCAGCAAGGCCAGCGTCGGCGCCATGGGCAGAGCAGGTCGTGGGGGCGCGGCGTCTGTCGCCGTCACTCGCCAGCGGGACTCCGCATTAAATCTTGCGACGAGTGCACCGCCTCGTTGTCCCCAAGCTCACTGCTCCGTCGCTCTCGGAGCTCCCATGACTGTCGAGCACCCGAGGAAGCAATCCGCTGTTGCTCTCCCCTCCACAGCTACTTAAGCTCGGGTATCCCTCCCTTGGCTTCTTTTACACACCCGAGCTCCAAATAGCACCCACTCGCTTTGTTCGAGCTCCCATCGCCTTGTCGCCTCGGCGCCATTGCGCATCTCGGCCCACGGTGAAGGCGGTAACCCGTAGCCCTCTTCCTCAATCTCTGGCTCCCTCTGCTCCCTCTCACTTGGTGGAGCTAAACCCCCAACTAATTTGAATCAGCAACCGGTGGAAGCTCGATTGAGAATTCCCTTCGCCCGATTTCTCTATTCGTCTTCTCATGGCGGTGAGTTCACTTCCTCTCGATTCCCTCTCTGGCAGCATCGGTGGGGTGAGAGGACCCGATTGATGACCCGGTCGGCGTTATCATCTCGGTTGGCGCCCTCGTTCTTTGTTGTTGGCGCCATGCACCTTCGTCGCCGGGCGACTCAGCCACCTCGGCTTCTCCGCGTCACTCGGGTAAGTCCCTTTGGCTCATCTGGCTCGGGCACCCTTGGTTTAGCCGCCATGAGCTGAATGTTCTTGTCCTCGTTTCCGTAGTTGTCTGCCGCTCATCGCCGGTCTTGCCCGCTCGATCCACTCCGGCGAGTGTGAGTGGTGCGGCGTGACCACTTGCTATTGTGCACCGTAGGTACCCTTAACGCAGCGCCGCCGTGGCTCGTGGTCGCCGGCGGCGAGCCGAGAAATCGTCGGTGTCATTTTGACCGCCGCCGCGTGCGTTGTCGGACGGCGGCGTGGCTCCTTGTCGCCCTCCATTTCGTGGATGTGCGGTCTAGATCTCGTAGTGTTTTGTTCTTCGTCCACTCTGGACCGTCCATCTGTAGATCTACGGTTGCGATTAGCTCCAGCATTCTTAGTTCCTTTGTGTGGGCGAGGTCGTGAGCCGTCCATCTCAAAATCAACGGCCCGACCACCTCGTCTTGGCGCGAATCCAAGCAGCGTCGCGTTGGATTCAACGTGGACCGTTGGATCCACGATCGGCGGTCCCGTTCATCGTCCCCGCGACGTGCGTGTTGTTATCCCGTGGTTGTGAGCCGACGATCCAAGATCTGCGGCCCATAATCGACACGTCGATTTGAGTGTTATTAATTCCGAGAGCTTTATTTTCAAACTGAAAAAGGTATTAAACTTTGGAAATTCATATCTTTTTCATGTTAATTCATTTTAGATGATTCCAGTTGTATTAATTCTGTTATACTCTAAACTTTAATCTAAAAATGTTTAGAAGATTAATATGACTCCAGAAAAGCATGAAATTAGAGTTTAAACATTCTCAGCTTTATTAATTGCAATGAAATTCCTGTTAAATTGAAAAATACATAACAAATTCAATATAAATCCTTTTTAGTTAAACTCAACTTTGTTAATTCTGTTATTACCTATACTTTAATCTAAAAATACTTGTAATCATGTGTTAGTTGCAAAAATGTCCAGAATTAACTTTGACTTTGCATAGGCTTTAATTGTTTACTAGAAAACATTGCAACTTGTAAAATGCATAACTAATTCTCTGTAAATGATTTTTGAGTGAATCCAAGTCTGTTGGGTTCCTCTATTAATGAACTTGCTAGGAAAAATAGTTTTGAACATGTTACTGTTTCTAGAAGAAATAATCATGCATTATAATTTTGTTCAAGTTCTTGTTTCAAAAGTTAGTAGAGAATGCAATATAGCCCCAAATGGGATGAACCCTATTTTGCTGTTCCTCTCATGAGATGCTTGAACTACTGTAAAATTTTCAGGTTCCTACATGTCTAGAAATTTTGTCGATGAATAGTAACCTAATTCTAATTACTAGGCTGAGCAAAAGTGTTTTCATCATAACTTTTGCATTAAAGATCCAAATCAGTTGATTCTTGTTGCTATATTCATGTTAAATCAATACCTTGCTGCTATAAAAATTTCAAATCATTCGGAGAACTTTTGCTGTTGGGTCTTGTTGCTTTTCTTTATTCTTATCGACTCTTTATCGCCTTTTCGTTAGGGTTAGACATTTGTGGTAATCCCGAGAACGATCCTCCGCAACAAAGTGACCCTCAACAGCCAGGCAAGCAGTTTGACCATGATTCATCCTATATTTGCAAGTCTATTATATTGCTTAAACTCTATGTATGCATTGCTACTTTGTTTTAAATTATGGTTAGTGAATCCTATAGTTGCACAATCTGTAGGGATGCCATGTCTTTACTACCTTACGCCTAGGTTCTTGGCTGTGGTTTGAGCTCGTCGGATGAGCTCATATCACTTAGTAGATTGCGACTTGAAATGCTTAGCAATGCTTAGATAACGGTAGAAATGGGCGGTTGTCGACATTATGTCGATGACCTTGATCACACTAAAATTATTATTCCATTATGTCCATCTTGTGCTTTGTTAATTTGTAAATACAAAATCTGAAAATAAATGTGTGGATTGGACTTGGGCATATTGGATGGATGGTGTGGTTTTGGATGTGGTGGTATGCCCGAGTCAACAAGGACCGAATTCTTGCGCCATTGATCCAAGCAATTATGCGTACTAACCACGCGAGGCATATGGAACCCTCTTGACTAAGTACTCTAGGAGGTGTTAATTATGAGCTGCTCGGTTGGTGTTTTAAATGAAAACGTATATGTATAGTGTGGGAGGAACATTAGCTTCGGCTAGGTCGTCTAATGTCTCTTTCTCCCGTGGGTTGTCTTGACTCGTAATTAGCATTATCCTTTGGAAATGTCTCGTAGGACTTAGCCGTGCAGCACACCTTCTAAGTGTGCGTAAAGGAAAAGCGATGCAGCGTGTGGATGCAGTGGTACACCTGCAGGATAAAACTATTGAATAGCCTCGTCCTAGGTTATGGACACGCTTGGTTATTTCCGTAAGAATTAGACTACAACCTTTAATTAAAATTTGACATGGGTGGTATGAGCGGGAGTTCATGCTATTGTTGTGGTGACTATTGGGTTAGTCACTTCCGGATTGTTGTTGTCATCTACTTATTGTTATTATCGTTGTCAAACTTGATGTTTGAATGTTAAAAACAGATTTGACAACTTGCCTTTAAATGTATTACCTTATTGCAAATAAATGTTGCTTTATGCTAAATGAGACATACAACCTCCACTTACATAAAGCTTGCATGTAGCATATGTTATAGGCCTGTTATCTTACACGTAAGTCTTGCGGAGTACTTTATGTACTCATCTCGCCGTGGTTGTGGCATTTTGTGGCTATTGTTGCAGAGGAAGGGGTGAGTTCCAAGAGCCTCACTTTTGTGCTATGTGTTGCAACTTCTTGACGACTAGCTTGGCGGTCGGTCGAGATGCCTAGGGGTTAAGGCACACCGATTGGCTTTGTGTTATAGCCATCTTTATGGCACTTTTGCTTCATTGTTATCTTTTTAGAATTGTTGCTATTTGGCCTAAGGGCCCTCTTTTGTAATAGCTATTCCATATTAATATTAACTTCGGTTTGTTGCTTATGTACTATGTGTTGTATGGAATTGATACATTCTTTTGTTGTGAGGTATGTATCTTGCATTCAGGAAGTATACATCTCTAGAGACCGGTTTATTTGGTTGATAATACTAGGGTCAATTGGATGACTAAGTATTATGAGCTTAATAAATCCGGTGCTCCTAAAAGTTAGTATCGAGCCGTCCCGACCGTAATGCTTAAAGCTTGGTCGTCTTTAGGATATTTTGAAAACCTAATTTCAAAGTGTTAAATGAGTTTGAAAGCTTAAGTAATTCTCAGATTTTACTCCTCATCTATCTTAGCTTTCTCTTCTCATCTCACTCTAATTTGAGTTTTAAAAGCTGTTTTCCTCTCTTCCTTGTTAAAAGATAGTGTTATCGATTAATTGGGTTTTGGGAACTAATGAGTTTGGCAAATTGAAGTGTTAGCTGCCCTCTACAAGGTTTTGAAGTTTCCGAAGTTGAAGAGTTCGGCTTGGAGGCTTGGATGCAAAATCTGGACAGCGATCGCCAATTTCGGACAGCGAGCTCATAAGTTCTAAATAGGGTAGAAAATGAGAGGTTAATTCAACTAAAACTTGTGGGAATAAAAGGGTAAGATGTGATACTAGTTAGCTAAGTATCTAACACGTATTTCGCTGAATTAACATTGCTCTCTACTAGTATTAACCCTTACGTTACAATCTGATTTTAATCCTCTCGAGCAACTACTCGTTCATTCAATACGGGTTAGTGAGTTGAGAAGTTGAGCCTTGCTTTTGGTGTTTCTTGGCTTTTTGAGAGTCTTTTAGACGCTTCTAAAGTTGATTTACTCGCTGTTTTGGCTTTCGTTTAGGGTGATATTCCATTCCCTAGTCGATCGCTTTTGCTTTCTTTAAGGCTTTGGTTTGAGTCTAGTTGCTAACCAAGGTTTCTTATAACAGATGGTGGGCCTTTTCGTAGCGGCCAAGGCGATCACTGGTCGGACGAGCTTCCTCCTCCTCCGACCATGGCGAGGTTCTTCTTGATTGAGCGCAACAGCGGATGTGAGAGAGTTCTCTTGGGCGTCATCGCGCATAACACCACCGCACTTTCCGGAGCTTGAGGATCTGGGCAGGAATGCCCATCGACCTCGTGGGGGCCTTGCTGAGTTTCTTCGTACTCAGCCCCTACCTTTCTCGATCGAGGACCCGCTCGTCTGAGCGATTGGCCGTCTGGTGGGCGGAAGCTTCGATAGCGCAGATGCGAGAGCACGAGAAGGCGCTATTTGCTTCGCACCACCGGAGGTGCAGCTTTGTCATGGTGGGAGAGCTATCTCGCCATGCAGCCCGAGACCACACCGTCTCTTGGGAGGAGTTCGTCTTGCCTTCCGTCGGGCTCACATCCTGCCGGCTTGATGGAGATCAAGCGGGGAGTTTCTTGCGCTCAAGCAAGGCGTAGCTTCGATCATGGAGTATGTATCGAGTTCAACCATCTAGCTCGTTATGCTCCCGAGGATGTAGCCACCGATATGGCTAAGGTGCCAAGTTCAGCGTGGCTTGTCCGAGGAGTGAAGGACAAGCTATCCATTGTCGACTTTCTGATTTCCGGACCTTGGTCGACAAGGCCATCGTTCTTGAGCATGCGGCTCGAGCTTATGGATTCCGTAAGCGCAAGTGGGAGACCTACAAGACTTCGAGCCCGATTCTTCCCGCCCTCTCTTGAGACGATCTTGAGGTTCGATCTCGATCCTCGGCGCCCGAGGTCACTCGCCTTGTTCCTCGTCGCCTTGCAGCCGTGCCCGATCACGTCGCTGCCGGTCGTGAGTGGCCCCCACAATCCAGCGGCCAATGTCACTTGTTTCTTCAGAGCGGAAGGGCCATTATGCAAATAATTGCCCTAAGAAGACCGGAGCAACCCCTCGTCCTAATGGAGGACGCGGGCAAGGAGGTGGATCTTCGCAGGACCAGAAGATCGTCCCAGCTACCCAGGGCGTGGGTAGTGGTCGCGTCAACGTCATCACCGCGGAGGAGGCTCGGGAGACACCGATGTTGTGCTAGATGCGCTTTACGTTAACTCTCATCCTGCTCTTTGTTTTGTTTGATTCAGAGGCGTCTCATTCTTCGTTTACGAGTCTTTTGCATTGTTGGGAGCTCCTCTTCTCTCCATTGTTGGTCCCGCTGCTCATTCGCTCTCCGGATCGGAGTTGAGAGCTGAGCTTGAGTGTAGGATGTCCCCATCGAGATTGAGGAAGTTGGATTCTCGTGAATCTTATTCTCCTCAAGTCTGCGAGTGCGGGCGTGATTCTTGGTATGGATTGGTTGTCTCGTCATATGGGACAAATCGATTGCGCCAAGAAGTCCATCTCTCTTTCTAGTCCCTTCTGTTCGCGTTTCCTTCTCGCCGAAGTTGCTAGGTCCACATCTCTTAGCCCTCGGCGAAGTCCGTTCTAGATATTAATGAAGTCCCAGCAGTTTGTGACTTCATTGATGTCTTTCCCACGATCTTCGAGGATGCCACCCGTTCGAGACCTCGAGTTTGTCATTGAGTTGGCTCGGTACGCCCCTATCTCAAAGAGGCCTTATCGGTTGCCACCGAGCGAGTTGGTGGAGTTGAAGAAGCGATTAAGTGAGCTGCAAGAAGGGTTTCATCCGCCTAGCTCATCCCCTTGGGGTTGTCCGGCTATCTTCGTTAAGAAGAAGGGCGGTACTTACGCATGTCGTTGATTACCGCCCACTTAATGAAGTGACGGTAAAGAACAAGTATCCATTGCCCGCATTGGCGATCTCTTGATCAATTAACTGGAGCCCGAGTTTTCTCCAAGATTGATTTGAGAGTGGGATATCATCGAGTTAAGTATTCGACACGAGGATATTCGAAGACGGCATTCTCTACTCGCTACGGCTTGTGCAGTACACCGTCATGTCTTTCGACAACCAATGCTCTGCCTTGTTCATGAACCTCATGAATTCGGTATTCATGGAGTATTTGGATAAGTTTGTCGTGGTCTTCATCGATGATATTCTTATCTACTCCAAGAATGATGAGGAACACGCCGAGCATCTGAAGCTTGTGTTGAGCAAGGCTGCGTGAGCACCACCAGTCTGTGAAGTTGACAAGTGTGCATTACGGTTGAAGGAAGTAGCCTTCTTAGGCCATGTTCTTTCAGGTTGGGCGTGGCCGTTGATCCTAACAAGGTCGACGATGTTCTTTCTCGAGTCCGCCTACTTGGGTCACCGAGTGCGGAGTTTTCTTGGTTTAGCGGGATACTATCGTCGCTTTATCGAGAACTTCTCTAAGATCGCGGCCGATGGCGGTGTTGCTCAAAAGGACAAGAAGTTCTTGTGGTGCGATGCTTGCATCGAGCTTCCAAATTCTCAAGAAGCGTTTGACCACCACTCCGTCCTCGTTCTTCCCGATATCCATCGAAGTTTCGATATTTATTGCGATGCTTCTCGTCGAGGCCTCGGTTGTGTCCTTATGCAAGAAGGCAAGGTAGTGGCCTATGCATCAAGGCAATTGAGACCTCATGAGCTTAACTATCCTACCCATGATTTGGAGTTGGTGCTGTGATTCATGCACTTAAGATTTGGCGACATTACCTAATCGTGTCGTTGTGAAGTGTATTCGGATCACAAAAGCCTCAAGTATTGTTCACCCAACCTGACTGAACCTCGGGCAAAGGAGGTGGTTGGAGTTGATCAAGGATTATGATATGGGTATTCACTACCATCGAGCAAGGCTAATGTAGATTCTTGGATGCGCTTAGTCGTAAAAGCGCATTGCAATGCCTTGTTTCACATGGGCGTCGGCCTACCCTTACGGAGGATTTCCGCGTCTCAACTTAAGTATAGTTGAGCATGGTTCCCTCATTGCCTTGGTTGTGCAACCAACCTTGGTGGATCGGATCAAGTCCGCTCGGCGATCGGATGATGGAGTGAGCCACATCAAGGAAAATGTCAAGAACGGACAGCCAAGTGCTTCTCGAGGGCGAGCATGGTGTTGTGAGGTTAAGACAACGCCTTGTGGTTCCAAAGGTCATGGAGTTGCGGAATATGATCCTCATGAAGCCCATGATTCACCTTTATCCATTCATCCGGGGCCACAAAGATGTATCAAGATCTCCGCCAGAGATTTTGGTGGACCCGAATGAAGAGGAGATCGCGAAGTTCGTTCTTGAGAGTCGGCGTATGTATGTCGTCGTGTCAAGGCGAACATCGGCGTCAGCGCAGGCTCGCTTGACCTTTGCCTATTCGGAGTGGAAGTGGGATTCGATCGGGATGGATTTTATCACCGGTCTACCCAGTCGCCAAAGAAATGATGCCATTTGGGTCGTCATTGATCGGTTGACTAAAGTGGCTCATTTTCTTCCGGTAAAGACCAAGATTCGTACCGATCGCCTAGCCGAGCTCTATGTCTCTAGGATTGTGAGCTTACATGGCGTACCGAAGACGATCGTTTCCGATCGTGGCTCCATCTTCACTTCCCATTTCTGGCATAGCCTGCAAAAGGCTATGGGAACCCGTCTTACCTTTAGCACGGCATTTCACCCTCAAACCGATGGTCGGGGCCGAGAGGGTTAACCAGGTTTTGGAAGACATGCTTCGTGCTTGTGTCCTTTCTATGGGAAGCATTGGGAGAAATGCTTACCATTAGCGAAGTTTTCCTACAACAACGACTTCGGGCCGGTCTCGGCATGGCACCTTCGAGGCCTTATACGGGAGAAAGTGGAACCCGTTGAACTGGTGAGAGACCGGTGAGAGACCTCTCTTTGGCGGACTCAATCAATGAGGCGGCGCCAAGTCCGGCTTATTACGTGGCGTTTGCGCCTGCAGCTCAATCGAGCAAAAGAGCTATGCGGATCGCCGGCGTCGTGAGTTGAGCTTTGAGCCCAATGACTTTGTTTACCTCAAAGTCTCTCCTTTGAAGGGCCATCGGCGTTTGGCGTCAAGGGCAAGTTAGCTCCTCGATATGTCGGTCCCTACCGCGTTATCGAGAAGAAGGAGCTGTTGCCTATAAGTTGGAGTTGCCATCTGCACTTGAGGGGTACATGATGTGTTCCATGTGTCCCGGCTTAAGAAGTGCCTCCGTGTTCCAAGCGAGGAAGCTCCGTTGGAGACTCTCGATGTCAACGGATCGACCTATCGCGAGCACCTGTTCGCATACTCGATGAGGCCGAGCGAAGAACTAGGAATCGTTCCATCAAGTTCCTTAAAGTTCGATTGGTCGAACTATTACGAGGATGAGGCTACTTGGGAAAGGGAAGATCGTCTGCGTGCGGACTATCCATCTTTCTTCCCAGTGAGCCAAATCTCGGGGCGAGATTTCTGTAAGGAGGAGATTTTGTAACATCCCCAAACAATAGTGTGTGTTTCAAAGGTAATAAAAATGAGGAGAAAATAAAACTTTTTCTTCAATTGCAAATACTTGACCAAATCTGTGATTCTTGAAAAGGAATTATGGAAAATCAAAATCCAAAAATCAAATTCTCCAATTCACTCCTATCAAAAACCTCTTTGGGAAATCTTGTGCCAAACCTCTGTAAATATTTTTCCTAAGTCCCTTGGATGACTGGTAACACCTCTGAATTATCTCATAATTTTTGGAGATTATTTGAATAATTTTTGAGGCAAGTCAAACCTTGGTCAAACTTCTGAGTCCACCTTCTGAAACTTCTGGAGAAAAATGCATGTTATTAAAATCTCTAGAAATTTTATGGTAGGTTAATCATTGTGTCAGGAAGCTCCAGTTAAAATTTCATAAATTTTGGAGTTGTTTTGATACCCCAATTAAATCCCCAAAGTCTGCTGTCCAAAATTCAAAACTCAAATTGGCTTTCCTTTGTTCCACCGGCTCGGACCAGTCGACTCGAGCCACTTGACTTGACTCAACCGCCTAACTGCCTTTGGCGACTCGGCGCTGGCGCTTTCACTGTGGACCGTTGGATTTGATCGAGCGGCCCACGACCACGCACTCTTCGCCCGCGATCCTTTCTCCGCCGACGATCGGGATCCGAGCGGCTCTGCGTCGTCGTCCTCCTCCCATTCATGGCACCTTGCGGCCAGCGTCGGCGCCATAGGCGAGAGCAGGTCGTGGGGGCGCGGCGTCTGTCGCCGTCACTCGCAGCCAGCGGGACTCCGCATTAAATCTTGCGACGATGCACCGCCTCGTTGTCCCCAAGCTCACCTGCTCCCGTCGCTCTCGGAGCTCCCATGACGGTCAGAGCACCCGAGGAAGCAATGCCGTTGCTCTCCCCCTCCCTGGCTACTTAAGCTCGGGGTATCCCTCCCTTGGCTTCTTTTACACACCCGCGAGCTCCAGCTAGCACCCACTCGCTTTGTTCGAGCTCCCATCGCCTTGTCGCCCTCGGCCGCCATTGCCGCATCTCTGGCCCACGGTGAAGGCGGTAACCCCGTGGCCCTCTTCCTCAATCTCTGGCTCCCTCTGCTCCCTCTCACTTCGGTGGAGCTAAACCCCCAACTAATTTGAATCCAACCGTGCAGGTGGAAGCTCGATTTGAGAATTCCGCACCGGCCGATTTCTCTATTCGTCTTCTCATGGCGGTGAGTTCACTTCCTCTCGATTCCCTCTCTGGCAGCATCGATGGGGTGAGGAGGACCCGATTTGATGACCCGTCGCGTTATCATCTCGAGTTGGCGCCCCTCGTTCTTTGTTGTTGGCGCCGCCATGACCTTCGTCGCCGGAGCGACTCAGCCACCTCGGCTTCTCCGCGTCACTCGGGTAAGTCCCTTTGGCTCACTGGCTTCGGGCACCCATTGGTTTAGCCGCCATGAGCTGAATGTTGATGTCCTCGTTTCCGTAGCTGTCGCCGCTCATCGCCGCAGGTCGCCGCCGCTCGATCCACTCCAGCGAGTGTGAGTGGTGCGGCGTGACCTGATGCTATTGTGCACCGTAGGTACCCTTAACGCAGCGCCGCCGTGGCTTTAATCGCCGGCGACGAGCGAGGAATCGTCGGTGTCATTTTGGACCGCCGTAAATGCGTTGTCGGACGGGCGGCGTGGCTCCTGTCGCCCTCCATTTCGTGGATGTGCGGTCTAGATCTCGTAGTGTTTTGTTCTTCGTCCGCTCTGGACCGTCCATCTGTAGATCTCTACGGTTGCGATTAGCTCCAGCATTCTTAGTTCCTTTGTGTGGGCGAGGTCGTGAGCCGTCCATCTCAAAATCAACGGCCCACGACCACCTCGTCTTGGCGCGCGAATCCAAACAGCGTCGCGTTGGATTCAACGTGGACCGTTGGATCCACGATCGGCGGTCCCGTTCATCGTCCCCGCATGTCGCGCGTGCGTTATCCCGTGGTTGTGAGCCGCCGCGATCCAAGATCTGCGGCCCATAATCGACCACGTCGATTTGAGTGTTATTAATTCGAGAGCTTTATTTTCAAACTGAAAAATGTATTAAATTTTGGAAATTCATATCTTTTTCATGTTAATTCATTTTAGATGATTCCAGTTGTATTAATTCTGTTATACTCTAAACTTTAATCTAAAAATGTTTAGAAGATTAATATGACTCCAGAAAAGCATGAAATTAGAGTTTAAACATTCTCAGCTTTATTAATTGCAATGAAATTCCTGTTAAATTGAAAAATACATAACAAATTCAATATAAATCCTTTTTAGTTAAACTCAACTTTGTTAATTCTGTTATTACCTATACTTTAATCTAAAAATACTTGTAATCATGTGTTAGTTGCAAAATGTCCAGAATTAACTTTGACTTTGCATAGGCTTTAATTGTTTACTAGAAAACATTGCAACTTGTAAAATGCATAACTAATTCTCTGTAAATGATTTTTGAGTGAATCCAAGTCTGTTGGGTTCCTCTATTAATGAACTTGCTAGGAAAAATAGTTTTGAACATGTTACTGTTTCTAGAAGAAATAATCATGCATTATAATTTTGTTCAAGTTCTTGTTTCAAAAGTTAGTAGAGAATGCAATATAGCCCCAAATGGGATGAACCCTATTTTGCTGTTCCTCTCATGAGATGCTTGAACTACTGTAAAATTTTCAGGTTCCTACATGTCTAGAAATTTTGTCGATGAATAGTAACCTAATTCTAATTACTAGGCTGAGCAAAAGTGTTTTCATCATAACTTTTGCATTAAAGATCCAAATCAGTTGATTCTTGTTGCTATATTCATGTTAAATCAATACCTTGCTGCTATAAAAATTTCAAATCATTCGGAGAACTTTTGCTGTTGGGTCTTGTTGCTTTTCTTTATTCTTATCGACTCTTTATCGCCTTTTCGTTAGGGTTAGACATTTGTGGTAATCCGAGAACGATCCTCCGCAACAAAGTGACCCTCAACAGCCAGGCAAGCAGTTTGACCATGATTCATCCTATATTTGCAAGTCTATTATATTGCTTAAACTCTATGTATGCATTGCTACTTTGTTTTAAATTATGGTTAGTGAATCCTATAGTTGCACAATCTGTAGGGATGCTATGTCTTTACTACCTTACGCCTAGGTTCTTGGCTGTGGTTTGAGCTCGTCGGATGAGCTCATATCACTTAGTAGATTGCGACTTGAAATGCTTAGCAATGCTTAGATAACGGTAGAAATGGGCGGTTATCGACATTATGTCGATGACCTTGATCACACTAAAATTATTATTCCATTATGTCCATCTTGTGCTTTGTTAATTTGTAAATACAAAATCTGAAAATAAATGTGTGGATTGGACTTGGGCATATTGGATGGATGGTGTGGTTTTGGATGTGGTGGTATGCCCGAGTCAACAAGGACCGAATTCTTGCGCCATTGATCCAAGCAATTATGCGTACTAACCACGCGAGGGCATATGGAACCCCTCTTGACTAAGTACTCTAGGAGGTGTTAATTATGAGCTGCTTTCGGTTGGTGTTTTAAATGAAAGCGTATATGTATAGTGTGGGAGGAACATTAGCTTCCGGCTAGGTCGTCTAATGTCTCTTTCTCCCGTGGGTTGTCTTGACTCGTAATTAGCATTATCCTTTGGAAATGTCTCGTAGGACTTAGCCGTGCCAAGACACCTTCGGAAGTGTGCGTAAAGGAAAGGCGATGCGGCGTGTGGGTGCAGTGGTACACCCTGCAGGATAAAACTATTGAATAGCCTCGTCTAGGTTATGGACACGCTTGGTTATTTCCGTAAGAATTAGACTACAACCTTTAATTAAAATTTGACATGGGTGGTATGAGCGGGAGTTCATGCTATTGTTGTGGTGACTATTGGGTTAGTCACTTCGGGATTGTTGTTGTCATCTACTTATTGTTATTATCGTTGTCAAACTTGATGTTTGAATGTTAAAAACAGATTTGACAACTTGCCTTTAAATGTATTACCTTATTGCAAATAAATGTTGCTTTATGCTAAATGAGACATACAACCTCCACTTACATAAAGCTTGCATGTAGCATATGTTATAGGCTGTTATCTTACGTAAGTCTTGCGGAGTACTTTATGTACTCATCGCCCGTGGTTGTGGCATTTTGTGGCTATTGTTGCAGAGGAAGGGGTGAGTTCCAAGAGCCTCACTTTTGTGCTATGTGTTGCAGACTTCTTGACGACTAGCTTGGCGGTCGGTCGAGATGCCTAGGGGTTAAGGCACACCGATTGGCTTTGTGTTATAGCCATCTTTATGGCACTTTTGCTTCATTGTTATCTTTTTAGAATTGTTGCTATTTGGCCTAAGGGCCCTCTTTTGTAATAGCTATTCCATATTAATATTAACCGGTTTGTTGCTTATGTACTATGTGTTGTATGGAATTGATACATTCTTTTGTTGTGAGGTATGTATCTTGCGTTCAGGAAGTATACATCTCTAGAGACCGGGTTTATTTGGTTGATAATACTAGGGTCAATTGGATGACTAAGTATTATGAGCTTAATAAATCCGGGTGCTCACATTCCCTATGAAAGCCGCCCTTCCTGTTTGTAGTAATAGAGGCGTGTGATCTGAAATACCTCTGTCTAGAGCATGAACCGAGACCAAAGGATACTTGGATTCCCATTCTGTTGTCATTAGAACTCTGTCTAACTTCTCATAAGTTGGATTTGGAAGGGAATTAGCCCAAGTAAACTGTCATCCCGATAAAGCTATTTCTCTAAGGTCAAAGCTGTCAATTACAGCATTGAAAAGAAATGGCCACCGAGTACTATATCTATCATTGTTCTTTTTTGTACTGCATCTTAAAATGTTAAAATCCCCACCAATTAAGGTCGGAAGGGGGTTTTGTTGGCACGCGCGAACTAACTCTGCCAGAAAACTGGCTTTGAAATCATCCTGTGCTGGCCCATAAGTCGCCATCAGAATCCATTTTAATTTGTCCTCCTTATTAGTCAAATAAAATTTGACATAAAATTCGCCTTCGACAATCAAAGACAAATCTAAAACAGAGGCATTAATTCCAAGTAAAATCCCCCCAGATCTACCACGTGGAGGAAGACAATGCCAAATGAAATCTGCTCCCCCCCCCCCCCCCGATATAGGCGACTTAGATTCGTCTTTAACATGTCATTCTTCCTCGTCTCCAAAATTGCAACAAAATCTAAATTGTGTTCCTTTATACAATCCGCCAGATACCTATATTTAGCCAAGTCTGAAAGACCTCTGCTATTCCAGTATATGCCTTTCATGAGGACACAACTCGAGAAGATTTATATCCAGCCGAACGGGCTTTCCGTCTTTCTTCTTGCTTGATTTAGATTTTCTCGCAGATACCATCAAGTCACTAATTGTAGTGCTCAGGTCCGCCTCATCTAAACCAACCTCGGAGACTTCCTTTACTAAGTGATCGAGTAGGGCACCGTCATGTACAGCATCCTCATCATCACTAGCCTCAAAAGGATTGTCTCCCTTAATAGTTTGAGAATCAAGTGATCTAGGAACCACCTTTTATCTATCTACCTCAATGTGTTTCAACTTATTAACCGAAATAGCAATATCACTACCAGTGGAACCCAAAGAAACTCCCAAATTATTCAGATGAGAAATAATACTATCATCAGGTAAAGACCGAATTGAAACAGTTTGTTTACCTTGTAGGAGAGGAGTTGCAGGAGCACTGGTAGGAAGGAATGCCTGAATGACACCCATCCCCTTTGGTGCCCCATCCAAATTGCGAACCGCCGTACGCCTCATCGCCTTGTTCAACGAGTCCTCATCAGCAATAGAGATTCTGTTGTTTTCCACATTCACATGGCCGCTTCGACGAAGACCATTGTAACTCTCCGGGGATGAAACCACGGTGCTGTTCATCCCATATGGCTTGGGTGTCTCCGGCGAAACTGCTAGTATAGCAGTCTTGCCACACCTCTCCTTGTTCCCGGACAGCCCCATTGAGAGCGGCTGCACCCCACTTCGGATTGCAACCAGGCTCTTAGGCGGCGACGATGACAAGATCTCCACTGGGCGGTTCCCATCCTGTGACAAGATAAAGGGTGTCACGGCGTTGACGGCATCTGCGCTGCCCACATGCCGCGAGCTCCTTGGTGAGGAGGAGACCACCGCTATGCTCTTGTGCCACTGGCCTCCCAGCGACGAGGATGCCGCGGTAATAGTAGCCGCCAACGGCAAGCAGACGGTCGACGAGGTCGAGGAAGATACCATGGCCACCTGCTGTGTGCTCTCAGTCGGCAACCGAGTCCTCTGGCTCACAACCCTAGGACTCACGTGAGCTGAGCTAACCAGCAAGGCACCAGCAGTTCCTACGATGCCCATGTCCATGACAATAGGACGAAGTGGAGGAGGAGGCTGCTGTTCTTAGAAGGGAGTAAGTGCTAGTGCATGGGAGCTGTCTGCATTCTCCACATCGACATGTGGCTCGCTAGATGAACTGCCTTTGAGAGGCTTGGCATTTTGATGAGGAGAATCATCTCCCTTAGGGCCCCCCTCTGTCTTAGCCCCATCATCATCACGGCCCATTAGATCATCTGACACCGGCAACGTAGGTTGGAAGCCCTCTTCCTCAAGTGTAAACGTGATAGGGTAACTTCCCAAACACCGTGTCTGTAGTGAGAGGTAGATCCTCCTGGCTGAGCAAACACACCTTGATGCGAATGACACCCTTGCGTCGAAAAGTGAGCATATCCACTTCTTATGTAGCTCCGATAAGAGTGCCCAACGCCCAAAAGCCAAGGTAGTGACGCCAAGGGTGAGAGACGCCAGTGACATGCACCCATACCTCGTCAAGCTGGTAGACTGGTACAACATCCGAGGAAGGACACCATTCTGAAATGGTGATGGAAACTCCATGATTCTTTAGCCTGAATTCAACATCATCCATCCGTTTCAGCTCTTCATCGGAAGGAAAAGTGACAAGGAAAGAATTATCACCATGTGGCAAGGCCTCCCAATTCTAATCAGAACGAATGAGACGAGCCAATTCATTTTGTACCACATTAGCTGCAAAGTGACCACCCATGATAGTGACCAAAGCTGTCGGGACAGCATTGGACATATCCATGTTCAAATCAAAGTCCTGAATTTTCAGAAAACCAAGCTTCTACCCACCAAACCCAAACAAAGTCGCGCTCGGTTTCGGCAACTTGAGTAAAGGACATTTGGCAGGAAGATGCGCATCTTTCTTGTTACAAATGTAGCAATCGAGATTGGCTTTGCAATATCCATCAAATGACCATTCGTTTTACACCTGAAACAATGTGGAGGGCGAGTTTTTTTAGCTTTTACCACTGTTGTTTCTGCTCCAGCCTAACCGGATTGATCGGGCGCAACCATCTGATCATTGTCGCTGGCTGCCTCCACTTCCTAATCATTTGGCGGCGTTGGTTTTGCCGTCGGTTGAGCAACGACGGATTGAAGCGGCTTAGGCGCCTGAAGCGAAGGCCCTTGCCCCTGGAACTGCCGATGGAACCTACCCTGAGGGCGCCGGCGATAACCACCCTGCACATGATGTTGCTGTGGATGTTCCTCTTGATTGCGAGGCTGGCGTTGAGTGTAGTTGAGCGGTGGACGGTGGTAGTTGCGCTGTGGTAGAAAGTGACGCGGTGGCTGAGCGTTTCGGGACGGCGGAGCGTGATCTCGAGCAGGTTCCCGAGCAGCCATCGATGCGTAGCTAGGGCGTGGGCAGGATGTGTTTGGTACGGGAGAGTTTAGCGTTCGCGTGAACGCGGAGTACGATCGTCGTAAGTCCCCTATCGATCTCCCGTAAGGTCTATTACTCGCCGGGCCCATCAGACAGCCCATCACGACAGCCTGTTTCAAATTTTGAAACGACTCCATTGATAGCTCTCGATCCGGAATTTTCTCGATCAGCTGCACCGGTTTTGTGAGACCCCGACGTTTATTAGGCTCATAATACTTAGTCATCCGATTGACCCTAGTATTATCAACCAAATAAACCCCGGTCTCGAGAGATGTATACTTCCTGAATGCGAGATACATACCTCACAACAAAAGAGTATATCAATTCCATACAACACATAGAACATAAGCAACAAACCGAAGTTAACAATAATATGGAATAGATATTACAAAAGAGAGGCCCTTAGGCCAAATAACAATAATTACAAAAGATAACAATGAAGCAAAAGTGCCATAAAGATGGCTATAACACAAAGCCAATCGGTGTGCCTTAACCCCTAGGCATCGACCGGACCGCCAAGCTAGTCGTCAAGAAAGCGCAACACGTAGCACAAAAGAGAGGCTCTTGGAGCTCTCCTTCTTCCTCTGCAACAAAAGCCACAAAATTGCCACAACCCGGCGGATGAGTACATAAAGTACTCCATAAGACTTACGTGTGAGATAACAGAACTATAAATAGCTACATGCAAGCTTTATTTAAGTGGATGAGGCTTTGGACTCATTTTAGCATAAAGCAACATTTATTTGCAATAACATAATAGATTGAAGGCAATTTGGCAAAGCATTTTTAATTGTTGAAGTAACAACGAGATAATAACATAATAACAACAACAAGAACAACCTGGAAGTGACTAACCCAAGTCACCACAACAATAGCATGAACTCCCCGTTCATACCAACCATGTCAAGTTTTAATTAAAGGTTGTAGTCTAGTCTTGAACGACCTTACCAAGCATGTCCATAACCTAGGGCGAGGCTATTGAATAGTTTTATCCTGCGGGGTGTACCACTGCACCCACACGTCGGACCGCCTTTCCTTCGCACACTTCCAAGGTGTCTTTGCACGGCTAAGTCCTCGAGACCTTTCCAAAGGATGAATGCTAATTCTGAGCTGCACAACCCACGGGAGAAGGAGACATCACAACCTTCCGGAAGCTAATGCTCCTCCCACACTATACATATACATTTGCTTTTGAAAACACACCAACCGAGCTCGCTCATAATTAACACCTCCTAGAGTACTTAGTCAAGAGGGGTTCCATATGCCTCAGCGTGGTTAGTCTGCCAAATCGCTGGCTTAGTGACCCAAGTACTGGGTCCTTAGGGACCCGGCATACCACCACATCCAAAAACCGCACCATCCATCCAATATGCCCAAGTCTAAATCAATCTTTTATTTTCAGTTTTTGATTTTACAAATTAATCAAAGCACAAGTGCTGGACATATAGGAGTAATAATCATTTTTGAGTGATCAAGACCATCGACTAAGTCGATGATCGCCCATTTCTACCGATAACTAGGCATGTCTAAGCAATTGCATCGAAACTACTAAGTGATAAGAGCTCATCCAACGAGCTCCCACCACAGCAAATAACCTAGGCTCAAGGTAGTAGAGGATGAACAATTCCTACAGATTATGCAACTATAGGCTTGCTAGCGACATTTAACACAAAGTAGCATGCATACATAGAAGTAAAACAAAGTATTAAGCTTTAAAGTAATGGGACAATGATGGAAATGGTCAAACTGCTTGCCTTGTTGCTGGCGGTCAATTGGTTGCTGAGGATCACTCTCGGGATCACCACAAATGTCGAACCCTAACGAAAGAGCGAAAAAGAACCGATAAGAACAAAGAATTCAAAAGGACTCAACAGAAAACCTTCTCCAAAAGACTTGAAATTTTTACA
Source organism: Phyllostachys edulis (assembly GCA_036346405.1). Classification (NCBI taxonomy): domain Eukaryota; kingdom Viridiplantae; phylum Streptophyta; class Magnoliopsida; order Poales; family Poaceae; genus Phyllostachys; species Phyllostachys edulis. The sequence goes on from CM070566.1 coordinate 34,316,069, forward strand.
GCAGCAAGATAAAGATTTATCATGAATTTAGCAACAAGAATCAATCGATTTGGATTCTTGATGCAAAAGATATGATCAAAACAATTCAATTCGGCCAGAAAAATCCAAATAAATTTAAAAGGGCTACTGTTCATAAATTATTTTCTAGGGTCTTCTGGACATGAAATTTTTATGGTAGATAGGTAATGACATTCTAAGACTAATGGAAGTGGTTTCAACTCTTTTGGAGTTACATTGCAACTTCTACAATTTTTAAAGACAAGAACTTGAACAAAATTATAATGCATAATTATTCTTTCTGAAAACAGTAACATGTTCAAAACTATTTTTCCTAGTAAGTTCATTATTAGAGGAACCCAACAAACTTGGATTCACTCAAAAATCATCTATAGAGCATTAGTTATGTCTTTTACAAGTTAAGCCTTAATTTGAGTGTATATTTAAAAGGGAGTTTTAAAACCTATGGCCCAAACTGCGCTCTGGAGCTGAACTCAACTTACAATCATTTTTGGATTAAAGTCAAGTTCAAGATAGAGCTAACACAATTTGAATGACCTCATTTGGAATTAGAATGAAAGAGATATGAAATTCTAAAGTTTATACCTTATTTCAGTTTATCATTAAGAATTTCTTGGCATTTCTAACACTCAAAAGACATGGGAGGTCGTGAGCCACAGATCACAGATCTAACGGCTCAGACCTCCCAGAGAACAACATACACGCACATGGGAGGTCCAAGGTCTGGACCTCCTAACCACGCATTATCTTGAGGGTGAGGGAGGTCGTGGCCGTAGATGGGAGATCCAACGGACCACAACATGGAAGGGAAGGTCGGAGCGGACCAGATCTAAAGGGAGGTCCTCATGGTGAGATGACCTCGAGGAGGTCCCAGAGGAGGTCCTCAACGTCCTGCACCTCCGAGGGAGGTGCGACGGCCAAGATGCGCCAAGGAGGTCTTGGGCGCTCCAGATCTCCTCGGAGGAGGTCGGGCGTCCTGACCAGCGCTTCTAACTTCGCGCATGCGCAGCGTTTAGACGAGAATGTGTCTTGTATTTGGACATCAAGGAGGTCCGCTGCGGAGGTCTTAAATGCACGCATTAAAGGGTGGATTTAAAGCGCTTAAAACGCGCCCATGATTTCAATGATTCGAGCACCGATTAGTGCATTAACTACGCGAATCCTTGTCCGAAAACGGCAATAACGCCGCGCTCCTATCCGACAAGGCTTGAGTTTAAGAGGATGGTCCTCACCGGCGATGTAGACCTTGCGGTGAGGTCAATAATACCACCGAGTGCACAATAATGTTGCGCGCCCAATGGACCTCCTCTCAACGGCGGCGACGCTTTGAGCGCCGGCGAGCCGAGTGGGCAAGATTGACCGGCCGGCCAAAACCGAAAAGCAAAAATGAAGCTCGCGCAACATTCAGCGTATGCTCAAACAACGACTCGCGACATTCATACATCTGGTACCAGTAGCTAAAGGACTAACGAGGGGAGTACACAGGAGGTCCTAAGGTCTTTGGGGAAGTCGTGGAGGTGATGGTGGAGTTGGGGAAGAAAGGTGCTCCACTACCAAAGCTCGACTCAGAGCTCCAATTTGTCCCCCTCTGCAAGCGCCCAACAAATCAAGTTAGGACTTGGTCCCGGAGGAAGGCACAAATGGAAACAAGGAGAAAGGTGGAAAACCCAGTGACCCTTGTCCACCGAGGAACTTCAAGTCCAACAATGGTGGCCAAGGAGCTCTGCGACTTAGAGTTCACAAGCACAGATGAGTGAGCAAGGAACAAAGGCTTGCAAAGGAAGATAAAGGCACAGATGGGGTGTTCTTATACTTAGGGCAAAGAGGTTTTAGGCCACCGGCTAAGCTCATGGTGAGCTTGGCCCATGGCATGGTCGAGCAGATTGGACGGGGCGTAAAGTTGACATGGTGACAGTTTGAGCCGACGGAGGCGAAAAAGTGACTGCGTTAAATCTTGGTCGACAAAGAGCTGATGAAGTGTACCCCAAGGTCGACACGTATTAATTGCGCCGCTCGAGTTTGCCGCGCCCGAGGAAGGAGAAGAACAGGGAGGTCTTAGTGATCGTTGGATAAGACACAGGGAGGTCCTAACCATCGGATCTTATTTTGAACCGTTATGTTTTAAGTGGTGGGAGGAGGTCCCAGCCACACGATCAAGGATGGGGAGGTCGTGGCCCTCCGATTTCATGTCGAGAAAACGACGTGGGGAAAGGGACAGAGGTCTAAGCGTTGGATCTCCATCCAGCAGTGCGGACCTCCAGTGAGGACTTAACCACACGCGATCAAAAAGACATGAGGGGGAGGTCATGGCCTTTGGATTTAAATCCAAGGGCACCGACTGATGGGGAGGTCTCGATATGATGCGCAACGAGCAAGGGAGGTCGGGACCGCTAGATTTAGATCTAAGGGTTCGATCAAAGGAGGTAGAGGTCTGAGCTTGCGCAGCGCACAAGGGAGGTCATGGCCTTTAGATTTAGATCTAAGACTACGATCTCACGTCTTGTTGAGGAGGTCTGTGCGCATGAGACAAAAAGGAGGTCGTGACCGTAGATTTTAAATCTAACGGTGCACAACAAAAGATGGGGAGGTTGCGAGTGCTTGATAGCAGTGGAGGTCGTGAGTGTTGGATTTGATCCAGCGGCTCGACCTAGGTTAGAGTGGGAGGTTTGTTTAGTTTAACAGTGAGGGAGGTCGGGGCCATGGATCTTGGATCCAAGGGCTATGACCTCGCAGTGGGATGACCTGACCGAGTATGTTGAGGAGGAGGTCGTGGTCATTGGATTTGATCCAGCGGCCACGACCTCAACAAGGTGGGATGACCTGCTGCGATGGTTTACACTCGAGGAGGTCTTTGAGGTTTAACACAGGGAGGTCATGACCATGGATCAGCGATCCAACGGCAATGACCTCATGAGGTGGGAGGTCCTCGCGGTGTTGACCATGGAGGAGGTCGTGGTCATTGGATGTAAATCCAGCAGTTGCGACTGATCAAGGTGGAGATGAGGTCTGGCGAGGTGTAGACTGGTTGGGCTGGACCAACTTTGAATATGGCTAGCCCAAGGAACAGTGTAGGCTTTTAAATTTAGTTTTAACAGCTGAAACTTGTTTGGCACAAGATTTAAGACAATTGGAGAATGAGTTTGATTTTTGGTCAACAAGAGCTTTGTGTTTTTGGATTACACAACTCTTGGACAAAAATCACATGAGATTTTAGGGTTTTTCAAGATGTGAGAAAAAGTTTTAATTTCTACACATATAATTATACTTGATTAACCCTAATTATACATTTGGGATGTTACAGGTTTGTTCGTTGACTTCAACATCGCCGCCGACAGGAAATCGCCAAGAACCGCCGGCTGCAAACGTGGACGAGGAAGAGGGCCTTTCCATGGCCGGATCAACCATCCACGTTGTTGCCGTTGATAACTATCTGAATTATTTATAGTGCGGCGGCGAGAAACTAACTTCCACTCACCACCACCAACAAGAAGAAGAATCCGTGGCCGAGGGACGAATCTTGACTGTCTCGGTGAAATTTGGAGGCATGACTTGTTGTCTCTCCCACCACCTCGATGCTGGAGTTGGGTATCCGACCTCCGACCAAAATTCTTGCACCAGGGATGTCTCCTCGGTCAGCGATGCGCTAGCGTTGATTGCCGAATTCCGTTCTCCGCTGGCCGCATGAACACTATCGTCTTCATCCCCATCATCTTCAGACCCTACCTGTGTGAGACTCTCAAAACGAGATCCTCGTTGTGGAGAAGCCGGGCGAGGCACAAGCGTGAGCCAGCGGTGATAGAGAATGTCATCGTCACGGCCTCCTGATCGCCCAGCGCTCAGCAAGCATAAGCTTTGAAATATATTAAATGTGGTCTGAGTTTACAATGGGGGTCTACCCCTCAATATATAGTCTTGGCCTAGGGGCTATTCATGTTTATTTTTCAAGGTGGTACTAATCACGCCCGTTACTGTTCACGCGCACTGTTCATCCGATTGGGGCCTTGGTCATGTAGATGGACTTTGCTCCTTGCATTATGACATGGGTCAATTCCTTAGTTGACTTCTTCTTGATCTTGGGCTTGATGACTTGGTCGCTTGGGCCTTGGTCCTCCTCTCCTTGGCCGAATGGATCATGGGCCAACTTGTGGGCCGCTTGGTCCATGAGCTCCTCATCGGATGGCCTTCCTTCAAGAACAGCATCATATCCTTCATCTCTGTTCATTATTGAATCTTCAAATCTGAACACAAGCAAAACACTATTTTTAAGTAGTATGAAATTCTTATTGATAACATTATGTGATTCAACTAGAAACAAATTCACCTGTTCTTTTAATAATTTGGCCCGTGCTCTTGTAATAGGTCCTGATGGCAGATTTGGAGCTTCAACACTTGTTTGTAGCTTGATCTGTAGTAGCAGAAGATGGTAAAGAGCTAGGGATGCCCTTATCACTGGTCGTAGATCTTCTGGGACTAGTCGTGGACCTTCTGAAATTGGTCGTAGACCTAACTTGAGGTTCCACGGTTCTCTTCCATTGCTTTAGCTCCTGCTTTCTTGTCAAACCTGAGAACACATAAGATAGATGCATTAGGTAGTAGCCAATTCTCATTATAGATAATAGGAAACACATTAAGAAATAAGAGCACCTGTTGGTTTGGCAGCTTAGATCTAGCTCTAGTCATTGGACCGGTGGGTACTTCATGAACAGTTTTCTGCACACTTAAGGCAGTAGTCGTAGGGATGTCCTGATCAGTATGTACACCAATAGAAGAAGATGTATAATTGTCAGAGATGCCCACATCAATGACCAAATAAAGCTCCGGTTAGGCTTGGTTCTTTGACAGCCTAGTATCAGTTGAGATTTCAAGTGAAATATAATCACGAAAGGCTGTGAATTCAAGGCATAGTCCATTCATCAATTGTGAGAAGATGAATCTTGTTATTCTAGGTGCAAGTTCAACTCGTACAGGACTTACACTAAAAGACTAGTATATCAACAACTCTTCAGCACAATAATTTTTATCATTCCTTTTTTGCTGCTTGCTTTGGAATTGGTGGGGGATTGTTGGAATTGGGTACATATGTGTAAAGGCTCATTTATTCCTAAAATTCCAAAGCATGCAATTTCTTAGACCAGAAATCTTAGACCAGTGTGGTCGAAACACAGTGGTCGAAACTGAGTGGTCGAAACTATAAGAACAGTGTGGTTGATACCCAGTGGTCGAAGCCATAGACCAGTGTGGTCGAAGGCCTAGACCAGTATGGTCGAAATAATCTGGTCGAAGGCATATACCACTGTGGTCGAAGGCATAGATCAGTATGGTTGGAATCATCTAATTGGATCCTTAGACCAGTTTGGTCGTAATACACTAGTCGAAACTGTAGACCAGTGGTCGAAGCTTTAGACTACGGTACAATCAGGATCAATAAATACTGCTTAATGACCATTAATTGACTTTGAATGAGCGGTTACCAGTGGTTTATTATGTCAGTTACTAGAGAGTAATTGTCTCAACCATAAGTAAGATCTGGAGACGTCCAGACAAAAGAATCGATTCATTCCATTGTTCATCTTCCTCTCTGATCAACTGTGTTGAAGAATTGAGCTGTCGAACCAAACTGTCCCTTCTCCTCGGCGTACACCGGAAAGGAAGGTGAACGGATATTTTCGAATCATTGTTGCAGACAGACAATGATGAAAGATTAAAAAGATGCCCTTGTTGTACCGGGCTCTGATGCCTCGTGCTGTCTCACTTGATCACACAAGGACACCTATTTAAAGAGGCAGCATGTGGACGGTAAAAAAAAAAAAAATCTAACATGCACATGAATCACGAATGCCCCTGCCCAGGAAGAAAATACAATAGGTATCTCATCAGCTGTTGATTTGGTTGATCGATGAGGAATCAACTGTCCACGCAAATTTCCTTCTCCTGCCCATAGCCAATGTTTTATTATACTAAGAGAGACACACCTACTAGTTTGATTTTGAAAGAAGTTATTTTCTGCGAAATGGCACGTAGGTTGCATCCGACATGTAGCGCAACGAGGTGATTCTCTTGCACAGACACGCCTCGTCCACCCTACATGCCTGGTCGATCTAAAAAATTCTATTGCACATGCATCATCTGACATCTCCAATTCTGTTTGCTGCCACAGTAATACACTACTACCTCCGTTCTCAAATAGGGGTGGCTTTAGAATAGGGGTGGCTTTAGAACGTATGCTGTCAATATTTTAAAACTTTGACAATTAATTCATAGGAAAATATTTAGATTTGTTACAAAAGAATTATACAAGTAGATTTATCATTGAAAGTAGTTTCAACATCGTTATATTTTTATAATTTTTAGTAACATATAGTTAAAAAAATAGTGATAAAAAAGTGTATCAAAACCATGTCAATATTCAAAACGAAAAACGGAGGTAAAGCTGTTCCACTCTGCAAGACTGCAAGAGTAACATGCTGTAATGGTGTGATTTACCAGGGATGGGTAGTACTATAGTCTACTACGGCATGTCCCCGCCGTAACAACAGTAGGTTATCTTATTCTTATGGGTGTGACTAGGAATCAGACGTCCGATGGAAGCACTCCAATCGGACACTGACAGTAGTATCGATTGATCGGGTCCTGCCGTGCTAACAATGCAAAAAAAGAAGGGAAGCAGCCATCCAAGGAACATACAAGCAGCCAACCGCCGATCCATGTTACACACAAACATGACACACAGCTAAGATTGTTTGCCTCTCACCTACTTATTAATCCGTATGAAATAAACTAACAGACCTCTGTACTGCAGGACTAGCTGCACCACACGCCCAATTTGCCAGAACAGATCTTTTTGCTGCCCAACGCACTCTTCTGGACATCTATGTATTGTTGGACAAGATATTTTCAAATCATTTTCTTTGGGTGGGGATGACGATAACAATATTATAAAAAAGGCACGACTACGGGTCGGACGTATGGTGGGAGCCTTCCCACCGTACGGTCCTAATGCCCCCATTGCAACACAAAGAAACATCATGCAACATTTTTTTTGACTTGCTGCAACATATAAAAAATTATGCAACAAATTTTTCCCATGTGTGCAACAATTTTTCCCCACGGTTGCAACAAAATTTTACCAAGGTTGCAACATCAAACAAACACAACAAAAATCAACAAAACACCGAGCTGGCTATAAAAAATTATGCAACAAATTTTTCTCATGTGTGCAACAATTTTTCTCCACGGTTGCAACAAAATTTTACCAAGGTCGCAACATCAAACAAACACAACAAAAATCAACAAAAACACCGAGCTGGCTATAAAAAACTATGCAACAAATTTTTCCCATGTGTGCAACAATTTTTCTCCATGGTTGCAACAAAATTTTACCAAGGTCGCAACATCAAACAAACACAACAAAAATCAACAAAAACACCGAGCTGGCCATCGCCTGGTCGCTCATCCTTGGCGCAGAGGAGGCGTAGATCCACGCGAGGCTGCGGCGCATAGAGGGGTGGAGGACGCATCCACAGTAGGAGCAAAGGCTTGCGTCTTGCTGGGGCAAGGAGCCGATGAGGGATCACCCGAGGACTGTTTTGTTTGTAGACACGGCCTTTGGAACCCAACTGCAGAGCCCACAACAGAAATTAAACGTAAGTGTCACTAGCCATTTGTCATGGCTTCCGTGAGGAGAATGGCCAGAACCTACGCTGATCCAACGTGCAGCAGCTCAGATGCTTTCTGGATATGGGCTGGCCCAAATGGAGCATCAAAAGCAAAGCCCACGTGGCGTACGGAGCGGAGTGCTTATATCGGAGTGTCAAGTAGATAGAGGCGGTGGGCTGGTCGTCCGATCCATCGGACGATCGAACCGAAGCGTTTCCCTTGTAATTATCTGATATTGTCTTCGTATCATATGTTTTTTCTAGAAAAAGTTTTTCATATAAAATTCGCCTATCATTCATATTTTTATGTACATTATTTATAACCAGCAGTATCTGAGTATAGGAGATTGGATCGAGTGAAAAAAAAAAGGTCGGATCGGCTCTACCCGGATCTCACGAGTTGCGATCAGTGTTCTCGATGACTGCGTGTTTGCTTTTCATCGAATCGAAAAGCGAATCGAGAAGCAGCTGAAGAACCAAGGAGCAACAGGACGTCGATCCCGAGGAGCCGAGCCATGCATCCATAGGAAACAAGAAGCGGTCGGTGGGGCCATTTATGTGGGGCAAAGCGTCCAAAGTTTGGCCTTCGATCCGTACGTATGAGCGGTATGATTATCCTATTCTTATTAGTGTACCAGCCAGTACAAGGGTTTTATTGGGCTATAAATGAGTGCACACATTGTATTAAGAGATTTGCTAAACAACGCTGGATTGTTTTTTTTAAATAGTCAAAAAAAATTTTCGTCTGATATACTTTGAGATTTATACTTCATCTGATATACTTTGAGATTTATATTTCTTCTTATATGATGAACTGAGCTCTAATTTAACATGATTTCTTTCGGAACATAACAGTTCACCGCATTGTCGTATTTGATCGGTATATAAATTCATTTTTTGTCTTTGTTTTTGCTCGATATCTCAAAGTATATATTAGATTTTGAATCAAGTGATGAAAATATGAGTTCTTAAAACTTTCGATAATAATTACAGCGACAAAGAACAAAAATTACAATAATAAAGTACGGTAATTTATATATAATAAAGTTGTAAATGAACTAAAGTTTAATTGTTTTGAGAGACGAGAAAACAGTCGAATCTTTTATTGACAAACCCTTATATCAATCGGACTGTGCAACCAACTGTGTTGCGAAGCTGCACGTCGAGCTAGGTACGCTTGCTTGCTGTGGAGCCCCCCTGTTTTTCCTATCCCATAAATTTGACCTAAGCGTTTCAAAACCCGCTACTTAATTCCTCTGCTCTCATCAAATTAGTGCGGCCGCTTTCAAAATTCAAATGCCCTGTGCTCCTCTTACTGCATCCCAATTAAATTAACCCACTAGTACTACTACTAGTAACTTCAGTATTAACCAAGACCCAAGTGGTGGTGCACGTTGCACAAGCGTTTCCTCGTTGCCTCTCCCTTATCGGCAAGGAAATACGGTGCCAGTAGTGGAAGCCCCATAGTCCGCGCACAAAAACGAGTTTTGGATAACATTGGCCTCATAGACTTGTAATTCTAAATCTAGTCCTATTGCTTTGGAAATTTCATTTTTAGCCCTCTGAACCCGTAGAACGCAGGAACGCACCTGCTTCGCCGTCGTACTGCAGCAGGCCGCTACACTGTAGCAACTTTTCTCAAAAATCCATTTAAGTATTTTTAGAGGAATTTCTAAATATAGCAAATGAGCTCAAAACGTTATAAAAAATTTTTATAGAGCCTCCCTGTACAGTGCACTTACTTGTGTAATTTTTTCATAATTTTACCCATTCTGATTTTTTTCTCGAAAATTCATTTAAGTAGTTTGTAGGAATTTTCTAATATAGAAAATGAGGTCCAAACATTATAAAAAAATTTCAGGCTCCTTACACAGTGGACTTGATTGTGTAATTTTTTCATAATTTTATATGTTCTGAACTTGTCTCGACAAATTAAGTGTTTAGGTCTCGAAAATTAGGACGAAATGTTTCAGAAATTAGGGGTAGAAAATTAACAATTAAAGGGGTAGAGTACTATGCATTAATTGTCGATTCCTGTCTCATTCACGAGTTTAAACCAGTCCAAACATTAAATTTTAAAACTAACATCCTTAATCAATAATAGAGCATGAAAGATTTGTTGCCAACTTGCCATGGCCCCACCACCTAATTCTTCATGTGGCATTTTTGGAATTTAACATTGTATTGTACTATAGGATAGATAAGATTATACATGAACCAACTAAGGGAAATACGTGGTATGCAGATCATATAACAACGTCTGCAGACCTCAGACTTCGTGTAATGCGTTTGAAGGCTACGATGCTGTTGTTATATGATCCGCATGCCACGATTTCGATTAGTCATGTACAAGCCTATCTAGCCTGTGGTACAATACAGTGTTAAAGTGGATGATATTATTTAATACTGTATTGTACCAATGTCATCCACATTAAACTGATAAATTAACAAAGAATATCATATGGAAAGCACTTCCAGTATGTGCCACTCTTTTGTGCCATGTCTGTAGTTGGCGCCTAGGCGGTTTTTAGTGGGAATTTCTAGCGCCACAAATTTTGGGCATGACTATAAATCCTGAGCCGAATAGATGAGGGAGAGAGGGAGATGCAATGGCTCAAACTGGAGCCATGAGCCAATGTAGCACAGGTAACCCGAAACAGCGAGAGAAGTCTATGTTCCGCTACGATTGTGGTAGCAAAACAATGAGGTATAAATCCAATATTGAGAAGAATCCAAACCGTGGTTTTTTGAGGTGTGCTAACTGGAAGGTGAGTTGATTCTTGAACACATAAAACTCTTCCTATTTGCTTCATATTTTTGCATTCTTTACTTTGATACCAGATTTTTTGTGTTAGTTCTGTCAGTTTGGGGGGATGTGGTTTTTACTTGTGGAAAGATTTGCTCGAGGCATATGTGAAGAAGGAGATAGTAATGCAGCAAGACATAGAGATGGAGAAGTTACAGAAGAATATGCAGAAGTTGAGCACTCACCTGGAAGCAAATAGGTGCTACTGATGGCAATGTGCAAGAATTGAAGAACAATGTGCAAGAAGTAAGGAAAAACGTGCAATATTTGAAGAGCAGTGTAGACAATACGAAATTGATATGCATCATTTTGCTTTGTTTCTACCTTTTGTCTGTTCTCCTAAATTCGAAGTAACTAGTTTGTAATTCATGCCTCTAGCATGCATGAGTAAGTGCAATGTAGCGGAAGAAGGCCATCACAGCGATAGCTAAGGCGCAAGGCGAGGAGTACAATGCCGAGCTGGGTTGCAAGGGCAAATGGCCACGTTCCACGCAGTAGTTCGACCCTCTTCGTCCATATGTCCCATGTATTTCTATTTCCCTAAAGGCATGCATGTACCGTCTTTGATTCGTTAGCCTGCGTGCCATGTAGCCCTCTTGTCGGATTAACTGTCATGTTATTATCATTGTGTTATTTCTCCAAAATTCTCCAATGGAATTGCAATGCAGCTAAATTTTGGAGCTTATTCATACATTACAGCTCTACTCACCGTCAAAATCACTATTGGCCATCTCATCGGCCAAAGATCGTTTTCCAGAAGTACGAAAAAGTATAGCATATCCCATAACCTCCTCTAGACCACTAATATGTCTTGCTGTCAAGTCATGTATATCACCAAAATGTAACCCTGGATGTTTATATACATGCATGTCTCCAGAAAGCTATCCATTGTCATTGTTTAATAAAAGATAAGTAGGAAAAAGTTTAGCATATTTGGAATATCCCACAACCACCTTTAGACCGCAAATATACCTCACTGTCAAGATATGTATATCGCCAAAATATAACCCAGGATGTTTATATACAAGCACGTCTCCAAAAAGCAACATATTGTATATCGATGTCTTCAACGGAGTTGCAAATGCAACTTTTGTTTCCATACATTTCAAGTCACATGAAATCATGAAACCCTAAATTTTGAAACCTAAAATCCTAATCTTCGCGATCTAAATCCTTCATTTTTGAGACATATAAAATTATCCAAACAATACACAATCAAGTCTACTGCGTGAGGAGCCTTAAAAATCATAATTTTTGGAGCTTATTTCCTATATTTACAAATTCGTACAAACAGTACACTTATATGAAATTGTTAGAAAATTCTGAACGAATAGAATTATAGCAAATTTGCACAAGCAAGTACACAGTGTTAAAGTGGATGTTATTCTTTAATATTGTATTGTACCACAAGCTAGATAAGCTTGTTATATCATCTGCATGCCAAACATTTCCCTCAGTTGGTTCATGCACAAGCTTATCTAGTCTGTGGTATTACAGTATTGAAGAATACCATCCACAATAAACTGATAAATTAACAAAGAGTGTCCTGATTGCAATAAATCCGCGCTTGTATCATGTAATGCTTGTAACGCTTCAAATGTCGTCAATTTTATGTATGAACACGTACACCGCAACTCCATTGGAAACCCTAATTTCTGAAACCCTAATTCTGTTATGAGTACTTTGTGTAGGAATTCATGAAACCCTAATTTTCTAAACCTAAAATCCAAATTTTCGAGACCTAAATTCTTCATTTTGGAGACAATTTCAGAACACATATAAAATTGTCCTAATAGGTGCCAATACGGCACAAAATTCCAAAAATGCCACATGAAGAATTAGGTGGTAGGGCCATGGCAAGTTGGCAACAAATTTTGTTGACACAGGAATCAACAGTTAATACACAGTACTCTACCCCTTTAATTGTTAATTTTCTACCTCTAATTTTCAAAACATTTCATCCTAATTTTCGAGACCTAAGCACTTAATTTATCGAGACAAGTTCAGAACATATAAAATTATGAAAAAATTACACAATCAAGTCCACTATGTTAGGAGCCTGAAAAAAATCATAATGTTTGGACCTTATTTTCTATATTAGAAAATTCCTTTAAACAGTATATTTAAATGAATTTTCGAGAAAAAAATCAGAATGGATATAATTCTGAAAAAATTACACAAGTAAACTGTGCATGGAGGCTACACAAAAAAACTCATAACTTTTTGAGCTCATTTGCTATATTTAGAAATTCCTCTAAAAAAATACTTACATTAGTTTTTTTTGGGAAAAGTTGCTACAGTGCTACAGTTAGCGGCATGCCGTGGTAGGGGCCCGCAGCAGCAGCTCTGCTGTGATAGGGGGGCGCAGCAACTTGCTATTGTGATAGGGTGGCACAGCAGGTGCGTTCCTGCGGCCTAGTGACGCAACAGATGGGTCCAAAGGCTAAAAATAAAATTTCGGAGGTAATAAAACTAGATTTGAAATTACGATGGTCTACGAGGCCAATAGTATCCAAAGTTCCAAAAAATGGAAACGCCAATTTGTTCGTCGAACGCATCGGCATCGGCACTCATTTGTGAGGAGCAAACCCGCTTTTTTTCCCAACGCTTTTGCAAAAGCTAACTTTTGCCCACCCGTCCGTCCATCCGTTCCCGTATAGCAATCTCCGCCATTTTCTCGCGCTCATGATCGCCGCCAGCAAGATTCCCGCGCCCTCAACCCCTTACCGATCGTGCTCCTCGCCCTTCGCACACCTGTTTTCCTCTCCTTTTTCTCCCAACGAAAAAGAACGCCTTCGCCGCAAACGCACCTGCTGTTTGCCTGTTTAGCCATGCCGTGGAGTAGGTACCCAACACCAGCAAGGCGAGCCAGCCATCCGACCGTCCGCACGGCACGCGCGTCCGTGCAGCATGTCGCGCAAACGGAACAGCAACCGGCCGGTCGTTTTCGCTGACCGCCCGGTGCCGCGCGCGCCATGGAACGTCGGATGCGCCGTCCTGGGCCGGGCATGGCATCAACACACATGCAGCGGGGGCGCGGGGCGCGGGGCCGGGGCCCATGCCCCACATGCACGCGAGGCGCCTCTCGCTCGCTCCTGCCTACCACCAGCAGCAGCACTCGGCACGGCACAGTAAAAGTACACCGAGGTTACACACTCTCCCTCGTCTCAAGTCTCAACACACTGTACAGCTCATGACTTCTGCGATATTTATTCGTTTGGACATACTAATTGGATTAGCATGGCCACTGCAAAAGTCAAGAGTCAGTAGTTGCAGCCAGTAAAGCTGCTCTCAATAGACAGTATCTTAATGTAGTTTTTTAGTATATAAGGAGTGTTAGGATACTATCTTTTCAATACATAATTTCTTATGATATAGTATCTTAGGTCTTTTTAATTAATTAGATGTAGAATCTCAAGGAGATAATGTGTACAAGATGAAAATGAGTTAATTTTCTTGTCTATGACTTCGAGCCAGAGCAGTCTCTTATTTAGATACTGCAACAATCTCACCTCATTTAATCTACTGCCATCTCAGCACTTTGCCTATATGACACCCTTAAAATACTGGCCAGGGTAAAACACTGGAAGCAGCCTAAACAACATCTTTGAAAGATTCTCTCCCTCGGAAAAATTATTATGTCGGATCAGGGAGAGGCCATTAATTTGCAGTGGCCCATGCTAATCCAATTAATTGGATTTTAATTGGATTAGCATTTAATTGGATTAGCATGGCCACTGCAAAAGTCAGGGAGTCAGTAAACAACAACAGCTTTGAAAGATTCTCTCCCTCGGAAAAATTAGTAGATCGGATCAGGAAGAGGCCATTAATTTGCAGTGACCCATGCTAATCCAATTATTATACCTAAGGGCATCTCTAATAGTTTGTTTCTTAGCTTGTCTCTAATATCCTTTATGTCATCTTGAGACAATATTAGAGACAACTATTCCAATAGTTTGTCTCTTAGGTTGTCTCTAAAACCTTCACAAGCATTTAAGCTTTGCATGAATCAAATAACCATACTGATTAACACTAACTTCAATCTTTGTGACCTATATGTGTTGTTTGGTTACATCTACATATATAAACAAGCTTCTAACACCAAGCTTCATAAGCATTGAAGCTTTGCATGATTCTAACCCTAGAACTAAACAACAATTCGACGTATCATGTCATACATCATCCAAGAGACAACAAATCATGCAAAGTACAGATCGATGGCTCATCACATAGCATATCGATGTATGCAATAAACCGAAACAAGTACTGCAAAGTACAACCAAATAAAGTCTCCAACAGAATATTGTGATGGCTTACACGGATAAGGTATCTTGATTGTTTTGTTCAATGAGAACTGCATCTTTCAACCTTCCATTTGGTGTTTTCTAAACACATGTCCTAATTCTGAATGAAGAGAGTGAATCTCGAATTGTAAAGATGGGTTTACCGCTCACAGAAGCTTGCCAAGGAATGGAACTTGTTACAGGGCTTAGTGACCCAAATATGCACAGACAAAGTGCTCTTGTTCTCTTGTTGAAATCTGATCAGATCTGTTTATACGATGATTCAGAAATTGAGCGGTACCTCCTTCACTCTCAGTCTAGATCGCCACCAACACTTCCAAACCATTCACCTATGAAGCAACCTTATGGTGATTCAGGCATCAACATTGCAAAGTTTTATACAAGTAGCCCTACAGCACTAGCTTCTTTGGATGAGGCATGTATATATTTGTAAATTATACCCTGCATACAACTATGAACTCTTTGACCAGAAAGCTTCATCTTTTAACGATGGACAGGATTATTTTTCATCCTTGGCCACCAAATATCCATGGTTGCTTTCAATGAAGGATAAAGGTCAGATTTCCACAAGTTTTACCAACATTCATAAGACCAGGAACCTCTATATAACCGGACATCTTGATGGAACCATAAGCTTTTGGGATGCATCATGTCCTCTTTTGCTGCAGATTTTTATGATAAAGCAGCAGGTAGCTTCAAATCACAATTTTTTTTGCTAAGCATTCTATAATTATGTATTTGGATACGAATTACTATGTTTAACTTCATTCTAATCACCACTACTTAATAATTTCGCAGAATGAAGACAATACAACAAGTGGCACCCCTATTACATCATTACAGTTTGATATGTCCTCCAGCATTCATATATCTGGGGATCGGATGAGCAAACCCAAAGAAAAAGATATTCTACAACTTCAGTGTCAGTTGATCTGTTATTTGTGGTTAATTCTAATTCAAAAGATATTCTTTAATCATATACTTCAGTATCAGTTGATCTGTTATTTGTGGTTAATTCTAATTCAAAAGATATTCTACAACTTTCACATGATTTCTTCTAAACCATACACCCAGAAGGGTTTCAACATTTCAATGCAATACTTCTAAACCATACTAGTTCGAATCCCATATACCAATCATACCAGAAAAAGATTCAAAGACTGAACCATACTAGTTCGATACAAGCAGCCAACCGCCGATCCATGTTACACACAAACATGACACACAGCTAAGATTGTTTGCCTCTCACCTACTTATTAATCCGTATGAAATAAACTAACAGACCTCTGTACTGCAGGACTAGCTGCACCACACGCCCAATTTGCCAGAACAGATCTTTTTGCTGCCTAACGCACTCTTCTGGACATCTATGTATTGTTGGACAAGATATTTTCAAATCATTTTCTTTGGGTGGGGATGACGATAACAATATTATAAAAAATGCACGACTACGGGTCGGACGTATGGTGGGAGCCTTCCCACCATACGGTCCTAATGCCCCCATTGCAACACAAAGAAACATCATGCAACATTTTTTTTGACTTGCTGCAACATATAAAAAATTACGCAACAAATTTTTCCCATGTGTGCAACAATTTTTCCCCACGGTTGCAACAAAATTTTACCAAGGTTGCAACATCAAACAAACACAACAAAAATCAACAAAACACCGAGCTGGCTATAAAACATCAAACAAACACAACAAAAATCAACAAAACACCGAGCTGGCTATAAAAAATTATGCAACAAATTTTTCTCATGTGTGCAACAATTTTTCTCCACGGTTGCAACAAAATTTTACCAAGGTCGCAACATCAAACAAACACAACAAAAATCAACAAAAACACCGAGCTGGCTATAAAAACTATGCAACAAATTTTTCCCATGTGTGCAACAATTTTTCTCCATGGTTGCAACAAAATTTTACCAAGGTCGCAACATCAAACAAACACAACAAAAATCAACAAAAACACCGAGTGGCCATCGCCGTCGCTCATCCTGGCGCAGAGGAGGCGAGATCCACGCGAGGTCAAGCAAGATAGGGCGGAGGACACATCACAGTAGGAGCGAAGGCTTGCGGCTAGCAGGGGCAAGGAGCCGATGAGGATCACCCGAGGATCGCTTTTGTTTGTAGACACGGCCTTTGGAACCCAAGTCAGAGCCCACAATGAAATTAACGTAAGTGTCACGAGCCATTTGTCATGGCTTCCGTGAGGAGAATGGCGTAACCTCTGCCGATCCAACGTCAGCAGCTCGGATGCTTTCGGATATGGGTGGTCCAAATGGAGCATCAAAAGCAAAGCCCACGTGGCGTCGGGCGGAGTGCTTATATCGGAGTGTCAAGTAGATAGAGGTGCGATATTGGTCGTCCGATCCATCGGACGATCGAACCGAAGCGTTTCCCTTGTAATTATCTGATATTGTCTTCGTATCATATGTTTTTTCTAGAAAAAGTTTTTCATATAAAATTCGCCTATCATTCATATTTTTATGTACATTATTTATAACCAGCAGTATCTGAGTATAGGAGATTGGATCGAGTGAAAAAAAAAGGTCGGATCGGCTCTACCCGGATCTCACGAGTTGCGATCAGTGTTCTCGATGACTGCGTGTTTGCTTTTCATCAAATCGAAAAGTGAATCGAGAAGCAGCTGAAGAACCAAGGAGCAACAGGACGTCAGTCCCGAGGAGCTGAGCCATGCATCCATAGGAAACAAGAAGCAGTCGGTGGGGCCATTTATGTGGGGGCAAAGCGTCCGAAGTTTGACGCTTAGTCCGTACGTATGAGCGGTATGATTATCCTATTCTTATTAGTGTACCAGCCAGTACAAGGGTTTTATTGGGCTATAAATGAGTGCACACATTGTATTAAGAGATTTGCTAAACAACGCTGGATTGTTTTTTTTAAATAGTCAAATTTTTTTTTCGTCTGATATACTTTGAGATTTATACTTCATCTGATATACTTTGAGATTTATATTTCTTCTTATATGATGAACTGAGCTCTAATTTAACATGATTTCTTTCGGAACATAACAGTTCACCGCATTGTCGTATTTCATCGGTATATAAATTCATTTTTTGTCTTTGTTTTTGCTCGATATCTCAAAGTATATATTAGATTTTGAATCAAGTGATGAAAATATGAGTTCTTAAAACTTTCGATAATAATTACAGCGACAAAGAACAAAAATTACAATAATAAAGTACGGTAATTTATATATAATAAAGTTGTAAATGAACTAAAGTTTAATTGTTTTGAGAGACGAGAAAACAGTCGAATCTTTTATTGACAAACCCTTATATCAATCGGACTGTGCAACCAACTGTGTTGCGAAGCTGCACGTGGAGCTAGGTACGCTTGCTTGCTGTGGAGCCCCCCTGTTTTTCCTATCCCATAAATTTGACCTAAGCGTTTCAAAACCCGCTACTTAATTCCTCTGCTCTCATCAAATTAGTGCGGCCGCTTTCAAAATTCAAATGCCCTGTGCTCCTCTTACTGCATCCCAATTAAATTAACCCACTAGTACTACTACTAGTAACTTCAGTATTAACCAAGACCCAAGTGGTGGTGCACGTTGCACAAGCGTTTCCTCGTTGCCTCTCCCTTATCGGCAAGGAAATACGGTGCCAGTAGTGGAAGCCCCATAGTCCGCGCACAAAAACGAGTTTTGGATAACATTGGCCTCATAGACCTGTAATTCTAAATCTAGTCCTATTGCTTTGGAAATTTCATTTTTAGCCCTCTGAACCCGTAGAACGCAGGAACGCACCTGCTTCGCCGTCGTACTGCAGCAGGCTGCTACACTGTAGCAACTTTTCTCAAAAATCCATTTAAGTATTTTTAGAGGAATTTCTAAATATAGAAAATGAGCTAAAAAAGTTATAAAATTTTTTATGGAGCCTCCCTGTACAGTGCACTTACTTGTGTAATTTTTTCATAATTTTACCCATTCTGATTTTTTTCTCGAAAATTTATTTAAGTAGTTTGTAGGAATTTTCTAATATAGAAAATGAGGTCCAAACATTATAAAAATTTTTCAGGCTCCTTACACAGTGGACTTGATTGTGTAATTTTTTCATAATTTTATATGTTCTGAACTTGTCTCGACAAATTAAGTGTTTAGGTCTCGAAAATTAGGACGAAATGTTTCAGAAATTACACAGTGAACTTGCATGATTCTAACCCTAGAACTAAACAACAATTCGACGTATCATGTCATACATCATCCAAGAGACAACAAATCATGCAAAGTACAGATCGATGGCTCATCACATAGCATATCGATGTATGCAATAAACCGAAACAAGTACTGCAAAGTACAACCAAATAAAGTCTCCAACAGAATATTGTGATGGCTTACACGGATAAGGTATCTTGATTGTTTTGTTCAATGAGAACTGCATCTTTCAACCTTCCATTTGGTGTTTTCTAAACACAGGTCCTAATTCTGAATGAAGAGAGTGAATCTCGAATTGTAAAGATGGGTTTACCGCTCACAGAAGCTTGCCAAGGAATGGAACTTGTTACAGGGCTTAGTGACCCAAATATGCACAGACAAAGTGCTCTTGTTCTCTTGTTGAAATCTGATCAGATCTGTTTATACGATGATTCAGAAATTGAGCGGTACCTCCTTCACTCTCAGTCTAGATCGCCACCAACACTTCCAAACCATTCACCTATGAAGCAACCTTATGGTGATTCAGGCATCAACATTGCAAAGTTTTATACAAGTAGCCCTACAGCACTAGCTTCTTTGGATGAGGCATGTATATATTTGTAAATTATACCCTGCATACAACTATGAACTCTTTGACCAGAAAGCTTCATCTTTTAACGATGGACAGGATTATTTTTCATCCTTGGCCACCAAATATCCATGGTTGCTTTCAATGAAGGATAAAGGTCAGATTTTCACAAGTTTTACCAACATTCATAAGACCAGGAACCTCTATATAACCGGACATCTTGATGGAACCATAAGCTTTTGGGATGCATCATGTCCTCTTTTGCTGCAGATTTTATGATAAAGCAGCAGGTAGCTTCAAATCACAATTTTTTTGCTAAGCATTCTATAATTATGTATTTGGATACGAATTACTATGTTTAACTTCATTCTAATCACCACTACTTAATAATTTCGCAGAATGAAGACAATACAACAAGTGGCACCCCTATTACATTATTACAGTTTGATATGTCCTCCAGCATTCTTATATCTGGGGATCGGATGAGCAAACCCAAAGAAAAAGATATTCTACAACTTCAGTGTCAGTTGATCTGTTATTTGTGGTTAATTCTAATTCAAAAGATATTCTTTAATCATATACTTCAGTATCAGTTGATCTGTTATTTGTGGTTAATTCTAATTCAAAAGATATTCTACAACTTTCACATGATTTCTTCTAAACCATACACCCAGAAGGGTTTCAACATTTCAATGCAATACTTCTAAACCATACTAGTTCGAATCCCATATACCAATCATACCAGAAAAAGATTCAAAGACTAAACCATACTAGTTCGATGCAAGACTCAAAGATTTAGATGGTGTTCTGTTCCGAAAGATTATTGTAGATACAAGTCGCAGTACCAGATCAGATGATCAAGAACTCCGAAGACTGGAATCAAGAAGAAATTTACAGGCTCTTGAGCTAATGCTGGGGAAGAGGAACTTCTCATGTTCTGTAGGCTGTGGGTGCTTTAGGGAGAGTGTGGTCCATGGGAGGAAAAGAAGATAAGGACCCGGTTGATGAAGAAGAGGAAGCCGTCGCACCTGCTTGCGGAAGAGGAAGCCGTCGCATCTGCCAGGGCGTGGGCGTCGAGCTGGCGACGGCGCCAGGCTAGAGGATGGAGGCGGCGGCTGGTGTTCGTGAAGAAGAGTCATCGCCGTCCATGGTGGTCCGAGGCGAGGGCGGCGACGGCCGGATCCGGCCGAGGCGAGGTTGGCGGCACCAGGGTTCGGGCGGAGGTGGTTCACAGTTGCCACTACATCCAGCCAGATCCGATCGGTGGTGACTGGATCCGGTCGTGGGTGACAGCGATGGGGACAACTGCTGGCGTCGACGCAGCAGTGAGGGGGAGAGGGGATGAAGCTGAGGAATAATACGGAGCGAGCGGACAGGGAAGGGGAAGCGCTGGGGAAGAGGAAATCTTCATGCGAGAAATCCGCTTCGCGCCGTAGAGAAATCAGCTTCGCGCCATGGAAGAATCCGCTTCGTGTTGTGGGAGGAATTTTTCCTTCTGTTCTCCGGATCTGTGTTTGCCACAAAAAAAAACGTGAGGATAGCGACGACATGCTCCAACAGCAAACTTCATCGTCGCTACGGTATTGTTTTGCGTGCGTCGCTCGGCGCGTCCGGAACAGACGACCTCGCTCTCTCTCTTCAATCTCTCTCTTCTACATTAGCAAAAATCTAACATAGCATCTTTTAGAGACAACTGAAATGAACTATTGGAGATGCCCTAAACGAACGCAAAGTTGTGAGCTGTGCAGTGTGTTGAGACTTGAGACGAGAGAGAGACGAGAGAGCAAGCGCCTGGCGGCTCCGGGAGTGAACGAGGGGGCGCCGTGCGGGCTCCGTTCCTTCCTGGGATGGACGAAGCGGCGACGTCCGTGGTGGTAACGTCTCACACGTCACACCGTACTAATATGACTGACAATGGCGCAGCGCGCCTTCCATCGTTCTAGTATCCTGAAAGGCCAAAACCTTTGCACCTCATCGCTCCAAAGGACAATTATTTGATGGGACGAAAGAAAGACACTGTCGTCCTATTGAACGTGGCAGAGCTATTACTCGGTTTACCAAATCCATGTGGTTCACCAGTCATGTTCATGTAAGTCTTTGCCAGAAAGTCTCGTCGTTGTTTAGTACTGCCCTAGCATAGTTTTGTATAAAAAAATCGATTATTTATTTTTATAATTTTTTTAAAATAATATTATTTCAAAAAATTCGAGACATCATCATCCATCCTCGGTGAAAGGCGAGCAAAGAAGGACGATGGATCACGACGCAGTTTCGGTGGCTCGTTGTTTTCTTGTATCCAAGTCCACAAGGTCCCATCGAGATAGGTCACCCTCCCTCCATGCTTGCACACACATCCCAAGCACGTGAAAATAAAGGCCTTGACGCTTTGCTCGCTTAACAGTAATGTCGTACCTGCCAAAGCAACAACTAATCCCACTCGGCTGATTAGGACACGAGGCTTAGCACACTTGACACTACGGTCGCATAGGCATAGCTAGCCACACCTGCCAATGCCCATCCTCCCCTTCATGTCCTAGTCAAACCCAAAATCTAACATATCCTCCATTTCTAAAAAAAACCAGCATTTCAACGTATATCGTCCTAGAGATTCCCACGCAACTACAACCATTGTCAAGCACTAACAAACGAACATTGTTTTCATGCTAAATGGTCGTACTATCTTTCTCCGGTGGTTTCTCTAAGGCAAGAAGCTACATTACTGTGCCTTTTACTAGCTACTTCGGAATTTTTTGCCATATTGGCACGTTTTGACGTCGTATTTACGAAAATGGCATCCGATGTACAGTATTTACAAAAATAGCACGCGCTGCTGCACGGCCAATGCATGGAATTAATGTGGGGGCTACAGATAGGGTTGTACATAATTACACCGAACCAAAAAAAAACGGACCGAAAAAACAGAACCGTACCGGTCAACTTAGTTTGACCGGTATCTGGTTTGGATTTTGAATTTCTTTTTTTTTCGAAGTTCAGTTTTTTTTCGAAAACACCTACTGAAAACCGAAAAAACCGAATTTCCACTGTTGCTTCGTTGGCTCGCTGCTGTGCTATACTGCTGTCCATTGTCGCTGCTGACTGCTGTGGCCTATGAGGCTGTGAGCCTGTGATGGACTGATGGGCTGATGGTGAATTGGTGAAGGGCCTGGACATTGGGCAGGGGACCAACTTCACAGACAATACGATGATTGAATTCTTTCGTTAACACAGATGTTTTGCATGAGTTATCAAGTATTCAATTACATATTTACATTATGAGTAAAGGCATGAAAATTGCTTAATGAGTATCAAGTACATTAATACTTAACGATTAAAGGCACGAAAATTGCTTAATAAGTAAAAGCACATAGTAAATATTTAATGACCGCAAGTTGTGGACTCGTGGTATCGGTCGCAATTCGTGTCAACTTTGGTAAATATGGTATTTACCGATACCGAACCGTATTATAAATAATATCATATTTACCGAACCGTATTTACCGAAAAAACCGAATAAACAACCCTAGCTATAGGCGACGGGTGCGGCAAGGCTGGCGTGTGGCCGGAGCGGCACAGAGGCCGACTGGGCCAGGCGAAGCTGGGTCGGGAGGAGAAGGAAAGGAGGTGGGCCTGCCCGGTGGAAAATTGAAGAAAGGAAAATGAAGAAAATGAAAGAGATAGGCTGGATCGGCTAGATTTGGCCCATACCGAATTTTGAGGTTTTTAATTTCCTTTCTATTTCCTTACTGTTATAGCCATTAGGTTATGGTTTACGCAATAAATGATGTCAACTTGAGAGTTTCGAGTGCGGAGATCGCACAATTGTTTAGTCAAGCTATAGTCTTTACTAAAATTTGTAAAGAGGATGACACGATAAATATGAGTTTGGAAGTTTTGAAAAGAAAGTTTAGAGGGGTGTACCTTTGTTATTTTGTATAAAAATTAAAAAAAATGAAAAACTTAGTTTGTGACACGTGCGAGTTATATTATATTATGAGAAGTGTGAGATGTGTATTTCACAGGTAGATAGGGGGAGATTCTCGCCCGGGTCAATTAAGGACCGAACGGCGGTGCTCCCAATGTAAAGAAGCCTAAGCGTACAACTACATATGCCGGTATGGGACGGCCTTAGCTAATTAAGTCATTGAAAACTAGTCTTGCACGTTGGTAGACCGTGGTAGTGCGAGCATGACCGGTGTAAGCATATTTGAAGGGGCTCCCTTCACCACGGTGTTCGGCACAAAGCTTGCCAACACAACGGTGAATGCCTCGCTGAGATGGGGGTGTACACGGGTGAAGTGAGGCTATTCATTCGCCAGGCTAGTGCAATGTAAGACTAGATGATGTAAATGCTTCGACACGTGCTCTAGACTGCTTACCAAAGGTAGTGAGCAGTGGTATCGACTGATGCCAAACAAACTAGAGAATTCACGTGCTGTGGATAAAATCATACATATCTACATAGTGTAATTCTATTTAGACAGTTGTGCTCGCGGTCATAAGCGTGCTTCGCGCGGTCCATCGGGTATAGACTTGGTTTTCTTGAAAACAGTTTCATTGGGAAATGAGCGAAATGGTTTGTTTGTTTATATTTGAGTTGTGTGCTATGTCTATGGCTGAAAACAAGATGTTGCTCGCAGCTGAGGAGGGTTGCGAGTTGTTATTTATTCAATTACTTACTTATTGTCCTTTATCTATTTAACTGCTCTTCAAACTTCCGCTGCAAAGTGCTGCATAATGATATTGCAAATAAAACATATTTGATGCTGAAAATAACTTGTAGCTTAGAGCCCCCTCCTTTGCTAGCCATGCATGTATATAAACTTTGCGATACACTACAAGTCTTGCTGAGTACCCAATGTACTCAATCTTGCTTAATTTATTGTTCAGATTTAGAGGATGAGCATACGCCGGATGACGCCTTCTTTGCACCCAGAATCTGTGGGTTCGGTAACGGGTCTTTATAGGACTTGTCTCTAGTCAGTTGCCTGAGGGTTCGGATGTACATGCTGCTGGAATTTTGGACTTATTACATATTTTGCTTCTGTTGTTACTTCTGCTACTTTTGCTACTTAAAGCTTTTATTTGGCCGGTCGTCCTATGTGTTGTAAATGATGTAATCACTTACGTTGTTTATCATACTTTGTTTTATTCTGTATGTATGAATGTATGGATGTGAATATCAATATTGTGAATGTGTGTACTAGCCACTGATTATATGACCAGAATGATACACTTACGAGGGTTTCGGATATTTAAAGCCCACGATCCGACGTATAACCTACTTAAATTTCTCGATCAGATTCTTCCATCATAGAAGTTTCTGTTGGCACACGGGTAGGCTACGATAGCAATAAATCAAAATTTTCTAGCATGTAAACCAGGATGCCAAGCAAGTAGATGATTGCATATCGTTACCACCAGACGCGCAGAGCAGCGGAAGAAGGTTGGAACAACCTGGTCCAACGTAGAGTGCGTCGATGTAGTGGTCATAGTCGATCATCCAATGTCGAGCACGTCAGTGCGGTGGTCGTGGTCAATCGTCTCCTCCAGCGACCTCTGCAGTTCCTTACGAAGATCGTGGATCGTCCTCAAGCGCAACAGCAACCGCAGTAGCGCCTCTAAGGTATCCACACGTCCAGGGAAGGAACAACCATGCGCCGGTGTGCTAGCACCAAGTCGCACAGCAGAGCTCTCAGGAAGATGGCGGCTAGGGTTTCGGTGGAACAACTCAACTCACGACTTTCGTGTGTCTCGTCTATTATGTTCATCTGTCCTCCCAATAGCCTTATGCATCTCCTTATATAGTGCTCGTGACAGATCCTATCCGAACACGTTTGACGAATCGTATCCACACTGAATTGTTCCATCCTGTTAAGTGTGTGACCTTGTAGGTTCAGGCGTAATCGGTTGTGACTCGGAAACCCTTTCCGATCACGAGTCGTTAGCGGTTCCTAGCACGACATAACGATTCCCGAATACACACAAATTATGTCGGACAAACCTTAATGCAATATAATCTACGACCAGGTCCTCATCACTTACGACCAGGTCCTATCTCTATACGACCAGTTCGTATTTGGTCATGACCAGTTCGTAACTCCTTGTGACCAGGTTTTGACCACTATGTGATTACATTCGACCAGTCTACAACCAGCTCGTATCTCCATACGACCAGTCTATAACTGATTGAACTAAGCGACCTACTCGTGTATTCTCCCTTTGCCTCACGATGTCTAGTTGAACTCCAGGTGAGATGTCGTATCATCCATGGACTGTTCAATACTTTCTCGATAGAGTGTCGGATAACTTCACGTGGTCGAACACTTCGACCACTAATGGCATGGCCGTGCACTTTCTTTATCCATTCACAACGAGGGGCCAGAGACATATCTCCTGTTATGTTAGGAGGGGCAAATCCCATATCCGACCAGTCACATTCCTCCGCATGTTTCATAGCAAACCCGAAAGCTACCTTTATAACTACCCAATTACAAGTAGCGATTGGCAACCCCTAATAGTGCTATTACACATGTAGGAAACCATACTGATCTCAGGTCTAAGGATTATACATCATCATTGCTTGAGACCAACTAACGACACATTGAATCATAACAATCTCAATAGTGTCTCAAGGTGAGTCAATCCAACCCCATGTTCTCTAACATGTGTCCACATTATTGATTCGATATCCCTATACCTATGATTGGTGAAACATGGTCATCAATCAATACAATGTGCTAGTCGATAGAGTCAATAGTGTTCCGACCATTGACATCCGACCAGGGATACATTTAGAACGACATCATATAAGTTAAGAGTTTCACCAACAAGTCACATACTTATAACCAATGATTCATTCAAGGAACAGGATAACACATTATCCAATATTGTGAACATACTGAAATATCATCATCTCTATGATTGCCTCTAGGGCATATTTTCAACAGTTTCCCAGTCTCTGACCGCATCCTTTCTTTACCCGATCTGCTCCTGCCTTTTACACAAACCAGTTTAACCACCGATCCATCCCATGCAACTTCCAGGGACGACCAAACAACAGCAGCCAACAAGATTGACTATAACCAGATCATCCAACAACGCATAGCTGCAGTAGCGGAGCCAGGAATTTAGTAATGGTGGTGCACACTTCAAGGACGAAAAAACAAATCTTATAGGGCACATAAGTAATTTCACAACTCCAACATAATTACACAAAAGTGTTCAAAATTAGTTAATAGTGCAATGCAAATAGTTCAAAAAAAATCTTAAATGAATAAAAGAATCCTAAATAGCTAATGAAAATCACAATATCACACGACACGATCTCATCCCCTGGAAACACTTGATTGTATCATCATCACGAACCTTCGAGAAGATATCTCACTCTATAAAGGTGACTAAACAATCATTCAATACTTGATCGCCCATACTATTTCTCAACTTGTTCTTCACAAGATTCATCACCGAAAATACTCTTTCAACGCTCGCTGTTGCCACCGGTAGGAGCAATACCAATTTGAGAAGTAAGCACACCAACTTGTAAATGACATGCTTCCTTATTTCAACAAGCTTAGTGGAAAGCTCACTGGGATTCTTTAGGCCCTTAAATCTATCATCGCTTCACATATCATTAATGAAGTTATCAAGTTGGAAAGAAAGTCTCATTAAATCCGTGCTTGAAAAATCATTGGGATAAAAGTTGGCAAGGCTAAGCACTTTGTCCCTATCATAAGAAGCGAATGAATTCATAGGATTTAAGGCGAACATGCAAACAAGCAACTCCATATTAACCTTGTCAAACCGATTGTCGAGCTCTTGGAGAACATTATCAATGATGCCAAGATACACTTCCCTTCTAAAATGATCATCATTTGTTTTTTTAGGTAAAAACATGATGATCTTCCATAAGGCACATATCTACCATCCGGCTTAGTATTCAACTTGGCCCACATATACAAATAATAGGAAATATTCAATTTTGCAATCCCTAATTGGCCAAACGCCCAAATCCAATGCCTAAATTTAAATGTAGATGGGGTTATGGGAGTGAGTATAAGAGTATGGGACTTCACCTGAGCTCCCAGCTCCCCTGCGCGGCTGCCGGCTGCAACGCCCAGCTCGCCCGATGCTGATGGCTGAATTGACATGCGGGTGTGCGGCGCCTAGCCGCCCAGGTCACCAAAGTCCTAACGCCTGCTTGCTTGGTGCGGTGACTCTGTCTCTGTGAGCTCAGCTGAAAGATTAGAGACTAGAACTTGAGAGTTGAGGACTTAAGGGCCTGGTTGGTTGGTGGGCTGAAAGATCACAGGATGGGCTTGGTCTGGTTGCTAGTTGTGCTGAAAAAAATGGATTGAATAGCCTAAGCAAAACGGATATGCATTAGCATGACCAATAATGTCTAGGTAAAAAAAAGTTGCATATTTTTCTGGGGTGCATGTGCACCCCCTGACGCCGCCAGTGCATAGTTGGATAGATCCAGGCTACTGCCAGCTCACATATATCAATCAACACATCGGGATTGTTCATAATTGAGATTGAAAACTTCCTAGACAACCAACATGTCCATGTCCTTGGGGTAAGTCTTGCCAACTCTGAAATTACATTATTTAGTCTGGTAGAGCAAACTGTGTTATGCGTGATTTACCATTTAGTTTCAGACCTCATAGCGCTATCTAAAAAAATAGAGCTAATCTAATCATGCACGTTTACTTACTACTGTGTGTTCATAGTAAAACTAACTGCGCATACAAAAAACAGAACAAAAAAGGAAATACACTTGCCTCTTTGTGGCCCACAGAACTGTTGTTGTCTCGTATATTTACGCCGGTCCGCACTAATACATGGTCATATCATGAATTCTTTTTATTATTTAATCCTTTTTTAAAGTTATTTTAAAGATAACATCTTCTTGACTTTATTTGCCGTCATGGCCCGTGACGTGACCAAACTGTGCTGTCACATCACTGACCGTGGCATGACTAAACTGTGCTGTCACGCCACTTTTCTTGGCGTGACAGGACTTAGCCCAAAAAATAGACGCGTCCAAAAGGGTCGGTGGCGTAACAGCACAGTTTGGTCACACCATGGTCGGTGGCGTGATAGCACAGTTTGATCACGCTATAGGCCATGACGTGACCAAAGATGTCAGAATTGAAAATAAAGTTAAAAAGATGCTATCTTTAAAATATTTTTTAAAAAAAGATTAAAAAATAATAAAGGCTCTCATATCATCTAGCCCTTCACCTTTACACATCTGCATTTCTCTATTATTTACTAATAAATCCTTTTATTTGTATTATGTCCATGATTTAGTTATGTTTAATACAGACACACCAGTCAGCATATAGGTTAAAACGTACAGCTCTCTTTGTATCTTTACGTACATTATTCACTGCAAAGACTACTCCTTTCCATTGGTAACGTCTCACACATCGGGGGTCTAGTTGCTCTCAGACATTTTTTGAGAGGATGGGGTGCCAATAATAATGGAGATCTTAATTTTAAAAAGAGGTACTATTTAGACTGTATTTCCAGATTAGACTTGAAGGCTGAGTGTAAAGACCTCACCAATGAAGAATGGATAGAGAGGTACAAAGCTGAGAGTGAATTAGAACTTCTGTTTGATATGGAGGAGAAGTATTGGCAACAAAGGGGGGCAGTTAAATGGACCACTCATGGTGATGCTAATACTAGGTTTTTCCATAGTTGTGCTAATGGGAGAAAGAGGAACAATCATATTTTTGGTCTTGAGACTGAGACTAGTTGGGTGTCTGATGATGAGACAATCAGAAAACACATTTATGACTTCTATAAAAAGTTATTTGGACTTGATAATGAGCTGGCTGTTAATCTTGGTGAAGGGTTTTGGTCAGATGATAATATGATCTCTGAGACTGATAACTCTGGTTTAATTCAGCAGTTCTCCGAGAAAGAGGTATGGAATGTTATTAAAGAGCTTAGTAATAATTATGCTCCTGGTCCTGATGGGTTTCCTGCCTGCTTTTACAAATCTTTTTGGGAAGTTTTAAAACAACCTTTCATGAGTTTGATTAGGGATTTCTTCGAGGAAAGGCTGGATCTGAGGAGACTTAATTTCGGGGTGATCACTCTGATTCCTAAAGTGAAGGATTCTAATACTATCAAACACTTCAGACCAATCTGCTTGTTGAATGTCAATTATAAGATCATTACCAAATTGTTGGCTGTTAGGTTGGGGGGAGTGGCTCACAACATTATCAATGCTAGCCAGTCTGCCTTTATTAAAGGTAGGCACATTTTGGATGGGGTGGTTACTTTGCATGAAATCTTGCATGACCTGAGGATCACTAAGAACAAAGGAGTCATCCTCAAATTGGACTTTGAAAAAGCATATGACAAAGTTAATTGGGTCTTTCTAGAAAAGATTTTGACCTCTAGAGGTTTCTCAGCTAAATGGGTTAACTAGGTGATGCAGACTGTTAGAGGGGGAAAAGTTAGTATCAATATCAATGGTCAAGTGGGTCCTTATTTCGCCACTCATAGAGGTTTGAGACAAGGAGACCCTTTGTCTCCTCTCCTTTTCAATTTGGTTGCTGATGTGTTAGCCTCTTTGATGGGGAAAGCTCAGCATCAAGGGTTTATTAAAGGGGTGGCTTCTAATCTGATTCCAGGAGGGGTCTCTATTTTGCAATATGCTGATGATACAGTTCTTATGGTAGAGTTGGAGGAAGAGTATATCTTAAATCTGAAATTTTTGCTATATTGCTTTGAATGGATGTCAGGGTTAAAGATCAATTATCATAAAAGCGAAGTCTTTGTTGTGGGTATTAATCAGGATGATGCTCAGACTGTGGCTGAGAAGTTTGACTATAAACTGGGGCAATTTCCTTTGACTTATTTGGGTATCTCTATTGGGGACAAGGTTATTAAGAGAAAAGCTGCTGTTAGTATTCTCAGCAAGGTAGAGAACAGGTTGAGTAACTGGAAAGGGAGGCTGTTGTCCTCGGGGGGTCGTTTGGTTTTGGTTAATAGCTGTTTAAGCAGTATCCCTACTTATACGATGGGGTTCTACAGGCTTAGTGAGGAGACGCATAAAAAGTTGGATTCCATTAGATCTAGGTTCTTCTAGAGGGGGGTGAGTAATAAATTTAAGTATCACTGGTCAAATGGAAAGCGGTCTGCCGGCCTAAAGGTTTTGGGGGGTTGGGGGTTATTGATTCCAGGCTGTTTAATGACTGTTTACTTTGCAAGTGGTTTTGGAGGATGAGTAAAGCTAGAAATGAACTCTGGTTTCGCATTTTAAAAGCTAAATATCTGGACAGAGGGGACCAAAATGGTTCTATTGGTAGGTGTTCTCAATTCTGGAGGAATATTCAGAAAGTTAAGCACATTTTCAATAGGGGTGTGATTCATTTGATTGAAGATGGCAAGTCTACTCGTTTTTGGAAAGATGTTTGGGCTGACTCTTGTCCTCTTAAGATCAGGTTTGATAAATTGTATAAAATCTGTAGTAGCTCTAAGATCAGTGTGTCTAACTGTTGGTCTCATGATAGTTGGCAGGTTGGTTTTGATAGAACCTTTGGGGAGGAAGAAAGGCAGCAATGGGTGGAAATGAAACAGATTTTGGATAAAGTGTACCTTAGCAAGAACAAAGATGATATCAGGTGGTGCTTGGAAAAACTGGTGTTTTTTCGGTCAAATCTTTATACAGTCATATGGCTTTCAGGGGTGTTATAAGTGTGAAGTTGAAAAGGTTGCGGGGTAGTAAGATTCCTCTTAGAGTTAAAATTTTCTTGTGGCAAGCTTTTCAAGACAGGATTCAAACTGCTAACCAACTTATTCGTAGAGGTTGGCCTGGTGATGTGAATTGCATCCTGTGTGGGGTTAAAGAGGACACTAACCATGTGTTTTTTAAATGTTTGATGGCTAACTTTGTTTGGAATTGCATTAAAGAAATTCTTGACTGGGATTGTGTTCCTATCTCTTTTGATGATCTACTTATGAATTGGTTGGGGAGGAGGGGGGCTAACTACTATCATGTTGACTTATTTAGTTTTGTAGCGATTGCTTGGACCCTTTGGACTACCAGGAACAAAGGGGCTTTGGAGAGAGTTTTTCCTAATCAACCTACTTCAGTCATTTTCAAACTTGTATCTTGTTTGCAGTGCTGGCAAATCCTTCTCAAAGAACCTGATAGAATGAAGATGGTTCAGTTCTTGGATAGAGTAGGAAGATGGCTTCAGAACTTTAATCACCAAGTGGCAAATTATTCTCCAAGGAGCTGATCTCCGTTGGTGGTTTCTAGGCCGACTTGATGTTTTTTGTCGCATTTGTTAGATGTTGTTTTGTTTTGAGTACTGGATGATGGTCAGCTGGTAACCCCAGCTTCTCTTTTGCTCGTCGTTCGTTACTTTCTGGTGGTTGTAAGGAAGACTGGCTAATTAGCTTTCTATAAAAGCTGGGTTTATCCCTTTTGAAAAAAAAAGAAAAAAAAACGTCTCACACATCACACCGTACTAACATGACGCAGCGCGCCATCGGCCGAAACCTTTGCACCTCATCGCTCCAAAGGACAATTATTTGATGGCGAGATAAATTCCTCGAAGGTAGTATTAAAGGGATGGGGACATTACCGCTGTTAGCGACTGACCTTCACTGTTTTTACTCTAGCCCTAGAAATAAATTCTATGGGACGGGACCTCAAGGAAAACCTCATACATCTGTCGTTCATCAGGGAAGAGAGGGAGAGAAAGAAGATCGAACTGTGCAGAGAAGAGACCTCACAATGAGACTCTGTCCCATAAAATTTGCTTCCCTCTAGCCCTCTGCTGATCCTACAACATCCCCTCTTTTCAACCATGACCACGTGACTGGCCCCCCACAACCTGCACCACTGCAGTCCTATTGAACGTGGCATAGTAATATAGGACAATTATTTGATGGGACAAGAGAAAGACCTGCCGTCAGAGTTATTACTCTCTGTACCAATTAAATGCATGTGGTTGATCAATCATGTAAGTCTTTGCCAAAAAGTCTCGTCGTTGCTTAGTACTGCCCATTTCACAGCCATACACGCAGTCTAGCACAAAACTCCAAATCATCATGCGTAGGAGGTTTTTTCTTTCTTTCTATTTTAGCTCTTTTTTAATGACTCCCTATAAAAACAATTTTCATGAATCATATTAATGTCACAAGACTTCTGAGCGTGGTTAATCACACTAATGAGCTAAACACATTCAAGTGAGACTTCATATAGTGCTATAATCTCTAAGTGGTTGGTAGAAGTAGCCACCAAAATATGCTTAGATGATCGCCAAGAGATGGTTACACCACCACAAAGTAATACAAATCCAGTTCGGGATTTTGCACTATAGAGATTTGACAGATAGCCAGCATATCTTCGGGATTTAGTAATGATCATCACGATCTATGTGTTATCTTCATGATCTTTGCATTGTCGACCAACTAAATCTAAATTGTTAAGTGGTAAAACATTCAAAGTAAATTTAAGTAGTAATTATCGTATCAACACCTTCTAGGTTTGACAAAAATTAAGATTTTCAAAATCTCAAGTATGATGATCATCGATGCGAGAGAGAGCGGGTCACGCACTAGCGTGGTCGGGGCTTGGGTGACGTTGTGGCGAGGATGGCACGGACGCAACGGCTACATGCATGATGACATGGCTATAGGTAGGGCTGTACATAATTACACTGAATTGAAAAAACTAGATTGAAAAAACCGAACCGTATCGGTCAACTCAGTTTGACCGATATTCGGTATCCGGTTTGGATTTCGAATTTCTGGTTTTTTTCTAGGTTTGGTTTTTTCGGTTGGTTTTTTTTCAGAGAAACCGACTGAAAACCGAAAAAACCAAATTTTGCTTAGCTGGCTCGCTGTTGTGCTATACTGATGTTCACTATCGCTACTGACTGCTGTGGCCTGTGAGGCTATGAGCGTGTGATGGACTAGTGGGCCGATGGTGAATTGGTGATGGGCCTGGACACTGGGCAGGGGACCAACTTCACAGACAATACGATGATTGAATTCTTTCGTTAACATAGACGTTTTGCATGAGTTATCAAGCATTCAATTACATATTTACATTAATGCTTAATGAGTAAAGGCATGAAATTTGCTTAATGAGTATCAAGTACATTAATAGTTAATGATTAAAGGCACGGAAATTGCTTAATGAGTAATCACATAGTAAATATTTAATGACCGCAAGTTGTGAACTCGCGATCTTGTTCGCAATTCATGTCAACTTTGGTAAATATGGTATTTACCGATACCGAACCGAAATAAAGTGGTATTTACCGATACCGAACCGTATTTTAAATAATATCGTATTATCAAATTAACAATACCATATTTACTATATACACCGTATTTACCAGAAAAAACCGAATGAACAACCCTAGCTAGAGGCAACAGGCGCGACAAGGCTGGCGTGTGGCCGGAGTAGCACAGAGGCCAAGAGTGTAGAGAGAGGCCGACTGGGCCAGGCGAAGCTGGGCCGGGAGGAGGAGGAAAGGAGGTGGGCCTGCCTGGCGAAAAATTGAAGAAAGGGAAATGAAGAAAATGAAAGAGATGGGTTGGATCGGCTAGATTTGGTCCATACCGAATTTTGAGGTTTTTAATTTCCTTTGCTTTTAAGTTCAAATTTCAATTCATATTTTTGGATCTGGTGATTCAAATTCAAATATCACTTTAATTTAATTTCAAGTTTCTTTTTCTTTAACCAATTTGCATTTTTAATAACTGATTCAGCGAAATTCAAAATACGACAAAACTCTAGATAATTCACAGAAAATTCTCACAGCGCCAAAATGCATTAAAAGTTTTAAAAATCTCACATTTCCACTCTCAGGGATTTTGGTTACAACTTTCAGGGTGTTACGTAGTCAGATAGCTACGAGGATTAATTATTTGATGACGCAGGTGACTAGGCTTGGAGAATAGATTGCATCTGTGTGACCTGTTTTGACTGTACGCAGATTATTATTTGGAGCAACGGAATGAATACTTAATTATCCATTTTACCGGATTGGAGAACTATGTTCTTTTGTCATATGATTACAAGGTGAACTGAGGAAACAATTAACTTTATGTTTAGGCTAATAGAATTAATCTACATAGCTCACATGCTTGAGGGAACATATGACTATTTTTGTGCATGAGTGTCACAAGTGTTTGTGCCAAACAGCCAACATGTGTTTGCATCCATGAATTTTTCTAGATTTTTTAGAGTCACGTGTACAAACCAAGATAGGGCCAAAAGCAAATTACTAACATTAAAGGCTGGGAGGAAGGGCGCCTCCGCATGTGCTACGTCGCTAGCAAAAGGAGCGTCGTCCAATCGCGCGACGCATCGCTCGGGACCGCCCGATTTTGCCTGGTGCGTTTGGTGGGAACGAGCGGCGGTCACGCGGGCCACGTCGCCCCGAAGATTTTGCCTAGTGCATCGTGAGTCCTCATCCTGGTCGTCTCTCTCCTCCCGGCTCCTCTCTCGCTCCATCCTGAGCCGCCGCTCCTCCCCTCACTGCTTCCCTTTCGTCTCCTATCCCCTCCCTCTCCCTCCTGCGCCGCCTGCTCGACCTCCCTAGCCAGCAGCTGCCGCTCCCTCCATCTTCTTCCACTTCCTCCCCTGCCGCCCCTCGATCTACCTACATCTTCTTCCGCTTCGCCTCCCGTTCGTGCCTCCGCCATAGGGCCTCCCTCTGGCGCCACACGGCCGCGGACCTCTCCCTCTCCGGCTTCTGTTCACCTCCCTCTCCCTTCTCCACCTCCATCCCTCTCCACCCGCCGCCCCTGTCTCTTCCTCCCCCGTCCTCGTCGCTTCGGTGCCAGGCCTCAGTCGGAAGTGGTACCAAGCCTTCTCGCTTGTGCCTCTCCCTCTCCGCCTCCTGCTGCTCGTCTCTTCCTCTCCGCCCCTCGTGCTTTGCTCCGGTGCCGTTCCTACCTCTAGGGCCACCGCGCCTTCCCTCTTCCTCCTCTCTCATCCCCAGTACAGCCAGCTCCTTCTCGCGCTCGCTCGAGCCCCGCACCTCCTCCTCGCTCCTTCCCCTCTAACTCCTGTCTCCTCCCTCTCCGTCCGCCTCCCCTCTTGGTTCCCCTCAACGGTTGTCGCTGATTTGGCGCCTCTTCTCTCCTCCTGTCACACCCGCGTTTCTCCTACCCTGAGTTCCTTTCATCATGCACTGGCTCGCTCTTCTCCTCCTCCTCGTTCCTTCCCCTCCACCTCCCATCTCCTCCCTCTCCGTGCGCCACTAGTCTGCTCCTAAGGATCTCCTCCCGTCACACCCATCCTCGCCTTTTGGTTCCTTTGAACAGCCACCGTCGATCTGATTATTTCATACCTTATCAGTGTGTTTCCTGTCAGCAAGTTCAATCGCGTCCTTGGTTGTTCTAGGTAGCAGGTGTTGATGTCTTTACGGCGGACGACGATGATGGCCCGTGACGCCTTGCAGATGCACTGGGACACCACGGGTCTGCGTGCCACGGGCTAGTGGAGGACGTACACACCGCGTCGTCCGTTAGCAACATCATCAAGTCATCGAAGCATGCCACGAGGTGGTGGAGGACATCCACGGCTGCGGCACCCGGTAGTAGTAGCGTCAGGTGATCGAAATTCTTTAGAGCTGTATGCATGGAACCTCTTAATATTTATGGTCATATGACTCATGGTTGCATGTTTTGATCAAAGTTTTTCCAAGATCCTAGACTAATTCAGTTACCACGTCTGTATCCTGTCATGTGTAGTTGTTAGATGTAAGGGCATAGCAGTGGTGGATATCAGTAATGCTTATTGACGATTCAATTCAGAAAGTTCTGATGTTGTTATTCCAAAGTTAAATAGTCGTGGAAATTCAGTTACCACGTGCGTATCCTATCGTGTGTAGTTGTTAGATGTAAGGGCATAGCTGTGGTGGATATCGGTAATGCTTATTGATGATTCAATTCAGAAAGTTCCGATGTTGTTCTTCCAAAGTTAAATAGTCACTGAACTCCCTGTTAGAATTACGTTTACCATATAGCTTTTGGAAATTACTTTCACCCACAACATTTGTTTACATGTTACCTTATCCTATAAAATAGCTGGACAATTTCTGTAAAGATAGCTTGCTGCATTTTTCCTTCCTGCTGGCAGTACTTCAGTTCATCCAGTTATTGCAGCGTTTAGTGTTCCATCTTTCTCCATGTTCACCTATACAAAAGGTTACTTTCATGGTCGATTTTGGATGTACAGTTAAGCATTGCCGATTAGTAGGGTTGCAACTAACGCCTATGGGTTTTGTAGATATCCTCTGCTATAGTTAGTGTTGAGTTACCTAATTTCTGTCGATGTCATGATTTCTAATTCACAAATGGCATTTCTATTGTGATATACTCTATGATTTGGGGTGATCCAAAGGCTCCAATGGATTATCATCCTTATTTATATTGCTATGCTTCCATAGTCCCAGATGTAGATCCCTGCTACAGAACATCAGAAATTGGAACAAAAAAACATACATACTCTTCAGTTAGACATATCCTTAGACATACCCAAGGTTTGCATGCTACTTTACGTTTTTATTGTGCTCATTAATATCTGCTAACCGAAAACTGCGCTATCATGCTTGCCCATTATGCATAGTGGTGTTAGATTTGTCTATTCCTATCCTACTGCCATTATATAACAGAATAAAGCAGGCCACAACATGTAGTACCATATTGTCGATACTAACATGTAAGATTATATACTACTGTCCCGAGATTAGCTATCAATTTCTAAGGTTACGTAAACTAGAATACTTGCTCATATTATGTCTAGTTTACAAACACCCACAACACCACCTTATTATCTATTTTATGGATTAGAGCAATATCGTTCACTACCTTTAGTCTAATATATGTAAGAGTAGAGGAGTGATTTCTCATGTTACAACATCGTTAGCTTATTTCCAAACTGCCCGCCGCACCAATTGGCACGGGTTCCCTTCTAGTTACTAACCTTAAAGGCTGGGAGAAAGGGCTGCATCCCGCGCTATCTACATCACCCGAAAAATCCCGCTATCGGATCGCGTCCTGCGCGCCTCCGCACCGCTTGATCGGCTCCGTCCGCACGCGTCTGATCTCCGCCATTGGATTGTGGCCTGATTGTTTTCGGGCTGCACGATCGTTCCCTACACCTAGGTTTACTCGCACACGACCCTTCCTCCCCCAGCTCCCCTTCTTGTTCCCCTACCGCCCCCTCGGCCTCACTCCCCCGCCGCTGCCAGTCCCTCCCTCTTCCAATCCCCCACCCCTTCGGTCTACCTCCCCGCCGTAGCTTGCTCTTCCCAACGTCGCATTTTCATCTTGCCTTGCTCCGCCGCCGTGTGCTCCCTTTTGAAGGGATATGAGTAGGCTACACTAGCTGGCAATTCAAAAATCTACCACGTAAACCAGGAAGTCAAGCAAGAAGATGATCACAGATTGTTACCACCAGATGCGTAGTGCAGTGGAAGAAGAGTTGGATTAGTCTGATCCAACATAGAGTGCGTCGATGAAGTAGTCATAGTCGATCGTCTATTGTTAAGCACGTCGATGCAATGGTTGTAGTCGATCGTCTAGTGTCCTCGCGAGTCAATCGTCTCCTCTAGCAACCTCTGCAGTTCCTTGTGAAGATCGCAGATCGTCCTCAACCGTTACAGCAACCGCAGTAACGCCTCTATGGTA
The DNA here is from genome assembly GCA_036346405.1 of Phyllostachys edulis. Lineage (NCBI taxonomy): Eukaryota > Viridiplantae > Streptophyta > Magnoliopsida > Poales > Poaceae > Phyllostachys > Phyllostachys edulis. The sequence continues at coordinate 34,354,285 of CM070566.1, forward strand.
TCCACACGTTCAGGGGAGGAACACCGCGCGCCGGTGTGCTAGCACCAACTCGCACGGTAGGGCTCTCTCGAGAAGATGGCCGCTAGGGTTTCGGTGGAGCAACTCACGTGTCTCACGTGTCTCCCAATAGCCTCAAGTATCTCCTTATATAGTGTCTATGATGGATCCTATCCGAACACGTTTTGTTCCAACCCGTTAAGTGTGTGACCCTATATATTCATGCATAATCGGTTGTGACTCGAAAACTCTTTCCGACCACGAGTCGTTAGCGGTTCCTAGCAGGGCATAACGATTCCCAAATACACACAAATTATATCGAACGAACCTTAATGCAATATGATCTACGACCAGGTCCTTATCACTAACGACCAGCTTGTATCTCAATACAACCAGTTCATATTTAGTCTCAACAAGTTCGTAACTCCTTACGAGCAGGTTTCGACCACTTAGTGACTATCTTCGACCAGTCTATGACCAGCTCGTATCTCCATACAACTAGTTCGTATCTGATCAAACTGAACGATCTTCTCGTGTATTATCCCTTTGCCTCACGATATCTGGTTGAACTCCAAGTGAGATATTATGTCATCCATGGACAGTTCAATACTTTCTCGATCGAGTGTCGGATAACTTCATGTAGTCGAACTCATCGACCACCAGTGGCATGGCCATGCACTTTCTTTATCCGACCACATCGAGGGGCCCAGAGATATCTCTCCTGTTATGTTAGGAGGGGCAAATCCCATATCCGACCAGTCACATTCCTCTGCATATTTCATAGCATACCCGAAAGCTACCTTTATAACTACCCAGTTACGGAGTAGCGTTTGGCAACTCCTAAGAGTGATATTACACATGTAGGGAACCATGCTGATATCAGGTCTAAGATTATACATCATCATTGCTTGAGACCAACTAATTGTTGGAAATATGCCCTAGAGGCAATCATAGAGATGATTATATTTCATTATGTTCATAATATTGGATAATATGTTATCTTGTTCCCAGAATAATAACGTTAATATTTATTATCAAGTATGTGACTTGATTGTGAAACTCTATATTTCTGCAATGAGTATTCTTAAACGTTCCCCGATTGGAAACATATGAGGACACATATGAATAGACTAGCATATGTATTGGTTGATGACTATGTTTCACAGGTCATGGATATATAGATATCAAACCAATAATATGGACACATGTTAGAGAACATGGCATTGGATAAGACCCACCTTGAGACACTATTGAGATTGTTAGGATTATATGTGTCGTTAGTTGGTCTCAAGCAATGATGATGTATAATCCTTAGACCTAAGATCAACATGGTTTTCTACATGTGAAATAGCACTCTTAGGGGTTGCCAAACACTGCTCGTAACTGGGTAGTTATAAAGGTAACTTTCGGGTATGCTATGAAACATGCAGAGGAATGTGACTGGTTGGATATGGAATTTGCCCCTCCTAACATAACAGGAGAGATGTCTCGGGGCCCCTCGTTATGGTCGGATAAAGAAAGTGCATGGCCATGCCACTAGTGGTCGAAGTATTCGACCATGTGAAGTCATCCTTCACTCGATCGAGAAAGTATTGAACAATCCATGGATGACACGACATCTCACCTAGAGTTCAACCAGATATCATGAGACAAAGGGAGAATACACGAGTAGGTCGCTTAGTTCGATCAGTTACGAACTGGTCGTAGACTGGTCTAATGTAATCATAGAGTGGTCGTAATCTGGTCGTAAGGAGTTACGAACTGGTCATATAGAGATAGGACCTGGTCGTAGATCATATTGCATCAAGGTTCGTCTGATATAATTTGTGTGTATTCGAAAATCGCTATGTTCTGCTAGGAACCGCTACGACTCATGGTCGGAAAGGGTTTCCGAGTCACAACCGATTACGTATGAACCTAACGGGTCACACACTTAATGGGTTGGAACAAACCAGTACGGATACGATTCGTCAAACATGTTCGGATAGGATCCGTCATGGGCACTATATAAGGAGATGCATGAGGCTGTTTTGGGGCGACGAGTTGACGTGAGTTGCTATACCGAAACCCTAGCCGCCATCTTCCTGAGAGCTCTACCGTGCGACTTGGTGCTAGCACACCGGCGTTCGGTTGTTCCTTCCCTGGACGTGTGGATACCGTAGAGGCTCTACTGCGACTGTTGCACTTGAGGACGATCCGCGATCTTCACGAGGAATTGCAGAGGTTGCTAGAGGAGACGATCGACTCACGAGGACACTGGACGATCGACTACGACCACTGTATCGACGTACTCGACGTTGAACAATCGACTACGACCACTGCATCGACGCGCTCTATGTTGGACTAGGCTGCTCCAACTCTTCTTCCGCTGCTCTGCACGTCTGGTGGTAAAGATCTGTGATCATCTACTCGCTTGACTTCCTAGTTTGCGTGGTAGAAATTTTTGTTTTGTAGCTTTCGTAGCCTACCCGTATCCCAACACTAATGACACATAGAATCATAACAATATCAATAGTGTCTCAAGGTGGGTCTATCCAACACCATATTCTCTAACATGTGTTCACATTATTGATTCAATATCCCTATATCCATGACAGGTGAAACATAGTCATCAATCAATACCTGTGCTGGTCGTTGAGTTATTGGTGTTCCAACCAGTAACATCCGACCAGTGATACATTTAGAATGACATCATATAAGTTAAAGAGCTTCACCAACAAGTCACATACTTGTTGATCTATATAACTGATGATTCATTTAAGGAACAGAATAAAATTTATTCAATAACTCATAAACATAGATGTGATACAATCATATCTATGATTGCCTCTAGGGCATATCACCAACACTCTCCCACTTGCACTAGAGTCAATCATACAGGTATCTAATACCCATAGCTCTTGTGTGCACCTCATGCTTAGGTTGCGGGAGAGGCTTTGTCAACGGATCAGCAATATTCAAATCCGTGTGCACTTTGCATATCTTCACATCACCTCTTTCAACGATATCACGAATAATGTGATATCGTCAAAGTATGTGTTTGGACTTTTGATGCGATCTAGGCTTTTTAGCTTGTGCAATGGCTCCACTATTATCACAATAGAGATCCATTGGACTAGAAGCACTCGAAACCTCACCCAGTTCATTAATGAACTTTCTAATCCACACGACTTTCTTTACAGCTTCCGAAGCCACAATGTACTCAGCCTCTGTTGTAGAATCAGCAACCGTTCCTTGCTTGAAACTTTTCGAGCTCACTGCCCCTCCATTAAGACAAAACACAAACCCAGACTGTGATCTGAAATCATCCTTGTCAGTTTGGAAGCTAGCATTGGTGTAACCATTTACGACCAACTCTTCCTCACCACCATATACAAGGAATGCATCTTTAGTCCTTCTCAAGTACTTAAGGATATTCTTGACTGCTATCCAGTGACCTTCACCTGGATCTAACTGATATCTGCTCGTAACACTTAGAGCATACGACACATCTGGTCATGTACAAAGCATGGCATACATGATAGATCCAATAGCTGAAGCATATGGAATTCTATTCATTTTGTCTCGCTCATCAGTGGTCGTAGGATACTGATTCTTGCTAAAGTTAATACCATGTGATATGGGCAAGAAACCTTTCTTAGAATCTTGCAAGTTGAACTGTTTCAACACCTTGTCAATATACACATCTTGGCTTAATCCAATTAGCTTCTTAGATCTATTTCTATAGATCCTTATACCCAAGATATATGCTGCATCTCCTAAATCTTTCATTGAGAAACTATTTCTTAATGAATTTTTAACAGATTCAAACATTGGAATATCTTTTCCGACCAGTAGTATGTCATCCATATACAATATCAGAAACACAAGTTTGCTCCCACTAACCTTCTTGTAAACACAAGATTCTTCTTCATTCTTGATGAAGTCAAACTCTTTGACCACTTCATCAAAACGAATATTCCAACTCCAAGATGCTTGCTTTAATCTATAAATGGATTTCTGGAGCTTACATACCTTTCTAGCTTCCTTTGGATCGACAAAACCCTCAGGCTGTGTCATGTACACATCCTCACTTACGTTTTCATTTAGGAAAGCCGTTTTGACATCCATTTGCTATATCTCATAATTGAAATATGCAGCAACAGCTAGAATGATCCGAATAGACTTAAGCATAGCGCTAGGTGAGAAGGTTTCATCATAATCAACACCTTGAATTTGTCTGAAACCCTTCACGACCAGCCGTGCCTTATGAATGAACATTTCCATCCATATCTATCTTTTTCTTAAAAATCCATTTGCACTCAATGGTTTTAACACCATCAGGTAGATCAACCAAGTTCCAAACTTGATTATCATACATGGATTTTATCTCGGATCTCATGGCTTCAAGCCATGACTCAGAGTCTGGGTCCACCATCGCTTACGCATAAGTTTTAGGCTCATCATTATTCAATAATAAAACGTCATGCCCATATCTTATAGGCAAATGACATGGCCTTTTAGATCTATGTGGGGCTGATGCTTCATCTACAGGTTCAACAATATTTTGTTCACCCTGTAGAGGTTCAGTAGAAGTTGAAACATTTTCAAATGTTTCCCGAATTTCTTCGAGTTGCACCTTGCTCCCACTGACTCCTTTGGAAAGAAACTCTTTCTCCAAGAAGACATCATTTCGGGCAACAAACACTTTGTTATCATCCCGCTTATAAAAATAATATCCTTTAGTTTCCTTATGATACCCCACAAAGTAGCACTTATCAGACTTGGGTGTGAGTTTATCAAACGTCAACGTTTTACATAAACCTCACAACCCCATATCATGAGAAAAGACAATCTAGGATTTTTTTCAGTCCATATCTCATATGGTGTCGTTTCCACAGTTTTTGATGGAACCCTATTTAAAGTGAAAGTCGTTGTTTCTAAAGCGTATCCTCAGAATTGTAATGGAAGATCAGATCGGCTCATCATTGACCGAACCATGTCCAACAATGTTTGGTTCCGTTGTTCAGACACCCCATTCCATTGAGGCGTTCCCGACAGAGTGAGTTGTGGAACAATTCCATATTTCTTTAGATGATCACCAAACTCATGGCTCAAATATTCACCTCCACGATATGATCGTAGATATTTAATTGTCTTACCAAGTTGATTCTGTACCTCATTGTGAAATTCCTTGAACTTTTCAAAAGATTTAGACTTATGCCTCATTAAGTAGATATAATCATATCTACTAAATTCATAAGTAAAAGTTATGAAGTACTGAAAATCACCTCTGGTCGAAGTCCTCATTGGTGCACATACATCTGTATGCACAAGGGCCAACAAGTCACTAGCGCTCTCACCTCTGGTCGTGAAAGGTGCTTTTGTCATTTTGCCAAGTAAAAAAGTTTCACATGTTTCAAATGATTCAAAATCAAATTAGTTTAGAAGACTATCTTTATGGAGCTTCATCACGCGCTTCTCATTAATATGACCTAGACGACAATACCAAATATAAGTAGGATTCATATCATTAGGTCGAAATCTCTTAGCATTAATGTTATAGATGGGCTCATCCTCAAGATTCGAAACATACAATCCATTCACCAATGAAGCATGGCTATAAAGCATATCTTCAAAATAAATTGAACAACAATTGTTCTTTATTCTGAACTCATAACCTTCTGCTCCTAAACATGAAGCAGAAATAATGTTTTTGCTTAAGACTGGAACATAATAACAATTATTTAATTCCATAATTAATCTTGAGGGTAAATCTAATGGTAAATTACTAATAGCTAATGCAGCAACTCTTGCTCCATTGCTCACACGAAGATCAACATCTCCTCTTGCCAAACTTGTACTCCTTATCAGTCCCTGCATCGAATTGCAAATATGAGCAACCGATCCGGTATCAAATACCCAAGAACTGGTCGGAGAAGTGGCAAGATTAATTTGTATAACATTTATACCTGAACTGGAAGTCTTACTTCCTCTGTTCTTTTTCATCTCTGCCAAATACTTCTTGTAATTTCTCTTCTAGTGTCTAGTCTCATTACTATGGTAACATTCTGTGTCAGGCTTAGAATCTAGTTTAAGCTTCTTAAGCTTAGCCTTGAGACTCTCGATCTCATCGTCTTTCCTTTGCCCTTTCCCTTTCCCGACTTACCCTTTTTCTTGAAGCTAGTAGTCTTTTGAACCATCATCACATGATTAGAACTTTTCGTGATGCTCTCTTCAACGCCTTTAAGCATGCCATGTAACTCGTTCATTGACTTCTCCGTGCCATTCATATGAAAATTCAATATGATAGGCTCAAAGCTCGTAGGGAGCGATTGGAGAATCACATCAGTAGTCAACTCTTAGCTAACATCAGTAGTCAACTCTTAGCTAAGGGGAAAACCAATTCTCCTTGCTAATTTCATGCTGATGTCAAAAACCAATTTTCCAGTAGAAAAATAAATCAAGAAAATCTAGAAATTCCTTTTTGAGTTTTTATTTAGGGTTACATTTTCCAAAAGCCATATCTTCTTCATCGCATTGGCGAGATATCGCGCATGTGCTTGGCTTAATTTGGTCACACGAGTGATTCCAAAGGGCTTTGAGGTAGTTTGGGTCGGGATGGGAGCCGGATTTAGTGGTGGTTTGGGTGATTCTTTACGATGCAAGATGGGGGCTTTAGGTTGTTTCTCCTCCAAAGTGTTGGAGTTCGACTAGATTGATCCGCTTTGGTGCTTTTTGTCATGGATTAGGCGTCATGGATGCCGCTTGCTCGTGTGCTTTTCTCGGAGATATGGACAAGAGTGATGCGGTGCACAGCAAATCCTAGGATGCATCTTTGTGGAAATTTGGCTGAGTTTGGTGGAACTTGCAGGATTTTCAATCTGATTGTATGTGGTTCTAGTGGCTGCAGTGTGCATGATTTGGAATTTGACCTTTGTCGGTGTTTTAGAACCGAACTTACGTAAAGATTGTTTGATTCGGGGGGTCTCCTAGAATGGAATCACGCAGAGAGATTGACACGGGAATTTTTATACAGGTTCGGGCCTTCTCTGGAGAGAATAACAACCCTACTCCTGTGTGTGTATGGTATTGAGTGTATACTGAATAATCAGGGGAAAAACTAAGACTATTACAGATAGTGCTTGTATTCCTGATGGCCTGATCTCCCTTGCTTTCTCTAGTTGCCGCCTTTTATAGTACGTGAAGGAGCAGCAAGCTATCTAGTAAAGCGGCGCCTCATCACTTCTCAGAATGTAGCGATATTGGTAGTAATTATCGTGTATTAATTCCTCCACGTCGCTCGTGAGCTATATACCGTAGATAATGGGGTATTACGTGCCATTATTCCGTAATAACAAACAGATGATGATCGTTTGAATCCTTTAATCAATAAGACCCACTTGTCTGCAGGTTCATTTGATTATAAGGTGGTCGTGGCTGACCTAGTCGTAGAGGAATCTACGACTATGGGGTAGTCGTAGCAAGACTTACGACTATGGGATAGTCGTAGTATAACTTACGACTATGGGGATGGTCATAGGAGAACTTACGACCATCCATTAGGCTCTTCCTTCATAACATTAAGGGGTACACATGACGTCATATTTATCTATAATAAAAATTATGGATAAAAGGTAAAATGAGGATTATTATATCCTCGTCATCTAGCCCCCCAGCTTCAAGTGAAAGCAACTTACTTGGTAAAAGGGTTATAGATGGTCTTACGATCACGAGAGGATCGTAGAAAATAATCGAAGGAAAAAACTCTTCGATTGTATACTACTTTGACCAGAAATGTGCTTGGTCAAGGAAATTTCTTACGACTACCAAGTGGTCGTAAAAGCATTTCTACGATCACAAGGTGGTCGTAATATAGTGATCGGAAGAAAGAACTTTCCGATTATCATTTCCTTTGGTTGAAAAGATCTAACCAAGGAAGTAATTTTGCTTGAGATGTAAACACAAACCTGAATTTCTCGAACGGACACACTGGGGAATCTCAAACAACGCCCGTTAGCCTGTCTGTTGAAGCGGTTCCCGAGATGGTGGCGACCCTTGGAATGTCACGCCTCCGGCTCAAGGTACGCGGTTATAAATACTCACTGGAGGGTAAAACCTAAGATCTTACTTTCCCCCAAATTGCTCCTGCTGTTCTTCAAGCTCTCGTCTTCTCCGCCACCGAGTCGTTCTAGCCTTCTCCGCCGCCACTCCAATTGTACCCTCTTTTTCAACCCAAAATTTCCTGTTTCCGAGAAAGATGGCCAGGAAAATTTCTGAGTGGGAAGAGTCGGAGATGGATGCGGCGAAGATTCAAGCCCTAGTTGTTGCCGGGAAGATTCCAGAGAAGACTCTTGTGAAATGGCTTCCGGCAATTGGGCAAAGATTACCGTCAGGAGAATGGGCAAATTCCCGTCTTCTAGGCTTATTGTGAGTGTGGCCTTCGACTGCTTGCTCACCCCTTTCTCACCGTTGTGCTCGAGCATTTTGGGGTGGAGTTAGTGAACCTTGGTCCTAACTCCATCACCATGCTGAGCGTTTCTTATTTGTGCGAGGCGTGCATTGGAATTCCCATGACCTCGAGCTTTTCCAATATTTCTATGGAATGTCTCGGCAAGCGGGATTGCTGAAGTTGTGGTCTAAAACCCATGACGGGAAGTCGAGGGAGTATATTCAAAGTTTCACCCGGTCCTCATGGCCGGGATGGAGGAAGAGGTGGTTTTACTGGAAAGTCACCTCAGAAGACAGCCTCTCTTTCGTGGGAAAGGCTGCTGAAAAGAAATCTTCATGGGATTCGACTCCTGAAGATATCAGTCGGATTGCCCCTTATGTTCAAGCTATCAAGGACTTGAAGAAGGAAGGGCTGACCGGATGGCATGTGGTGAAAGATTTTATCACACGCCGAATTAGTCCTTTGAAGAAACGAGTATCCCCTATGTGGAGATACTCGGGGCTAACAGACCCAACCAGGGACTACAACGAGGGTAAGTGAATTTTCGACTTAGTTCTCATTTTGGTCTTTCTGCAAAGTTGTTTAAAAGATGCCTTTATCTGTTTGAACAGATCTTTCACCAAATGAGATTGACGTTAGAGTCAAACTTCGTTTGAGAAGTCTCGCCACTCGGTGTGATTTGCCTAAAATCCTTGCGGTCGATCCGCAGAGGAAAGGATGGTTCGCCTAAAGGTAATCAAGAGTTGATTTTATCTTTAAGACTTTATAGTCGTAGAAAGAACTTACGACTAGAGAGATGTTGTAGAAAAAACTTACAACTTAATCGTGACCGTAGGAAATCTTACTGATCGAGGAAAGGTCGAGAAAAACTTACGATTTGATATCGGTCGAGAAAATCTTACGACCGCTAGTAATTCTTCTCTTTCTATTTTGCCTTCGTAAAGTAGGCATGGAAAATCGTCGGGATGATGAAGAAGCTGTACTGATAACCATCGGTGCAGGGTTGACAAAGGACAAAGGCTCAGCTCCTCCGTCCAAGAGACGTCGACTTTTATGGGGTGACGACAAAGGAGGGGCGAGCTCGAGTTCTAGCCCTTCGACCAGATCCTCTGCAAAACTTGCGGCAAACATAGCCGCAATTGAAGCCGAGGGTAAAATATCCGAAGCTGAGGAGGTCAAAGTAGCTGAATCTCTTAAACGCAAACCTCGCAAGGCCAAGGTACCCTTCTATTATGACAAAAAATCTTTCGCAGTTTCTGCCACTCCTGGTTTTGTCAAGCACTTGGAAAAGGAGATCTGGAAATATTTTGTGTCTTTTGTGAAGGATAATACCGCTCCGACAAAGCCTATGGCTGACGGCAGCGCTGCTCTTGGAATGGTCGAGACCGATCTCGGCCATCCAGAAAGTCAGGAGACCAGAGAGATGGTCCCTGTTCAAAATCCACGACCAGAAGTGGTCATGGCTAAGCCCATTCTTCAACTCGAACTCCGACCAGAAGTGGTCGTAGAAAAGAAGAAATCTTCCGTTGGGAAACTGACTCCCAAATTCCAGTTTAGGTCCAAGGTGCAGAGGTATGTGAAATATACTAAAGTGTAAGAACAGCATTTACCTTTTTCCTTTTCACAATCCTGACTTGCTTTCCTTTTGTTGTTTTTAGCCCAACTCCTTCAGCCCCCGGGAATGCTTCAATTGAAAAGCCTATTGCTACCTCTCCAATTGCTGGAGAGACAACAAGGGAGGTGGTCGATGGATTATCCTCGACCCAGGTGGTAGAGGAAGTCGTGGCGCCTGAAGTGGTCACGACAACCACTGAGGTACCTGTTGTACCCAGTGAGGTAATTACTCTGACTTGAAGTAGCGGCGACCATCGAGATGGTCGTGGAGGCTCCAAGACACCGTGACCACCAAGTGGTCGTGGAGGCTCAATAGCGCTTGCCACCGAGATGGTCGCCACGACCACCGAGATGGTCGTGGATGGAACAGAGGCGCTTCGTAAGCCTCGATCAAGATGGTGGCATCCTGCCCACCGTCTTGGAAAGGAGATCGTTGCAGACATTCCTCCCGGTACCCAAAGAGAAACTGAAGTTACAGAATCGAAAGATGAAGAATATTTCAACTTCTGTGCTGACTTCTTTGGGCCTGCTTCTATCGTAGGGTCTTCTGCTTTCAGATCTCGCGACCGAGTCCCCCATCCCAAGGATATTCCCAATAGGGGGGATACCTTTGATAATGAGCGTCTCGAGAAGGTTTGGTGGGACCAAGTCGAGAGGGTAGACAAACTGAAGTACCCAGATTTGGTTTACTCGATATTTTCTCGATCAACCATGAGTGTAAGTGCTTACACATACTTATATATGTAGTCTTCCCTTGTTTCTTACTGTCTTTTCTTTTACAGAAAGCCATAGAGCAAATCGCTGTTGTCGGTGAATATCATCGACAACTTCTAGAGCTGCGATAGGAAAAAGAGGAACTCGCAAACAGTAGAGAGGTGGTAAGTCATCGCTATTCATAGTCACTTTGGATTTGACTACTTATATAGTGCTTACGGGATTTGTCATGGAAAAACTCACGACTAGGTAATGGTCGTAAAAGACTTACGACCAGTGGATTTGTCATAGAAAAACTTACGACTAGGTCGATGGTTGTAGAAGAACTTACAACCGATTGATCAATGCTTATGTTCATTTTTATCCTTTGCAGGTTGAACAGTGACGCAAAGACCTTAGCCGACTCACTCGATTATGAAAAAGAGGAGTCGAAAAAGTTTAGGGAAGAAATAATAGACCTCCGGAAAAAGCTTAAAGAGGCTAACTCTGCAACAATGAAGTCACAGGAAAAAATAAACAGTAAGTGCTGAACTTAAGACTGCTTACGACTTTGATCTTTATCTAACTCTTGCTTCTTTTCAAAAAAAGAAGATGAGATGAGAAAGCTCCAGAGTGAAGTCAAAGAGAAAACTTCAGTCATTCACGAGCTTACTCGTATGTCCAAAAATAAAGATCGGGACCTTGAGACGCTGAGAACTCGAATATCAGGTAAGTAATTCTTTACCTACAATCTTTTACGAGTTCTTTCCCTATTCTTACTTCCATTTCTTTTCCAGAAATGGATCTTGAACTTGGAAAGCTCGAAAAAGAGCTTGAGGATAAAGCTAAGATTTATGACCAGACCGTCCTTATTGCAAAGAAGAATGCAGAGGACATTAGATTATGGGAGAAAAAGCATGCTGAGACCATTGCTTCCCATAATGAAGAGATCAAGAAATTGGATTCTCGACTAGTGGGTAAGAAATTCCTTTACCCGTGATTATTTTTGTTTTTACTTCCTCTAGGAGCTTTATCTTTGTTTGACCATTCTTATTCTTTTTTAGAACAAGTGGTCGAAAACAAAAAGCTCCGCGAGGCTTCAACTCGTACCCAACAGGAGATGGAAACAATGAAGACTAAACTTCAAGGCAACATCACACTCCTGAACAATGTGCTTGCTGAGCTACATAGTGAGGGAAAAACTCCTCAAGATGATACGATAACCGCTCACACAAGTACCATTGGGGATCAAGTCGGGACTTTGCAAGATCTGGTGACTACTCTGAAGGCTAACCAAGCTGAATCGATAAAGGAGGCGGTCGAAACTGCAGTAAGTTATGCATTAGCAAAACTTAAAGCTTATGACCCCAACCTTAATGTGCAACCACTCGGTCGATTTCAATCGCTCAAAGCGTAAGGAAGACGCGTCGATGGAGGAGATGCAAATAGTTGGCCGGAAAGTTTCAGAGGAGATGCAGTTGGGCTCTCCCTCTTCAGAATAGTCTGTAATAAACCTGTAAAAAACAATCTTTTATTGATGTAATATATAATTCATCTTGTTTCCTGCAAATTATCTTATCGAGTAGTTAGTAACTCAAAAGATAATTAACGAATTTAAAGACTAAAAATTGAAGTCAAATTAATGACTTTATCCTAGCCCCCGACTATTTGCTTAGTTTGTTTTAACAAACTAAATAAATAGTGTTGTCTCCTGCAAATCATCTTGTCGAGTAATTAGTAACTCAAAAGATAATTAACGAAACAAAGACTAAGAATTGAAATCGAATTATCCTAGCCCCCGACTATTTGCTTAGTTTGTTTTAACAAACTAAATAAATAGTGTTGTCTCCTGCAAATCATCTTGTCGAGTAGTTAGTAACTCAAAAGATAATTAACGAAACAAAGACTAAGAATTGAAATCGAATTATCCTAGCCCCCGACTATTTGCTTAGTTTGTTTAGACAAACTAAGTAAATAGTCTTTATAAAGGGTTTCTGAAAACAGAGAAGTTTGTTTAACTTGTAGTTTTTAGTCTCAATTTTCATGCTCTGGTCGAAAGAGTGGTAACGAATTGACACTAGGAAGTTCCTTCTAGTGGGTAGGACCACGTGCAGAGAGGAGAGGCTTCGACTAGGTAATGTTAACATCTCCGACTAGTTTAATCAAATCGAGAATGGCAACTTGAGTTAAGCAAACATCTAGAGGACTTTAAAATATTTACTCGTCCTTCTCCGGTGGACTCGATAAGTCTGTTCTGGTAGCAAGAGTAGGAAACTGAACAAAGCTAGGAAGCTCCTTCCAGTGGACAGGACCACGTGCAGAGAGGATAAACTTCGACTAGATGTGTCTCTTCCTCCGACCAGTTGAGACGAAATGAGTACACCCAAGGTGGTTAAGCAAATCTGAGAAAGTGCGCTCTACTTAGAGTATTTTTCAAATTAACTGAAGAAATAAACTAAGGTGAAAAGAGTTGGCCCTCAAAAATATTTCGACTAAATAAAACCCGAGTTTTTTTTGTTGGCCACAAAAGCGAGTAACGAGTCGACACTAGGAAACTCCTTCTAGTGGGCAGGACCACATGCAGAGAGGAGAGGCTTCGACTAGGTGATGTTATCTGCCTTTCGACCAGTGTAAAGAAAACTGGGTGTTTTAAAACATAGTCGAAAAATTATGAAAGCACTACTCAAAAGTAAGACAATAGAGATAGAGAAAACCTGAATCTTTATTGTCCGAATGGTTGGTTACACATAGAACTTGCGTAACTGGTCAATGTTCCAAGAATTCGAGAGAACCTGACCATCTTCCATTGCCAATCGTCATCGACCACGGACGAGTAACCCGACCAACGTGTAAGGACCTTCCCACTTGGGAGAAAGTTTGTTCGATTAGACTTGGATTGGCAAAGCCTCAATACCAAGTCACCTCTGAAGAAGGTCATGAGGTTGGACCTTCGATCGTAGTATCTTCGCAGGGCTTGTTAGTAAATTGCCGAACGAATTAGGGCCTGGTTTCTCCTTTCTTCAAGTAGATTAATATCATCTGCTCGAATTTGTTCCTGGTTGGAAAAAATGCTTTTCTAGCTTACGCACTTCCGATAAATACCGAGACATTGTCGGGTTAGAGCACTGGTACTCTTTTCCGACTTGATTCATGACTAGTTGAGAGTCTCCTCTCACGAGTAGTCGGCAAATCGAGAGCACTTTCGCTGCTCGTATACCAGCTAGCAAACCTTCGTATTCTGCCACATTATTAGTGGCCCGAAAGTTTAATTGTATGGCATACTTTAAGGTCTCTCCTAGAGGAGATACCAGACCACCCCACCCTCGAGCCACTTAAAGTAAGCGACGAGTCAAAGTACATCGCCCATCGGGTCGTGGGAATCAGATTGGGGATCCCGCAGGTTCAGATTTGTCCATTCGGCGACAAAGTCTGCCAAGATCTGGATTTAATTAGTTCGGGACACGAAATGGATGTCGAACTCCCCAAGTTCGACCGACCATTTTGCCATGCGTCCCATTGTTTCCCTATTCGGAGGATCGCTCCCAAGGAAACTCGAGGCAGACAACTAGTTGTGCGCTGAAAATAATGCCGCAGCTTCCTCGAAGACATGAGGAGGGCATCTGAAGCTTTTGGACCTGAGGGTAACGCTCCTTAGGTCCGTGTAAAACTTCACTTACGTAGTAAACTGGTCGTTGTACATTTTCACGTTCTACGACCAGTACCTGCGCTTACGCCTGTGGCGTGGCAGCTAGGTAAACCAAGAGCGTTTCTTCCGCCTCGGAGAGACCGAATAGGAGCACTCGTAAGGTACCTCTTGACATCCTCAAAGGCAGCGTTTGCCTCTTGCGACCACTCAAAACTTTCGTGTTTCCTTAGAAGTTTAAAGAAAGGTAGTCCTTTTTCTCCCAGTCGTGCAATGAAACGACTTAAAGCCGCCATGCACCTAGTGAGTTTCTGGACTTCTTTCCGTGTAGTAGGAGGGCGCATTTGTAAAATGGCCTTTATCTTTTCGGGATTTGCTTCGATTCCTCGTATTGATACTAGGAATCCAAGCAACTTCCCTGAAGAGATTCCAAATACACACTTCTCAGGATTAAGTTTTAAGCGGTGTTTTCTGAGATTGTCGAATGTTTCTTGCAGGTCAGTAATATGATTAAGTCTCTTGATGCTCTTGACAACTAGATCATCAACATAGGCTTCTAAATTTCGGCCTAATTGAGATGAAAAAGTTGCTTGCATCAAACGTTGAAAAGAAGCACCGGCATTTTTTAGACCAAATGGCATTGACATAGCAAAATATACCAAATGGTGTAATAAATGCGGTCTTTTCTTCATCGTCTAGACACATATTAATCTGGTGATATCCAGAATATGCATCTAAAAAACTTAACATTTCACAACCTGCAGTAGAGTCAACCAACTGATCGATACGAGGTAAAGGAAAATCGTCTTTTGGACAAGCTTTATTAAGATGAGTAAAGTCTACGCACATACGCCATTTGCCGTTTGACTTTCTAACCATTACAGGGTTAGCCAACCATTCTGGGTGGTTGACCTCTCTTATAAAGCCTGCTTTAAGTAGCTTATCCAATTCGACTTAATAGCATCTCGCCGATCGGGGCAAATCTCCGCAATTTTTGTTTTACTGGTACTTTGTCAGTCAGAAGCTAGCTCGTGCTCGATCACCTCCCCGGGACTCGGGCATGTCGGATGCTTGCCACGCTAATACATCTGCGTTAGCTCGGAGGAAGGCGATGAGGCGCCTTCCTATTTGGGGTCGGAAGTATCCCCGATGCTGAGCGATCTTCGAGGGCTCCTCTGCGTCGAGAGGTACCTCTTTGACTTTGTCGTTCGGCTTTGGTGCGACTTTGAGGCTTCACTTGTTAGTCGAAGGTCGACTTCTTCTCGAGTTGGTATTTGTCCTACCATCTCGAGGGATCGACGATCGCAGATATCGCCATCTTCTTGTCACAATGGATTGTGATTACTCCTTTGGGACCGGCATCTTAATACATTGATATCCATAATGAGTAGCCATTAGAATTTTGCCAAAGTTAGTCGTCCGAGTATGGCGTTATATCTCAGATCGAAATCGACCACATCAAAGGAGATTTTCTCGTCTCCGAAATTACTTGGAGAACCAAATGTTAAAGGGAGAGAAACTTGACCAATTGGTTTGGCCGAAGATCCCGGTACAATTCCATGGAAAGAGTATCGTACCGGTCTTACTTTGGTCCTGGGTACTTGCATGTCATCCAGGGCACTCGTAAATAAAATGTTTAATGAGCTACCACCATCAACCAAAACTCGATTGACCCGACAATTGTTGATGGTGGGTTCGACCACAATCGAGTATCGACCTGGTCGAGTCGAAGGAATCGGGCAGTCACTCTTCTCGAAAGAAATGGTGACTTCCGACCACTTCGGTAATTTATTGACAAGAGGAGGATCTATGGAGTTTACCTCACGTTCAGCAGCCTTAAGCTGTCGCTTTGATTCATATGCCGATGATCCCCCATAGATGTGTTCGATGGTGTGTTGCGGATCCTGGAACGGCATCTCCTCTTCGTCATCTGAAGATTTATGACCACTTGTTTGACCTACCTGCTCGAGGGTGGGAAGTGGTCCTTTGCCGTTGTAATAGTCTTCGAGCTTTCGTTGGAAGACCCGGCAGTTATGAAGGTCATGCCCTTCCTTTTTATGGAAAGGACACCACCTAGGCTTATCATTTTTCCGATCAGGGCGCTTACCTTTGCCTCTGTCGGAGTGCGGCTTGGATGTGCGTGGCTCTTTATCATTCACAGCCAATACCTCCTTGGAACCGCTGGTTTGGAGCTTTTGACCCTTCACCTTGTTCTTGGACTTCTTTGCTTTCTTATCCTTTTTCTTACCAATTTCGCTTGGCTCTCGAGATGGATTGTCTTCACGATCGATTGTGTTGTTCCACTCGACCGCCTCAGAGGCAGTAGCATATCGATCGGCCATTTCGAAAAGTTCAGCGACAGAAGTAGGAGGATTTAAAGCAATATCCTCTGTTATCCTTCTACTACGGACTCCCTGCTTGAAAGCCCTGATGACAGATGAATCAGAAACTTCCGGAATTGAATTACGAACCTGACTGAAACGCTTGATGAACTGGCGTAAGGTTTCGTTGTCGTTCTGTCGCATCCGGTGCAAGTCATCCTCCTTTCCAGGACGATTGTAAGTGCCTTGGAAATTTGCCAGTAGAAGGTCGCAGAGATGTTGCCAAGAATAGATCGACTCGAGTGGTTGGTTTAGTAACCACGATTGAGCGGATCCTTCGAGCACAGTTGGAAGGTAATTTGCCATCACATGCTCTCCTCCTCCTGCGCCGCCGAACAAGCTGTTGTAGTAATTTGAAGAAATTCGATGGGATTTTGGGACCGTCGAATTTTTCCATATTCACCGGTCGAAAACGAGGAGGCCAATGAATCGCCAAGGTCGGCGAGCGCCCAACATCCGTAATAACTTCTTGACGCCTTCTTTGCAGGAAAGAAGGGTTGATATCATCAGGTGGTCGTACTCGACGATACCCGAGAATGTGAGTTGACTGACTGTAATAGGTCTCGGTCCTACAAGGGGAATACTCCTCGTAGTTTATCTACTGCTGCAGGTTTCCATGTCGGAGTGGTGAACGATCACCTCTCCGAGGAGCTTGTTGATCATCAGTCATTTGAAAGACATTTCTCCGAGTAGGAGATCGACGCGACTTGCTGTTGCGCCGATTTCTACGCGGTGATATGTTGGATTGACTGGTAGCTGAAGAAGTCGTATGGCTACGACTACTTGAATGATGTCGGCGAGGGGCTTCCAGCTTTTTCATTGTACTCCGAAGCCTTTGTGCGATCTCTTCAACGAAGAGGTCGTAGCCTGGCGCTCGGGCTAGCTCTTGAGTTGGATTCTCGAGCAAGTCATTGATGTGCTGGAGCTCTCGAGCTTCCTCTAATTGATATTGAATGCGCCCAGGCAAATTCTTCTGAGCTTCAATCTTCTTCCTTCGAATTGCCTCAGGATTTTCCATGTTAGACTCTTGAGATTGCCTCAATGAAGCGCGAGAATGTCGAGGATTTCCTGGGCGTTCATGAAGGCGTTGGTCGTGTCCGCCAGTGGTGGTATCCTGGCCATTGCCACGAGGGGGCACAGTGTGTGACCTTCGGGAAGGGTCTCCATCTCGGTCTCTAGAAGAGTGATCTTGATCTGAGGGCAGGACGAAGACCTCCCGTTGATGATTCTCACTTGCGCTCGAGTCCTCCCCGCTTGAGGAGTCGTCGAGAGACACCATCTAGCGACTTGGAGTAATCCCCTCCAGGTAGGGGAAGTCTGGGTTATAACCGTCTCCGTCGGCAGTGTGATCTCATGAGAGATGGTCGAATTTGTAGGGAAAGCATGCTTGATCCCGCTCTCTCTGGCGTTATCCAGAGAGAGAGAATCACCAGATGCCGGTGAAGTCCCAGAATTGTGGCTTCCAAAGCTTGCCTCACCAAGTCGGACCGCCTTAGGGGGACTTGGACACTTCGAGGAAAAACTCTCGTCGTGTCGTGAGTCCACCTGGGTGTGGTCCTGGTCAGATTGACCCTTGTCCTTTGAGAGGGTTGATTCCTCTCTTGGACGTACTGTTGTGGGGGATAAGGATCCCTCCTCAACTCCATCGGCGACATTATCTCCTGGATCTGTGGGAAGATCCCCGGAAGTAGCAATGTCATTGGATGAGTCATCACTCGGTTTGTAATCGAATCCGGCATCCATGTCGACGTCTGCGACCGCCAAGTCGAACCGCTCCTCGCTCCATTCTCCGCCATGAGTGCATGAGGTTTGGAAAACAAAGAGAATGTTGACAAGAGATTACCGGAAGATCCCCACGGTCGGCGCCAACTGTCGGTGTTTTAGAACCGAACTTACGTAAAGATTGTTTGATTCGGGGGGTCTCCTAGAATGGAATCACGCAGAGATTGACACGGAATTTTTATACGTGTTCGGCCTTCTTGGAGAGAATAACAACCCTACTCCTGTTGGTGTATGGTATTGAGTGTATACTGAATAATCAGGGGAAAAACTAAGACTATTACAGATAGTGCTTGTATTCCTGATGGCCTGATCTCCCTTGCTTTCTCTAGTTGCCGCCTTTTATAGTACGTGAAGGAGCAGAAGCATTACTAAAGCGGCGCCTCATCACTTCTATGTAATCGGCATATTGGTAGTAATTCTTGGTGTATTAATTCCTCCACGCCGCTAGCGACTATATACCGAGATAATGGGTATTACGTGCCATTATTCCGTGATAATAACAGATGATGATCGTTTGAATCCTTTAATCAATAAGACCCACTTGTCTCGCAGTTCATTTGATTATAAGGTGGTCGTGGCTGACCTAGTCGTAGAGGAATCTACGACTATGGGGTAGTCGTAGCAAGACTTACGACTATGGGATAGTCGTAGTATAACTTACGACTATGGGGATGGTCATAGGAGAACTTACGACCATCCATTAGGCTCTTCCTTCATAACATTAAGGGGTACACATGACGTCATATTTATCTATAATAAAAATTATGGATAAAAGGTAAAATGAGGATTATTATATCCTCGTCAACCTTTCTTTCCAAGTTTTAGACACTGCTGTGTAGAGTTCTTGCTTGTGGTTTCTAAGCCAGTTTGAGCATTTTTGGGCCTTGTAATTTGTCGAGAGTTGGAGTAAACTCATTTTATGACCTTGCTGATCTGAGGCCAGTTTCAATGAATTGCTTGAGCTATCCTTTTGATCTCTCCTACCATATTAAGATATTTTAGAGTATAATTTGGGATAGCCAAGGCATGGCTACTGGTAGGATGCCTAGATAACACGAGAGACGATTCCTTGTTGAATGAAAGATAGCTTTTGACATCTTTCATTTGGATATTAAATGCTTTAGCTGTACCCTTTATTTGCATATTTTATACGTGGCTAAATAATGGAAATAAAAATATTTAAATTATCTGTTTCAGAAGCTATGTTCTGAAATGCAGATCTCATTTTTGACATGCACATCTCATTTTTGACAGATCGTTAACCTGCCAATTGCTTCACTTGTTTACTTCTCATTTGGATCTTATACTGTTATACATACATGTTTCTTGGTTGACTCAAATAGGTGGTAGCAAAGTTGGATTGATTACGTCATTCAAGATTTGGCTAGTGCAACAAGTAATGGTTCTCATCATCAAGAGTTTGGTTCACATACTCCAAGAAGGCCAGGAGCTATTGACAATACAGATTTGATAGATGACACAGCATCTGAAGTCTCCAGTATGGATATTGAGCTAGATGATACCTTGGTTGAGGGCCGTGATTATATATTTCTCCCTCAGCAAGTCTGGGAAAAGTTGAGTGGTTGGTACGTCACATTTGTTCAGAATGTAGAATCTGATTCCCAAAAGACTAATATCCTCTTTAGATCTATCACTTTTCAAATGCTCCAATGCGCCTAGTCACGTGAGGCTTTTTTTGTGGTTGCTACGCAACTCTAATGTATCTATTCTATGCACATGGATCTATCTTTCATTTTGTGCTAACTTATTGTATTTTGATGGATTAATTGTCCTCTTAGGTGCTTGTATACCAAATATAACTTTCCTGGACGTGCTAAGTGAAACATCAAACTTTAGTCATTTGTCCTAGAAAATTGCCTTATGACTAGCTATCTGATTCAATCCATTTTTATAGGAAGTTATCCAACACCTTGCTTTGTAAAATGATTGTAGCACAGAAATGACTTAGAAACATTGCTATATGAAGAAAAAGGCACATAAACGAAATTTTTGTTTTGTCACAATATCTCCCAAATCCTGAGAGACCCGAGGGCACTGTTCTTATATGTAGAAAGATGGTTTCGTTAGTTACAAATTTTGTAGCACGCGAGTTACTTCCTAGATGTCTTGGATTACTGGTAAATAGAGATGCAGAACTTAATACACGAGAAGGAGTTTGGGGTTATTAAACTACCAAATCGAGTTAAGAAGTTGAGATCTTCTCTAATAAGCAGATGTGGATTTATTTATTTGTATTCTTGATATGATAAACTATGATACCTTGATGTGGAGTTCTCATACACAAAAACAAACCACGCAGCAACTCTTGGATTTGAGTGCTGGAACTCTCACTATAATGTCAAATAGAATGTTGGGTGGTAATTTTCAATTTTCTTTCTATTCACTGTACTTTTTTAGTTTCTCAAAATGCATTAATAGGAATGGTGGTGGGCCAACATTACCAAGAAAAGCAATTAACACTAGCTTGTCTCAAACGGATTTAGCTATAGAAGTTTATCCTTTACGCCTTCGCCATTTCGATGCCAAAAGGAGAGCAAGCTGTTATAAGGATAAGCAAGAAGGTATGTTGTTATTTCTTTGGCTACTGTTGAACATATTAACTATTCATTTGTTTTGCATTTCCATCAAAAGGAAAAAAAACTGCTGTCGAACTCTTTTAATGTCACTAACTGTGTAAAAGTTCACTAGATGTTTTCCGTATCAAAGAATTGAAAAACTGAAGATTTATTAATTCATTCAGGATACTGTTGGCGAACTTCATAAGAAGGCTTGCGAGGTATTCGATTTAACACCAGATGAGGTAGGTAGCTGTTGTATTTGGATGTATGTAGTTATGGGTTTCCTGCAAGTAAAAGTTTTTCATCGTCGTTATGGCCATTATTGGCAGGTGTGCATTTGGGACTACTATGGTCAAACAAAGCATACTTTGGTGGATAACTTGGAGAAAACCCTTGATGATGCCAACATTCAGATGGATCAAGATGTGAGAACTGTTAGGTAATCTTTGTTTAGAAGTTTTCATTTCTGTTTTTACTTGTAGAAATCGAGTCCATTTTGCATTGGTGAAACCGAATAGGATTCATGTACCTAGCCTATAAAGGTGCATGTGTGTTAACGTGGGAAGATGAAGCAAATCAATAGAGAGAAAAAAAACTGCAGTGCAGCACAAATATCTTCTCTCCGTATGTGAGTTCTTTTGCTTCCAGAGAGTTGTGTATTGCCGGCGCATGCTTCTATTCTATCTCCGTTCCAACGTGATCCAAGGATCAGCGACGTGTGCGTGTGTGTACGTTGCTTTATCTTCTATCGACTTCTATTTGTTCCAACAATTGGTATCAGAGCAAGGTGCGAGGAGGCGAGGTGCGAAGAGAAGCTGTGCGGCGCGGACGGGCAACGCGCGGCTCGGTCGGGCAACGACGGCTCTCGGCTGCTGCGACACTATGTCTCGGGCGCACGAGGTGTAGCGCGTCATGTCGTAGCAGATGCCGTCCACGCAGAAGTTCGTGGGCAGTGACGACACCTCGGACACGGCAGCATCCAAGGCACCGGTGAAGGTGGGTTCGGTAACCCTTCAATACCCAATGCTCACTGAGACCAACTATGGCTCTTGGGCGGTAAAGATGAAGGTGTTCATGCGCGCACAAGGGGTGTGGGCGGCGGTGGAAAGCAAAGAGTTGGTCGATGAGCGCAAGGATCAGATGGCTCTCGCCGCCATATTCCAAGCCGTGCCCGAGGCCATGATGATGGTCTTGGCCGAATATGAGACGGCCAAGGAGGCTTGGGACACCCTAAAGGAGATGCACGTCGGCGCTGACCGCGTCAAGGAGGCACGAGCACAGACTCTCATTAGTGAGTTCGATTTAATGAAGATGAAGGAGACGGAGTCCATCAATGACTTCACCATGAAGCTAACCACCATTGTCAACGAGATTCGTGTCCTCGGAGATAAGATGGAGGAGCGCACCGTCGTAAAGAAGTTTCTTTGTGCCCTCCCCAACAAATTCTTGCCGATCATCTCCACCATTGAGCAATTTGCTAATATAAAGACGATGACGATTGTGGAGGTGATTGGATGACTGAAGGCGTATGAGGAACGCACAAAGGGACGACGACGTGACGAGGAAGGTGGGCATCTACTACTCACTCGTGACGAGTGGGAATCTAGGTCCAATAAAGAGGGCGCCAACAACTCTGGCATGAAGAATCGCAAGTTCGACAAGGCGAAGATTCGCTGCTACAATTGTCAGGACTATGGGCACTTCGCTTCTGAATGCCGTAATCCCAAATAGGAGAAAGCAGAGGTGCACTTAATTGTGGCTGATGCTGAATACGAGCCGGTGTTACTCTGATGCTGAGTCGTGTCCGTTGAGTTGAGTCCGGGATGTTGAGGAGGTGTGTTCGCCGTCCTGAGTCGAGTCTCTTGAGTTGAGTATGGGACGTTGAGGAGGTGTGGTCGCTGTCCTGAGTTGTGTCTAGGATGTTGAGGAGGTGTGTTCGCCATCCTGTGTTGAGTATCAGTTGGGCAAGTCGTAGTTGTGACCGACTGTCCTGAGTTGAGTACAAGTTGGGGCACAAGTCATAGTTGAGACCGACTGCCTCAATGAGTAAAGAGTCCAAGACGTGTTCGAGTTGTGCCACCGTCTCTGAGCGATTGTGTGAGCCAAGTTGAAGTCGAGTCCAACTGGCAGCCGGGTACACTTAATAAGTAAGTACACAAAGATTAGGGAGTGATTGTTAGGTAATCTTTGTTTAGAAGTTTTCGTTTCTATTTTTACTTGTAGAAATCGAGTCCGTTTTGCATTGGTGAAACCGAATAGGATTCATGTACCTAGCCTATAAAGGTGCATGTGTGTTAACGTGGGAAGATGAAGCAAATCAATAGAGAGAAAAAAAAAACTGCAGTGCAGCACAAATATCTTCTCTCCGTACGTGAGTTCTTTTGCTTCCAGAGAGTTGTGTATTGCCGGCGCCTGCTTCTATCTTCGTTCCAACGTGATCCAAGGATCAGCGACGTGTGCGTGTGTGTACGTTGCTTTATCTTCTATTGACTTCTATTTGTTCCAACAAGAACTGGACTTATCATAGTTTCTAGTGGCAAGCTATGTTTTAATTTTCTGACTTGTATTTGTCCCTTCCGTTCATAACGACACTAAATTTGTAGCACAATGAGTTCAAAACGTTTCCAGAATAAATGATCTAACTATGATCTGTTTATCTTGTTACGACATATTCTAGTTGAGGTTACTACTGATGCAAATGGTAGTTTGGATGGTGCATGCATGAATTCGATCCAAGAAAATGAATTTTTTGAACGAGAATCAACTTTGATTGCAGATGCTTCAAAATCAGGATTGCCAAATGAGAATTTGGCTTCAAATTATGCTTCCAGAAGCTACAGCTCTAGTCTTACACATAGCCAGTACCTGCGATCTTCCAATGGTGACTTGGATAATGTGCATGGTATTAGTGGCATGACCACCAGAGGATCTCCTTTAGGTCTTACAGGGCTACTTAACTTGGGAAATACATGTTTCATGAACAGTGCTGGGCAATGTCTTGTGCACACACCAGAGTTTGCTAGATATTTTCGTGAAGATTACCACCGTGAAATAAATTGGCAAAATCCACTGGGTATGGTGGTAAGTACTCTTTCTACTAGCGAGACCTTGAGGCCTTGATGCTTGAACTTTAGTCCCTTTTTTGTAGAAACGACGGGGTTATTCTGTTGTATGCATTCCGTGTAACCAAGAATGTTACGGCGTCACCTAGCCGACGCCAAGTCGTCCTGTCGATCAGAGACAGATGCTGGCCAAGGGACTTAGGCGAGTGACTGGGCCAACTAGGCGACACCATGGTCGCCGGGGCGTCGTCCATGGAGAGCTAGGTGAGCGACTCGAGGCAAAAAAACACTTGAAGGGTAGGGTGTCACATGAAAGGGAGGGAGAGAAAACAGATTTGGGGCTGAGGCTTCGAGATAGGCTGGGGACGAGGCTGCCGCTGCCTCACTCCAGCTCACTTGCGCTGCCACCACCGCCCGCCTCTCCAGCTCACTTGCGCTGCTGCCGTCCCCTCTCCAGCTCACTTGCGCTGCCACCGCCGCCATAGGAACATTGTCGCCACCTCCCTGTAGCTTGTCGCCATCGCCCCCCTGCAGTCTTGGTCGTCTTCCACTCCCAACGACCACCACCACTGTTGGAGGCCACTTCAACTCAAGTCCTTCTCCATCCTTTTTTCTTCTCCCTCTGCTCTGATTTGCTCTGTTCTGCTTCTTGCTCTCATTTGATCTGCTCCTCCCTCTATCCTTGCGCTGCTTCTTGCTCTCATTTGGTCTGCTTCCTTTGTTCTTGCGCTGCTTCTTGCTCTTGTGCTGCCCGCCTGCTCCCTCTACTCCTTGCTGCTGCTCGGCTGCTCCCTCTACTCAAGCTGCTTCGATGCTCTGCCTTTGCTCTCCTCTGCTCTACATCATTTGATTTGCTCTTCTGCTCTACTTCTTGCTTGTGTTCATTTAATTGTTATCTAGAGAATTTTGGGGTATATTCATTTAATTCTCTGCCATTTGAGGTATCATATAAGGTATATTTATTTAATGCCGTACTATATGAAGTATTATTTATCATTTTTATGTCCACTATCTAACTCTCGTCATGGTAGGCGCCTAGGCATCCTGATGCCCTGGGGTCGCCGCGACTTGCTGGAGCACTATGACAATCTTGGGTGTAACTTGTTGAGCATGATAATATTAGTAACAGTCCGTCATATATTCAGGTTTAGTTTTTTTGAGCTATACTTACGATAAATATTGTACGAAAGATGGAGTAAGAAAGGTTGCCGTGTCTTGTAGCATCGGGTCGGGAGCATCATAGTGCACAGGTGATCCAAGGACGCGTGCGTTGTAACTCGTACGACAAGAAAAATCGTCGTACGCGAAGCACTGCCGATACTATTGATATGCAACAACCCACCGAAAGATGTCAGATACTTAAATGTGCTAAAATAGTACTCTACACTTCTACAACTTCTCTAGTAAAATTTCCGAATATATATTTTTTGTGTTGCATACTTTCACAGTCTGGTAGTCTTATTGCTGCCATGTTGATTATGTTATCTTGGTTCAGATTTATAATTTTGTCATTCTAAAAATGGTCTATCAGTTTTGCATAAAAATTGATAACACATGTGTTTTTTTTATTTATTGATCAAACCAATGTTCTAAAAGGCGCTAAGCGCTAGTTGGACGGCAGACCCCGCCTATTGCCTAGCCCGCCTAGGTGGCCGACTAGCGCACAGCATGCAACAGCGAGGCAGCAAGAAGCATTAGTCATTGGAAGATATGTAGCATGAAGAAGCAAGCATACATATGGCTGTGGCATGGGGGTTGACAACGGAGGCTGGAGGTTGCTGTCGACGGCGCCGAGGCGACGTGGAGGTAAAATTGATGGGGAATGTAGCAGCGAGGTCGATCCGGCCGATGGCGAGGTGAATCTTGAAAATAAATTTTATAGGGAGGGCCTCACGTGAGGCCCCTCCCCCATCTCCATCCATCTTCCTCTCCCCCGATCTAGGGCAGGAGGCCCTCACGAGGCCCCTCCCCATCTCCATCCATCTTCCCCCCCCGATCTAGGGCTCAGGGAGGGCCTCACGAGAGCCCTCCCGGGGAATTATCTTCCGTGAACCTTGCAGTTTGCCTTGGCTCTTGGCCACTGCTGCGCCTAGCATGTGCACCATATTACGTGTTGAAGATGGCCCGGGCCGGCCCATTTCCCTTTCTTTCCCTTCTACTGGTTTCAACAGCCGTTGCCTCCTCTGCTTCTTAGCAACCGTCGCCGCTGCCTCCTCTGCTTCACAGATAGTGCCGGCCTCGTCTCCTCTGCTTCACGGCCAGCGCCACCGCGCCACGAGCTACACCACTCCCTCCTCCACGTCCACCTTCCTTTCCTCCCCCCTCCTTTGCTTGCTCAATAGCACGAATCGGCCACCCAACCCGCGTAGCTCTTGCCCAGATCCGCTGCGCCTAGGGCCGTCGAGGCCGCCTAGGACTGGCTTTGACTGTCTAGGTGGCCAACCCGTTTAAACCCGGGTTTTTTTTTCGAAAGGGGAAAACCCTGCTTCTTAAAGAAAGCATAAAGAGGTTTTACAAGAAGAAAAAAGAAAATTACAAGCTGGGACTCCAGCTAACAAGTCCGAACACAAACGAACTCAGAACCAGACGGCAAGAGCCAAACTCCGAGCAAAACTAAGCAGAAAAGCAGACCTAGCTTATTACAGAAACTGCAGAGAACCAAAAACAGCTAGTCTATTACACAATGCTCAGAGTTGCTCGAGACACCAAAAGCTTTCGCCCAAGCTGCAAAAGACGACATGAAGCTCCCCATCAGATCTCTATCCTTTTCTCTGAGAAGAATAATCCAATGCTGCAAACAAGATAGAAAGTTAAAAATCACATTCAATAGCTGCTTAGGGAAACGTTGATCAAATGCTATTTTGTTACGAAAATTTCAGAGAGTCCAAGCTGCTGCTGCAAAATTAAACATAACAAGATCATACTGATTAGCACCTTTAATTTCCAACCAGTTAAGATGGAAATCATCTAAAGAACAAGGAATCCTGTCCTAACTTAACACCTCTTTCATACAACACCAAAAGAATTTAGCCAGTATACAATTAAAGAGAACATGGTCAATGCTTTCTTTCTCGTCACACAAAATGCATTTGTTCTCCCCTTTCCACCCTCTTTTAACCAATTGATCTAAAGTCTGAATTTTACCCTTAAAGCAAAGCCACAGGAAAATTTTAACTTTTAAAGGGAATCTACTACCCAAAGCTTTTGCATTTTTCTACAAGTGACACCCCAAAAGCTTAAACCCGGTTTTTAGAACACTGGATCAGATGATCATTACATCTGGCGGACTGTCACATTTTCTTCTTAGTTTCTTTGCAGCAGAGACAAAACCTCACGTGTGTTTCCTTTGACATATCACGTAACGGATTGATCACACGCTACAATTATTATAAACAAGTATTTTTATGGAACATTTTTTTGCACACCTATTATGCATGTTAATCATACCGAAAGAACTTTGCTGCTGCAATGGTGTTTTTGTCTGGTTTCATGTTCGTTTGCATCCATGCCTCATGTTAATTGTACTGAGTTCTGATGGTAGTCATGTAGGGTGAACTTGCAGTAGCTTTTGGTGAGCTACGCAGAAAACTTTGGGCTCCTGGCCGTACCCCAGTTTCTCCTCGGCCATTTAAAACAAAGCTTTCCCGGTTTGCACCTCAGTTCAGTGGATACGACCAACACGATTCACAGGTTTGATTCACTCTGTAGACAGCTCTTTTATTTCAGATTTTGTGAAATATCTATCTTGGCAAATTCTTCCAGGAGTTGTTGGCATTCCTCCTGGATGGACTTCATGAAGATTTGAACCGTGTGAAACATAGACCTTACATAAAATCCAAAGATAATGATGGACGATCAGATGAAGAGGTTGCGGATGAGTATTGGGCAAATCATATTGCAAGAAACGATTCAATCATTGTTGATGTATGCCAGGTTAGTCCCAAACGGCCAAACCTGTATGAATTACTTTACTCAATGTGGTGATGCATAGGCAGATAGGCACCTGGTCATGTTTTAGTTTCTTAGCAATTGTATGAATAGTTCTTAGCTCTAGTAGCACTCAGTTGAAAGTGGTACTTTGGATGACCTTGTGTGCGAGCACCTTTTCCTTCTCAGGTATTTACTGTTCCCGAGGAAGAAAATAGTAAAAAGGAAAAACAAAACAACTGATGCTAATGCTTGTCCAAAGCTCTTGTCTGTGACCTACTGACCTTGCTTTTGTGTTAGATATACTGAGTCGCCGACCGCCTCCCCAGTCCCCGGCTCCCCCAGTGGCTCAATGAGTCTCTCTCGGTCTCTCGGTCTCTCCTCTCTCGATCTCGAAGCTGGGCGTGTGGGTGTGGGTGAGAGTGAGATGTGAGACGGAGACCTTATTTGTTCTTCTCTGATAATCTGATTGGATTTGGGCCGGCAACCGACTGGGCCTCCATGAATCCAAGAAGGCAAGAACAGCCCACACGGCTGGCTCGGCTAGACTTCCTTCAAAGTTCAACTTCTGCTGGACTTTCTTTCTTCAACCTCTGTCTGCCGCTGGCTCTCGCCGCTCGCCGGTGCTCAGGCCTCAGTGGCTTAGTGGGTACTAGGGGTACGGTGGTGGGAGGAGGGGATGCTCAAGCACCCACTAGCACCCACGGTGAACTCGCCCCTGTCCACGCTCACATAAGAACTCTAGGAAGATTTCTCAAGAACACGCGTGAGACTCGTGGCCGCCATAAGGCGATTTTTCTGTGATTTTATTAAACTCGAAAAAACTGATCGGCCTTTGTTACATTGCGCTAGGCCCAGCCTTTATATCCATGCACGCACACACAACTCTGTAGCTGGAACTACTCGGACTCCATCTGGGAAACAGAAACGGACATACTCCCTAAGAAAACCAGTCCGGTTTTTCTAAGAAGTTGTACAAGACTGCTAGATAAAAGAAACCCATGTACAGACTCCACTAGATAAACGAAACGCTTGTAGAGGACTCGACTAGATAAAATAAACGCTAGCAATTAATTAAGGCCCACTCGTATTCTCCTAAAGAAAGAAAAATCAAATGACATATTAAGGAAATATCCTAATTGGAATCAATCCAATCCGAAGCCATCTTTTGATTTCCTGTTTCTTCCTTCTGGCTCTTTCCATGTACATGACGCTTGCGCACATCGCTAACACGACCTAAGTCGTGCACACGGTCATGTGCTTCTCTATGCACTGCATCCATTCTGGTTCTCTTCTCCACAACCGGTCACCCTCACCTCCCTCTCGGCACTAACAAGTACTTCTCCAACTGAAAAGAAATAACATCAGTTGAAGCATTTACGGTTTTTAGGCCAGTGTCAGTAGTGATCTCTCTATATATAGCGTGCCGGATGGGCTACAGTTCCCATACGCAGCAACAGAACAAACATAACAGCAACAGTAGCTGTTGGGATTACATCGGTTAGGATTACAACTCATTGTTAGCTCAGGAGCTTATCTCTAATTTAAACAGACTACACTTCTAATAGCCTTCCTCGTTCCAAACTTGTTTCAACAAAATTGAGGCTGCATTTTAGAGTAGCAAATTATGGATATGCTAGTGGTTTCATGAAGATGTCAGTAACTTGATCTTGGGGTGAAATGTATATGAACTCAAGTACCTTGCGAGCCACACTTTCTCAAACAAAATGGAAATCCACCTCAATGTGCTTCTTCGTGCATGGAATACTGGATTTTCCAATAGATAGGTGGATTCTAGGTTATGACACCATATGTTTTGTGGCCCAATTTGAAATATTCGAAGTCCTTGAAGTAGTGATTACACCTGCATGAACTCCACTGTAGCATTTGTCACAGACTTATATTATGCTTCCGTACTTGAACATGATATTGTAGCTTGTTTCCTTGAACTCAATGAGATCAGATTTGGACTTAGAAAAATTGCGTAGCCTCCGGTGGATAGATCATCCAAGCATCCTGCCCAGTCCATCCTAGAAAATGCAGTCAGTAAGATGGAGTCTGGCTTTTGAATTTCAGGTCCAGTTGCTGCAGCTAGTTTGAGATACTGCAAGACTCTTTTCACGGAACTCAAATGTGAGCTAGTTGGTGCGGCAAGATATTGTCAGTCATTTTTGTTAGAGATATATGTATAGTTTGTTATTCCCCATTGTTATGAGGGGTTCTTTGCATATTCACCACATGTACTTTGTGTATATATACCGGCCCATTGGCCTCATTGAATACAAGCGCTATTCATAACATGGTATCAGAGCATACCTAGGGTTTCCGTCGCTTAAACTTGTCACGCCGCCTCCTCGGATCCAATCTGGAGGTTGCCGCGTCGTCATCTTTAGCGCCTCATATTGCCATCGCTTGGGCGGCTCCATCCGCTCTCCCGTGTGGGGAGGCCGCCGATCTCTGCGTTCTTTGCCGCTTGAGGCTCCACCGCCGCCGCTTCTCCGGCCTCCACCGCCGTCACGCCTGTGGATACCATCGGGGACGCGCCTCTCCTCCAATCGCGCCGCCCGTGTGTTCTCCTCCGCCGCCTGTCCCCGGCCGGGCTCCTCCTGTCCCGATCCGCCGCCATCTCCGCAGCTTGTCGAGGCTGCCACCAAGGGCCCTGGCCGCTTGCCGCCAAGGGCCCCGCCCAAGGGCTCCGCCTGCTGCCGCCAGGCCCCCGCCGCCTGGGGCTTCGGATCCGCCCAGCTTCCGCTGTCTCCTTGCTCGCGTTCTCGGTAGCTCGCCCAGGCCCGCCGCCCTCTCCTCCCGCCAGAGAGCTCTGGGAACCCTAGGGTTTCTGGGTTAAAACAGTGGCCTGCTTTTTTGGCAGCCGAGTTTTTCTTCAAGTCGCCGAGAAAAAACGTCGCTTTAACTGCCCGCGCCGTCAGCCCGCCGTTAGACTTCGTTCCTTGGTCGCCGTCTTGCCCAAAGACCGCCGCTAATGGGTACTGCTTTCTCCTCGTTGCGGTGATCTTCGATGGTGTTAACTACACCGACTTCGTGTCTCACATGCGCATCCATATGCGTGGTCTTCGCCTCTGGGCATCCTTTTCGGCGATGTCATCCGCCCGCTTTGCCCTACTCCTCCGACGGAGTTTACGCTTGTCGCCGCTTCCGACAAATGACAAAGGCTTTCTTTGAGGCCGCCACCTTGTCGATGATGAGGTGCCTCGCCTACCAAGAGGCTCGATTCCTACAAGGATCGACCGACCGCTTACACTCGATGTACGACGACGACGCCGGCCGGTGGTCTGTCCTCATTGCCGATGTCCACCTCGGTTCTCTTCGAGGTTGTGGGACTCTCCTCGGCTTTTCGGGCTTGTGGACTCACCTTCGCGGCGCTCGAGCCCTCTGGTGATGCCTTGTACTGTCTCGTGGTCCGCCAGAGCACTCTTTCAGCAGGTGATGCTACTGTTGACGCTTTTTACGCCTGAGCTCTGCTGCTCGGGCGTCGCTTGGACTCGCCCGTCTTTGTTGGTTGTCGCTCTTGTCCGTCTTAGCCAGACGCGTCTTGATCCGAGTTTCAGCGGGTCCACGAAGTTCCTTACTTCCGCCCCGAGTCCGTCTTGAGGCGTGCCCAGCTTCTTGCACGCCACCCTCGTGTCACTCTCCGGAGGCTTTCTACCGAGATACGCTGCAGAGGAGACTACGCCGAGTGGTGCTTGTCCGATGCCACTCCCCTCGTGCTCGCCGCTCGTCCACTGCTACACCGCTCGCTTCACGCTTCAACACATCGCTTCCTCCAAATGGCCGCTTTCTGAAAGTGGTGGCCGCCTCCATCCGGAGGTGGCCGCCTCATCGCTTCCTATCAGGACAAGGTCGGCCACATTGAGTCCCAGTGCTATAAGAAGAAGCGGCATCTTTCACAACGTTCTTCTACTAGCACCGACATCGGTGCTTCTACATCGACACTGCATCGACTCCTTCAAAGGCTTTCTCCTCGGCAGAGATAGCGGACTTCGACGCCGCTTGCTTGCTTGTGTTCTCCTCGACAGTTCTCGCAGTTCTCGCTCATCGATTCTTCTGCAATGAGAAACCACCTCTACTACAACAGTACCTCCCGTGGATTCTTGATTCGAGCATCTTTTCACATGACCTCTGATGCTTCCACTCATCCTTCATTACACCTCTTGATTCTCCCGTTAGTGTCCTTATCACGATGGTACTCTCTCTCTCTGTCTCTCAGTCGAGGACCTCTTAGCAACTCATCCTTTCATGTTCCGTCTCGCTGCTCATGTTCCTCGCCTTACCATGCGACTTCTTCTGCACAAGACATCGATCTTGGTTGTCGGGTCATTCTCGACTCGACTCTTGTTGTGTTCAGACCGCCACACGGAGCTCGTTGGTTCTGCCTCGGCGCCTTTGACTCACAGGCGTCTCTGGGAGCTTGATAGCTTCACCTTCCTTCCGCCGCCACCATCGCCGTCGGTCTCTCCGCTACGCCCTCCGTCTACCGGCTCTTTCGGCGAAGGCATCACCGCCTTGGCCATCTATGTGGATCTCATCTGTCGTCTTTAGTTCGTCGTGGTCTTCTGGGGTCTGTCTCAGGAGACGTGTCTTTAGATTGTCAGGGCTGTAAGTTAGGCAAACAACTTCAGCTTCCTTATCCTCATAGTGAGTCAGTATCTCAGCGTCCTTTTGATCTTGTTCATTCATATGTTTGGGGTCCGGCTCCCTTCGTTTAGAAAGGGGGTCATCGATATTATATCATATTTATAGATGATTTCTCTCGCCACACTTGGATATATTTCATGTCTTCTCGTAGTGAGGCCTTGTCTATCTATAAACAATTTGCTACTATGGTCCGCACACAGTTCTCCACTCCTATTCGTGTCTTTCGTGCTGACTCTGCTGGCGATTATCTCTCTCATCACTGCAGCCTTCCTTTGTCGAAAGGTGGCACTCTCGCTTCGCTTCTTTTGTCCCGGTGCTCATGCTCGAGAATGGTGTTGCTTGAGCGCAAGCATCGTCATCTCCTTGAGTCGGCTCGTGCTCGATGATTGCCGCCTATTCCAACTCACTTTTGGGCCGAGGTCGCTTTCCATCGCCACCTATCTCGTCAACATCCGCCTTCTTACGCTCTTCGTATGCAATCCCTTTGAGCGCCTCTGTGGTCTCCTTCCCGACTACTACGCCTCCGTCGTTTGTTTATTGCGTTTGCTACGTTCTTCTCGCCCTCGAACGTACCAAACCGACCGCGATCTATTGAGTGTGTTTTTCTAGGATCTGATGCGAGTACAAGGGCTATCGGTCTTTGGATCCTGTTGGTCGATTTGGATGCGGATTTCTCGATGTGACTTTCGACGAGTCTCGCCCTTTCTATCCACGTCTGTCTCTCCTTCGGCTTCCTCTGTGGAGTCTCTGTCCTTTTGACCTTTCCAGATACACCTATATCTGTTTTGCCCTTGCCCACCCGGCCCCATCGAGTCTCCACATATTCCCATTTGTGGCCTCTCCGCCAAGAATGCCTTTGCTTCCTCTCCTGCGGCTCCTCGGGCTCCCTCCACTACACTCGCTCTACACTCGTCGACCTCGATTGAGGATCTTCCATATGAGTCATCCTCTTGATGATCCATCTTCCCCGATGGGTCATCTTCTCTCGCTCACGCTCTTCGCGATCGCCCGATCGCTTGCCCCTCACTGTTTTGCCTTTCTTTGTGTGCCTACTCGTGAGCTCGTCTCTTCTGGGATGTCAAGCATCACCCCGAGTGGCAAGATGCCATGGTCAAGAGATTGCTGCCCTTGAGCGTACTGGTACTTGGGATCTTGTTCCCTTTCCATCTCACTCTCGTCCCATCACGTGTAAGTGGGTCTATAAGATTAAGACTCGCTCTGATGGCCCTCTTGAGCGCTATAAAGCGCGTCTTGTTGCCCGTGGTTTCCAGCAGGAGCATGGTCATGACTACGACGAGACTTTTGCTCCCGTGGCTCACATGACCACTGTCCGTACTCTTCTTTCGGTGACGTCTGTTCGCCACTGGTCTATTTCACAGCTTGATGTCAAGAATGCTTTTCTTAATGGCGAGTTGCATGAGGAGGTCTACATGCATCCGCCACCTGGGTATTCTGTTCCTGAGGGCATGGTCTGTCGCCTTCGTCGCTCTCTCTATGGCCTTAAGCAAGCCCCTCGTGCTTGGTTTGAGCGCTTCTCCTCTGTGGTCACTGCTGGCGGCTTTTCGCGAAAGTGATCATGATCCTGCGCTTTTGTCCACACTTCGCCTCGTGGTCGGACTCTTCTTCTTACAGATGTTGATGATATGATCATTCTTGAGATGATTCTGAGTACATTGCCTTTGTCAAGGCTCATCTTAGTGAGCGCCTCCTTATGTCGGATCTTGGTCCTCTTCGTTACTTCCTTGGGATTGAGGTTACTTCCACTCCAGATGGTTTCTTTATGTCCCAAGAGAAGTATATTCAGGATCTTCTTGATCGCGCCTCTCTCATCGACCAACAGATCGTTGAGACTCCCATGGAGCTCAATGTTCACCTCAAACCCTCGATGGCGAGCCTCTTTACGATCCGACTCGCTATCGTCATCTTGTTGGGAGTCTTGTCTACCTTGTCACACTTTCGTCCGGATATCACTTATCCAGTTCACATTCGAGTCGATTCGTTTCGCTTCCCACTCAGTTCACTACTGACCCACCTTCTTCGAAGTTCTACGATACCTTCGTGGGACTATCTCTCGCCGTCTCTTCTTTCCACGCCCAAATTGTTCTGACTTCAGTTTATTCGGATGCTACTTGGGCCACGATCCTCCGATCGTCGGTCTATCTCTGCCATCTTGTGTTTTTCTTGGTGGTTCTCTCATTGCCTCGGAAGACGAAGAAACAGATCGCAGTGTCCTGCTCGAGTCGCGGTGAGTTGAGTTATGCTATGGCTCTCTTGACAGCAGAGATTACTTGGCTACGGTGGTTACTTGAGGATTTTGGTGTTTCACACTACACCTCCTCTCTTGTCACACAAGACAAAAGTGCTATCAAGATTGCCGTGATCCTGTGAAGCATGAGCTCACCAAGCATATTGGTGTTGATGCTTCCTTCATGAGGTCTTGTGTGCATGATCGGTGATTGCTCTTGAGATGTGCCTTGAAGCTTGGATAGCGGATTTCTTCACGAAGGCCCGGACTCGAGCACAAAGACGGCTTTACCTCTCCAAACTCGGTGTTGTTGATCCACCATGAGTTTGAGGGGGGGTGTTAGAGATATATGTATAGTTTGTTATTCCCCATTGTTATGAGGGGTTCTTTGCATATTCACCACATGTACTTTGTGTATATATACCGGCCCATTGGCCTCATATTGAATACAAGCGCTATTCATAACAATTTTTATTACCGATTATGATATGTCTGGCTTGGTAAGGGTCTGAAACTTAGTGCACCAACTGTGCTAATGACTTTTAGCCTGTTGGTACACATCATAGACATTTTGATTGGAATTTGTACATCACAAAATTATTGGACAGAATGAGCCAAAACACTGTTGAAATATGCCCAATGAAATGACCCCATTTTTCAAACAGGGTGTACTCGGTTTGCGCAATTGCTCAGGATTTCGATTGCAGACTGGAATGGCACAAAAAATGCTTACAAACATTTTAAAAAGCATTAATTTGGTTGAATTATGTCATGTATCAAATTATTATGTGTAACCTATGTACTACCGCTAATATTGTTTTTTTTTATTACTTTCTGTTTCTTACTATGAACAATGTAACCACCTAATTTTATATCTTTTGTTTGCCATTATTTTTTGTTTTTTTTTGAAAAAAAAATTCCTAGATCCTGTCGCCGATTCAAATGGTGACTTAAGTCTCTGCCTCCTCTTATGTTCGCAACATGGCTATTGTCACCATGTCAAATGGCGATTTAGCCCTATAACATGCCAAAATTCTAATTCTGGGATTATGTAATATAAATGCATTAGGAAAAATCACTTTGATCATTTGCATATGAAATATAATATGTTGAATTTGGGTTTTGAATTTAAAAGGAAAACTTGAACTACAAACAAAAAGGTGCTAAAAAGGAAATAGATAAAACAAAGCAAACAAATTCAAAGGATAGAATTATTTTGGGCATATTATCCTATATATAATTCACCAAATATTTTATATGAAATCTTGTTTAGGAAAATAATTACAAAAGCACAAAACATAAATTTCTGCGAATTTTGTAGAAATTCATAGAAGGTCTAAACCTCTGAAAATTTTACAGGAGAAACTACATTAGGTTAGAAGCCTACACAACAATTTTCATTAATTTTGGACTTCATACGACTAGTAAATAATATCAGCAAATAAATCAGCAGATAAATCAAAAATAAAAAACCCTAACTCTCCCTCACCTCTCGCTGACCTGTGGGCCCCGCCCACATGGTTCGTCTTCCACCTCTGCTCGCACGTGCTAGCGCACCGCGCGCGAGAGCTCCGTCACACCGCCCACAGTTTTTCCCCACCGTCCATACCTGCCCCGTCACCTCGCCATCAAGCCGCGCCCATCCCTGCCCGGGTCACACCTCGCTCCTGCCCGTACGACCACCAAAAACCCCGAGAGCTCTGTTGACCTGCTTGAGCCCTTCCTTATTGATCTCCGCCCCCTCCACCTATAAATAGGACACCCCGAGCTGCGTCTCCTCCTTTCCAATCCAGTGCACTCACTCACTCCTCCTCTACTCCACTGAATCGAGCTCTAGAGCTCAAGGAGCATGAGCCCTAATTCGGCCGTGCACCGCCGCCTTCATCCCCAACGCCGTGAAGGGTTTTGTACCACCCTTACTGCGTCATTTCGTGTTCCAGCACGCTCTGAACCTTCTCCCTCATTCAATTTTATCTTTGATTCACGGAAGGAGCCGAATCGAGTCGTCTTCCTCATCTCTGATCACTTCCTCCACCACGATCGCCGTCGGAGCTACAAGGCATCTCCGACTAATTCCTCGCGTTTGGAACATCACCTGAGCACCAGGAAGCTTCCATAACCACGATACGAGGACCAGCATCGCCCGAGCTTCTTCTCCGCGTACAACCAGCGTTACCGCCTCGGCTCACCATCGACCCGTCGACTCCGACCACCTCCGGGCCCCTTCTCGCTTCTGGTATGCTCCTAGTAGCCCATAGAAGCTCATGTGTGTATTAGTTTGACAAAGGCGTAGCTCAATTGAGCTCCTACTCGTTGCTGTAGCAGCTCCGCCGCTCAATGTCGGTGCACTACTATGTTAGACTATCTCTGGCCTCGCCGTCAGTGCCAGCGGGGGTGCAATAGCCTAGGGATACCATTTTGACCATTCTCTGACCTCTCCGACCACCACAACACCGGCAAGATGCTCAAGCGCTCGCGCCACCGCGTGACACAACGGCTCGAGCACTGTAGCACGTCATCAGTGTGTCTAATCACATTCATTAAAAGCTAATTAATGTTTAGTTGTCGGACTAGTTCTAATAAGTCGTTGACATATGGGACCAACTTAAGTTTAAATGAAAACATAAATCAAAACATTATTTGATAATGAGTCGCAGACATGCGGGCCCCACAATCACTTAAGCGCATAGCTCACCTCCCCGTGGACCGCGCATTGTGCGTATGGACCAAACTTCCTTCCGACCACATGTAGTCGAAACTTCCTTTCGATCAGGTGTAGTCGAAGCTTACTTCCGACCACGTGTAGTCGAAACTTCTTTTCGACCAGGAGTACTCGAAACTATGAACAGTACTTGAAACTACGAACAATACTCGAAACGATGAACAGTTCTCGAAACTGGATTTATCAAACCGAACCAAAATGAAACCTTAATAACTTTTGCTACAAAACTCCAAACTGAATGAAATTTATCTCTAAATTTGTCTAAAATCATAATATACCAGAATATGTAAAAATATTTAATTTTGCTCACTGTTGAATTTATTGGATGTTATTTAATTCGTTTCTAGCTCTTTTTAGACGTCGATTATTCAGGTTATTATTGCGACGATCAATCAACTTTACCTCCAGAACAGCAAGAGCAAGGCAAGCACCTCCTTTGATCATGTTGATCCCATTATTTTACTTATTGTACTTTGTTTTGTAAATTCTATTATGCATGCTTGTATGTTTGTATGAAAATGCTATTGTTGGGAAATCGGTAGTTGTAAATCCTACTTGCTACATATATCTCCTTGGAATATTGATTCCTTACTATTGTAGCCATTAGAGTATGGGTAGACAATATGTAATGTCGTTTGGGGATTTTTTTTAGTGCGATTATCGCACAAATGCAACTAGAACGGTAGGTTTTTCCCAAAAATTGATAAAAGGACAATATGATAATTTGTGAATTTGGGATATTTTAAAATATGTCCAGAGAAGGTATATCTGTTATTTTTATGAAAATAAAATGAAAACTTTAGTCTTTAGACGCGGCGTGAGTTATATTGTATTATGAAAAAGTGAGGATTGTGACTCACTAGTAGCTAAGGCGGTGATCTCACCCGTAGTCGATTAAGAACTGAAGTCAGCAACTCCAGGACTAATACCTAATCGTACAACCATATGTGCTAGTGTGGGATGGTCGTAGCTAACTAAGTTATCAAATTTTAGCCTTGCATGATAGTAGG
Source organism: Phyllostachys edulis (assembly GCA_036346405.1). Taxonomy (NCBI): domain Eukaryota; kingdom Viridiplantae; phylum Streptophyta; class Magnoliopsida; order Poales; family Poaceae; genus Phyllostachys; species Phyllostachys edulis. The sequence continues at coordinate 34,393,024 of CM070566.1, forward strand.
CAGGAGCAGTGCGAGCAATTTCTATTGTCGTCACAACTGCGAATGGCTCACTCCCATGGGTTTCTATCCGAGTGAAGTGAAAGACTCACTTGACGGGTTTCTATCCGTTAAGTGAGGGACTCGCTCAATGGGTTTCTATCCATTGAGGACTCCTCATACTACGGGTTTCTATCCGAGTTGTAACATCCCAAATGTATAATCAGGGTTATTCAAGTATAATTATATGTGTAGAAATTAAAACTTTTTCTCACAACTTGAAAACCCTTGCAATCTCATGTAATTATTGTCCAAGAGTTGTGTAAACCAAGAACACAAAGCTCTTGTTGACCAAAAGTCAATTTCGTTTTCCAATTCTCTCAAATCTTGTGCCAAACAATTGGAAAGTATCTTCCTTGGTCCTAAAACTGAGGTGGGACCCCTCTGAAAAATATCACAAGTTGTAAAACTAGTTTGATAATTTTTGGAGGTAAAATGAATCATTGAACAACCTTAATGAAATTTCTGAGAAAAATGCATTGCATAATAACCTCTGGAAAATTTATGTAAGGTTAATCATGTTGTCAGCTAGCTCCAGTTAAAATCTTATGAATTTTGGAGTTCATTTGCTATCTCAAACAATTTTGCCAAGTCTTAGTCTGTTAGAAAATTAAATTTAAAACAGAGACTGCTCCTTGGCCGAGCCAGACTCAAACCCGGTCCAAATTTCAACCCCATCTCGACCTCCTTTCCCATTTGATGAGGTCGTGGCCGTGGATCCAATCCAACCGCCACGACCTCCCCTCAACCAAGGCCCCCAGACCTCCCCATTCGAGGTCCTCTTGACCTCGTGGACCTCCTCGTCAACGTGGGCGTCGACCTCCCCACCTCATCAGTCATAGCCGCCGGATCAAAGATCCACGGCCACGACCTCCCCGTGTGTTAAACCTCAAAGGACCTCCTCGTCTTTGTAAGCCATCGCAGCGAGGTCATCCCACCTATGTGAGGTCTTGGCCCTTGATTCAAGATCCGCGCCTCGACCTCCCTCACTGCTAAACTAAGCAAGTCCACATCCCACCTCACGTGAGGTCACAGCCATTGATCAAAAATCCATGGTCACGACCTCCTCCTCCCAATCTAACTGCTGACCTCCTTTGCACTCACTTGAGGTCGTGGCCGTTGGATTTACATCCAAAGCCCACGACCTCCTCTCAAGAACATCACAACAAGGTCCTCCGCCTTGTTGAGGTCTTAGCCCTTGATCCAAATCGAGGACTAAGACCTCCTTCGCTTGCTTGACGTATCTTCCTCCCCATCAGTCGGTTCTTGATTTTAATCCAAAGGCCATGACCTCCCCTCGCCTCTTATGTTCACAAATTAAGTCCCAACGGAGGTCCGCACCGCTGGATGGAGATCCAACGCTTTGGACCTCTGTCCATTTCTCACGTGCGCTTCACGCTAAGGAGATCGGAGGGCCACGACCTCCTCGCTTGATCGTGTGGCTGGGACCTCCTCCCACCACTTAAAACATAACGGTTCAAAATAGGATCCGATGGTTAGGACCTCTCCTGTGTCTTATCCAACGGCCATAAAGTCCTCCCCTGTTCTTCTCCTTCCTCCGCGCTACGGCAAGCTCGAGCGAAGGCATTTATTGCGTGTCGACCTTGGGGTACACTTCATCACTTTTTGTCGACCAAGATTTAATGCAGTCGCCTTTTAGCCTCTCAGTCAAGCCCGAGCCTGCCCCTTGTCACCCCCATGTCTTGTCCACCTCATGGACCGGCCCGTGGGCTAAGCTCACCATGGAGCTTAGCCCCACTCATCACCTTCAATCAGGTTATAAAGTACCCTTGAAGCCTCCCTTGGCTTCCTTTGCACACAATTGACCTCACTTTGCACTTTGTGCGTGGTCGAGCTCCTCCTCCACTAACACTCACTCACCTCACTAGTGGCCGCCATTGTTGATGTCCTTGGAGCTTCTCGGTAGCTCAAGGGTTCCAAAGGCCCTCTTCCACCCTCGCTCATTTTGTGCTCCCCAAACCTCTGAAGTTAACCCTAACTTAGTTTGTTTGGGCGCCAGAGGAGGACAAAGTCGGGCTTGAAGTCGAGCTTTGGTCAGGAGCCCTGTCTTCCCCAACTCCGCCACCACCTCCACGACCTCCCTGAAGACCTTAGGACCACCAGTAAACCCCTGTTAGTCCTTTAGATGTCGCACCCGATGAATGATCTCGCGAGCTTTTCTTGGCACAAGCTTGATTGTCGCGCATGAGCTCGTTTTTGCATTTTCAGACAGGCCGTGCGGGACGTATTGGTCCTCTCCGCTCGCCACTGCTCAAGGCCGTCTTTGCCGTTGAGAGGAGGTCCGTTGGGTGCGCATGGTTATTGCGAACCCAACGGTACCATTGATCTCGCCATGAGCTCTACATCGCCGGCGAGATCACTTCTTCACGCTCGGGATTTTGTCGGATGTCCCGAGCGTGTCATTGTCGTTTTAGGACATAACCGCCGCTTTAAATGCCCAATCATCGCAATCATTGGCGCTTTAACCGCCATTAACCTGTCGCCCCTTTGCGCGCATTAAAACCTCGGCGGACCTCCTCGTGGTCCCGCCAAGACAATGCCCTGTCCAAACATGTGCGTCGCTGAGCTCGATGTCCGCACCTCCTCCGAGGAGATCCGAGCGCCCAAGACCTCCTTGGCGCATCTTAGCCGCCCGCACCTCCTCGGAGGTTCAGGACGCTGAGGACCTCCTCTCGGGACCTCCTCGAGGTCATCTCCCGCTGAGGACCTCCCTTTAGATATGGTCCGCTCCGACCTCCTTCCTGTTGTGGTCCGCTGATCTCCCATCTACGGCCACGACCTCCCCTCACCTCACGCGTAAGCGTGGTTAGGAGGTCCAGACCTCTGGACCTCCCATGTGCGTGTGTGTTGTTCTCTTGGGAGGTCTCGAGCCGTTAGATCTGTGATCTGTGGCTCACGACCTCCCATGTCTTTGTGAGTGTTGTAATGCCAAGAAAGTCTTAATAATAAATGTAATAAGGTATAAACTTTAAAATTTCATATCTTTTTCTTCTTAAATCCAAATGAGGTCATTCAAGTTGTGTTAGCTCTATCTTGAACTTGACTTTAATCTAAAAATGATTATAAGTTGAGTTCAGCTCCAGAGCACAGTTAGCCACTAGATTTTAAAACTCCCTTTTAAATATACATTCAAATTAATGCTTAGCTTGTAAAATTCATAACTAATGTTCTGTAGGTTATTTTTGAATGAGACCAACTTTGTTAGCTTCCTCTATTAATGAACTCACTAAGAAAATTAGTTTTGAGCATGTTACTGTTAGAAAAATGAGGACTTGTGCATTATAATTTTGTTCAAGTTCTTGTTTTTGAAAAATTATAGAAAGTGCATAATAGCTCCAAATGAGATGAACTCAATTGTGTTATTCATCTCATGAGGTGCTGGTTTTGCAGTAAAAATTTCAGCCTCACCACTGTTCTAGAAAATGTTGCCTCATAATTAAATTAGTGAATAGTGCAGTTTGGTATTTTTAGGGCTGAGCAGAATTGTTTTGCTCATATCTTTTGCATTAAGAATCCAAATCCATTGGTTCTTGTTGCAAAATCTCCTAAAAATCACCCTCTTACTGCTGTAGAAATTTCATAGTATTTGGAGTTCTTTTGCTGTGTTGTCTTTGTTGTCTTTCGTCGTTTTATCGGTTCTTTATCGCTCCGTTAGGTTTCGACATTTGTGGTGATCCCGCAAAGCGACCCTCCGCAACAAAGTGACCAGCAGCAAGGCAAGCAGTTTGACCATCTCCCATCATGTCCCATTACTTTAAAGCTTACTACTTTGTTTTACTTCTATGTATGCATGCTACTTTGTGTTAAATATCGCTAGCTTTCCTATAGTTGCATAATCTGTAGGAATTGTTATCCTCTACTACCAATGAGCCTAGGTTATTCGCTGTGGTTTGAGCTCGTTGGATGAGCTCTTATCACTTAGTAGTTGCGCTTAAAACTGCTTAGACATGCTTAGCTATCGGTAGTATGGGCCATCATCGACATAGTCGATGGTCTTGATCACACAAGTATAATTATTCCTCCTATATGTCCAGCACTTGTGCTTTGATTAATTTGTAAAATCAAAACTGAAAATAAAATGTCGATTTAGACTTGGGCATATTGGATGGATGGTGCGGTTCTTGGAATGTGGTGGTATGCCCGGGTCCCTAAGGACCGAGTACTTGGGTCACTAAGCCAAGCGCTTTTGCGTGCTAACCACACGAGGGGGATATGGGACCTCTCTTGACTAAGTACTTTGGGAGGTGTTAATTATGAGCTGGTTGGTGGGTATGTTTTAATAAAATCTGTGTGTGTGGTGTTGGGAGGGAGCATTGGCGGACCGGTTAGGTCTGCCTAATGTGTCTTGTCCCCGTGGGTTGCGGCTCGTAATTAGCATCGCCCATTGGAAATGTCTCAGAGGATTTAGCCGTGCCGGCACACCAAAGGTCGTGTGCCTAAAGGAAAGGCGGTCTGACGTGTGGGTACATTGGTACACCCCTGCAGGGATAAAACTATTCGAATAGCCTCGTCCTAGGTTATGGACATGCTTGGTAAGGTCGTTCAAGACTAGTCTCAACCTTTTAATTAAAACTTGATGGGTTGGTATGAACGGGAGTTCATGTTATTGTTGTGGTGACTAAGGGTTAGTCACTTCCGTGTTTGTTCTTGTTGTTGTTATTATGTTATTATCGCGTTGTATTTCAACAATTAAAAATGCTTTATCAAATTGCCTTCAATCTATTATGTTATTGCAAATGAAACTTGCTTTGTGCTAAAATGTAAGTCCAAAGCTCCATCCACTTAATTAAAGCTTGCATGTAGCTAAATTATAGTTCTCGTATCTTACACGTCAGTTTTGCGTAGTACAATAAACAAGTTATTGTACTCATTTGCTTTGCTTAACAAATTTGTTGCAGAGGATCGGAGGTGAGCTCCAAGAGCCTTACTTACGTACTACGTGTTGCGCTTTCTTGACGACTAGCTTGGCGGTCCGGTCAGATGCCTAGGGTTAAGGCACACCGATTGGCTTTGTGTTATAGCCATCTTTATGGCACTTTTGCTTCATTGTTATCTTTTTATTTGTTGCTATTTGGCCTAAGGGCCTCTCTTTGTAATAGCTATTCCATTTTAATATTAACTTCGGTTTGTTGCTTATGTACTATGTGTTGTATGGAATTGATATACTCTTTTGTTGTGAGGTATGTATACCGCATTCGGGAGTATACATTTCTCGAGACCGGTTTATTTGGTTGATAATACTAGGTCAATTGGATGACTAAGTATTATGAGCCTAATAAACATCGGGTCTCACAAAAGTTGGTATCGAGCCGTTATGACCGTAGTAACACGAGCTTGGTCGTTTTAAGATATTTTGGAAAACCTATTTTCAAAGTATAAACGAGATTTGAAAGCTTAAGAAAATTCTCAGATTTTATTCCTCATCTACCTTAGCTTTCTTCTCATCTCACTCTAATTTGAGTTTTGAAAGTTGTTTTCTCTCTTCTTTCTACAAAATAGTCATTATCGATTAATTGGGTTTTGGGTAACATATGAGAGTTCTAAATTGATGTCTTGGCTACCTTCTTGGTGAAGAATAGAAGTATTTGAAGGCTTAAACTCAAATCTGAAAATTCTGGACAGCAAGCAAGCATTTTAGGGCAGCAATGCTTAAGCTAGTAAATGAGGTAGAAAATGAGAGGCTAATCAACTAAAACTTGTGGGAATAAAAGGGTAAGATGTGATACTAGTTAGCTAAGTATCTAACACTTATTTCGCTGCCTTAACCTTGCTCTTTAGCAGCATTAGCTCTCACTTTACAATCTGAATTTTAATCTTCTCGATCAATTACTCGCTCATTCAATACGGGTTAGTTATGTTGAGAAGTTGAGCTTTGCTTTTGGTGTTTCTTGGCTGTTTTGGAGTCTTTTAGAAGCTTGTTAAAGTTTAATTACCCGCTGCTTTGGCTTTCGCTTAGGGTGATCTCCATTCCCTAGTCGATCGCTTTTGCTTTCTTTAAGGCTTAATTTTTCGTCTAGTTGCTAACCAAAATTTCTTGTAACAGATGGCCGGACGACTCAGAGCGGCCAAGGCTGGCCACCTGGTCCGGACGAGGAGCTTCCTCCTCCTCCGACCATGGCCGAGGTCCTTCTTCAGATTGAGCGCAACCGCTGGATGACAGAGAGTTCTATCGACGCCATCGCTGCAACACCACCGCACTTACCGGAGCTTCGTGATCTGGGCGTGGAATGCCCATCACCTCGTGGGGTCTTGCTGAGTTCTTCGACTCAGCCCCTACCTTTTCCCGGCCCGAGGACCTTTGGATGCGGACGATTGGCTTCGTCTTGTGGAGCGTAAGCTTCGCATAGCGCAGTGCCAGGAGCACGAGAAGGCGCTGTTCGCATCGCACCAGCTTGAGGGTGCAGCTTTGTCCTGGTGGGAGAGCTATCTCGCCATGCAGCCCGTAGACCATACCGTCTCTTGGGAGGAGTTTCGTACTGCCTTCCGTCGGGCTCACATCCCTGCCGGCTTGATGGAGATCAAGAAGCAGGAGTTTCTTGCGCTCAAGCAAGGGCGTAGCTCAGTCATGGAGTATGTGTACGAGTTCAACCATCTGGCTCGTTATGCTCCTGAGGATGTGGCCACTGATATGGCCAAGCAGGCCAAGTTCAGGCGCGGCTTGTCCGAGGAGCTGAAGGACAAGCTATCCATTGCCGACTTTCCTGATTTTCAGACCTTGGTCGACAAGGCCATCGTCACGAAAGCATGCGGCTCGAGAGCTTATGGATTCCTCGCAAGCGCAAGTGGGAGACCTATAAGACTTCCAGCCCAGCTCTTCCGCCTCGCTTCGGCGCCTCTCGGGTACCACTTTCATTCTTCGGCGCCCGAGGTCACCGCCTCGTTTCGCCCTTCGCAGTCGTGTCCTACCACGCACTGCGAAGTCACAGAGCGCCCCGCAACCCGGCCGCGGGTCACATGTTTCTCATGCAACCGAAGGGGCATTATGCTAACCAATGCCCTAAGAAGACAGAGCGTACCCTCGCCCTAATGGAGGACGCGGTCGAGGTGGTGCATCTCAGACCAAAGATCGTCCCGCTACCCAAGGCGTGGGTAGTGGTCGCGTCAACGCCATCACCACAGAGGAGGCTCAGAGGCACCCGACGCCGTACTAGGTACACTTTCGTTAACTCTCACCCTGCCATCGCCTTTGTTTGATTCAGAGCATCTCATTCCTTTGTTTCGAAGTCTTTTGCTATTGTTGGAGAGCTTCTTTCCTCTCCATTGTCGGTCCCGCTTCTCATTCGCTCTCCGGTTCGGAGTTGAGAGCCGAGATTGAGTGTAGGATGTCCTTATCGAGATCGGGCGAGGGTTCTTAGCAAACCTTATCCTTCTCCATTCAATGAGTCTAGATGTGATTCTTGGCATGGATTGGTTGTCTCAAAGACATGGGACAAATCGATTGCGCCAGAAGCTCATCTCTCTGCCTAGTTCTTCCGGTGAGCAGGTTTGCTTCTCACCGGTCGCTAGATCCTCATCTCTTCGCTTTGAAGCGAAGCCCGCCCAGATATTAGCGAAGTCCCAACAGTTTGTGACTTTGTTGATGTCTTTCCGCCGATCTTCCAGGATGCCACCCGCTCGAGACCTCGAGTTTGTCATTGAGTTGGCTCCCTGCGCCGCCTCTATCTCAAAGAGGCCTTACTGGATGCCACCGAACGAGTTGGTGGAGTTGAAGAAGCGCTAAGTGAGCTGCAAGAGAAGGGTTTCATTCGCCTAGCTCATCTCCTTGGGGTTGTCCAAAATCTTCGTAAAGAAGAAGGATTTGTATTTTACGATGTAAGTTGATTACCGCCCACTTAATGAAGTGACGATAAAGAACAAGTATCCATTGCCCTCAAGATCGACGATCTCTTCGATCAATTGACCGGAGCTCGAGTTTTCCAAGATTGATTTGAGAGTGGATATCATCGTTCAGATTCGCCCGAGGATATTCCAAAGACAAGATTCTCTACTCGCTATGGCTTGTATGAGTATACCGTCATGTCATTCGCTTAACCAATGCTCCCGCTTTGTTCATGAATCTCATGAATTCGTATTCATGGAGTATTTGGATAAGTTTGTCGTGGTCTTCATCGATGATATTCTTATCTATTCCAAGAACGATGAGGAACATGATCAACATCCGAGGCTTGTGTTAGGCAAGTTACGTGAGCACCAACAGACGCAAGTTCAGAAGTGTGCATTCTCGTTGAAGGAAGTGGCTTTCTTAGGCCATATTCTTTCAAATAGAGGCGAGCTGCTGATCCTAGCAAGGTCACGATGTTCTTTCATGGAGTCACCTATTTCGGTCACCGATGTGCGGAGTTTTCTCGCTTAGCGGATATTATCGCCGCTTATCGAGAACTTCTCCAAGATCGCGGCCGATGACGGAGTTGCTCAAGAAGGACAAGAAGTTTGTGTGGTCCGCTGAGTGTGAGGAAAGTTTCCAAATACTCAAAAAGCGCTTGACCACCGCCTCTGTTCTTGTTCTTCCCGATATCCATCGAAGCTTCGATATCTTTTGCGATGCTTCTCGCCGAGGCCTTGGTTGTGTCCTTATGCAAGAAGGCAAGGTAGTGGCCTATGCATCAAGGCAATTGAGACCTCATGAACTCAACTACCCTACTCATGATTTGGAGTTGGTCACGTGATTCATGCACTTAAGATTTGGCGACATTACCTAATCCAGAATCGCTAGAAGTGTATTCGGATCACAAAAGCCTTAAGTATTTGTTCACCCAACCGACCAACCTCGTGCAAAGGAGATGGTTGGAGTTGATCAAGGACTATGATGTGGGTATTCACTACCATCCGGCAAGGCTAATGTCGCTGCTTGATGCGCTTTAGTCGCAGCGCATTGTAATGCCTTAGTGCTCAAGGAGCATTCGCCTCTCTTCTCGAAGCATTCCAAATGCCTCAACTTGGAGATAGTTGAGCATGGATTTCTCACGCCATGGTTGTGCAACCAACCTTGGTGGATCGGATCAAGTCCGCCAGCAATGGATTTGGGAGTGAGCCACATTAAGGCAAATGTCAAGGCCGAACAACCAAGTGCTTTTCTCGAGGATGAGCATGGTGTTGTGAGGTTCGCAACGCCTTGTGGTTCCAAAGGACATGGAGTTGCGGAATTTGATCCTCCGCTGAAGCCCATGATTCGCCTTTTATCCATTCATCCCGGCCACAAAGATGTATCAAGATCTCCGCCGAGATTTTGGTGGACCCGAATGAAGAGGGAAATCGCGGTTCGTTGTCGAAAAGCGACGTGTGTCGCGTTCAAGGCCGAAAGATCGGCGTCTCGCTGGATCGCTTCCACCTTTGCCAATTCTCGAGTGGAAGTGGGATTCGATCGAATGGATTTCATCACCGGTCTACCCACATCCTCAAGAAGAATGATGCCATTTGGGTCGCCATCGATCGATTGACTAAGGTGGCACATTTTCTTCCCACAAGACCGACCTTCGTAGGTCTTTTGGCGAGCTCTACATCGCCTCGCATCGTGAGTTTGCACGGTGTGTCAAGACGATCGTGTCGGATCGTGGATCCCTTTTCACGCCTCGCTTTTGGCATAGCTTGCAAGAGGCTATGGGCACTCATCTTGCTTTTAGCACAAGATTTCACCTCAAACCGATGGTCGACCGAGAGGGTCAACCAAGTTTTGGAAGACATGCTTCGTGCTTGTGTCCTTTCCTATGGGAAGCATTGGGAGAAATGCTTGCCATTCGCGAAGTTTCTTATAACAACAGACTTTCAAAGCCGGTCTCGGCATGGCACCATTTGAGGCCTTATACGGAGAAAGTGTAGGACCTCGTTGAACTGGTCGAGACCGTGAGAGACCTCTCTTTGGTCCGGACTCAATCAATGAGGCCGAGCGCCAAGTCCAAATTTTATTCGTGAGCTGCTTGCGCCGCACTCAATCCAGCAAAAGAGCTATGCGGATCGCCGTCGACGTGAGTTACGTTTTGAGCCTAATGACTTTGTTTATCTCAAAGTCTCTCCTTTGAAGGGCCATCAACGCTTTGGCGCCAAGGGCAGTTGGCTCCTCGATATGTCGGTCCCTACCGCGTTATCGAGAAGAAGGAGCTGTTGCCTATAAGTTGGAGTTGCCACTGCACTTGAGGGGTACATGATGTTTTTCATGTGTCCCACTCAAGAAGTGCCTCCGTGTTCCAACCGAGGAAGCTCCGTTGGAAACTCTCGATGTCCAACCCGATTTGACCTATCGCGAGCACCCTGCTCAAGGCTCGATGAGTCTCGAACGAAGGACAAGGAATAAGACCATCAAGTTCCTTAAAGTTCAGTGGTCAAACCATTCGAGGATGAGGCTACTTGGGAAAGAGAAGATCGTCTCAAGTGCGGACTATCCATCCTTCTTTATCGAGTGAGCCAAATCTCGGGACGAGATTTCTGTTAGGGGAGATTTTGTAACATCCCAAATGTATAATCAGGGTTATTCAAGTATAATTATATGTGTAGAAATTAAAACTTTTCTCACAACTTGAAAACCCTTACAATCTCATGTAATTTTGTCCAAGAGTTGTGTAAACCAAGAACACAAAGCTCTTGTTGACCAAAAGTCAATTTCGCTTTTCCAATTCTCTCAAATCTTGTGCCAAACAATTGGAAAGTATCTTCCTTGGTCCTAAAACTGAGGTGGGACCCCTCTGAAAAATATCACAAGTTGTAAAACTAGTTTGATAATTTTTGGAGGTAAAATGAATCATTGAACAACCTTAATGAAATTCCTGAGAAAAATGCATTGCATAATAACCTCTGGAAAATTTATGTAAGGTTAATCATGTTGTCACTAGCTCCAGTTAAAATCTTATGAATTTTGGAGTTCATTTGCTATCTCAAACAATTTTGCCAAGTCTTAGTCATTAGAAAATTAAATTTAAAACAGAGCAGACTGCTCCTTGGGTGAGCCAGACTCAAACCCCGGTCCAAATTTCAACCCCATCCGACCTCCTTTCCCATTTGATGAGGTCGTGGCCGTTGGATCCAATCCAACCGCCACGACCTCCCCTCAACCAAGGCCCCGACCTCCCTCACCGCTAAACTAAGCAAGTCCACATCCCACCCACGTGAGGTCACACCATTGATCAAAAATCCATGGTCACGACCTCCTCCTCCCAATCTAACTGCCGACCTCCCTTTGCACTCACTTGAGGTCGTGAGCCGCTGGATTTACATCCAAAGGCCACGACCTCCTCTCAAGAACATCACAACAAGGTCCTCCCGCCTTGTTGAGGTCTTAGCCCTTGATCCAAATCGAGGACTAAGACCTCCCTTCGCTTATGCCGTGATCGAGATTCTCCCCATCGTGTCAAGGCCCTTGATTTTAATCCAAAGGCCATGACCTCCCCTCGCCTCTTATGTTCGCATGTTAAGTCCCAACCGAGGTCCGCACTGCTGGATGGAGATCCAACGCTTTGGACCTCTGCCCATTTCTCACGTGCGTTTCCACGTTAAGGAGATCGGAGGCCACGACCTCCTCGCTTGATCGTGTGGCGGGACCTCCTCCCACCACTTAAAACATAACGGTTCAAAATAGGATCCGATGGTTAGGACCTCTCCTGTGTCTTATCCAACGGCCATAAAGTCCTCCCCGTTCTTCTCCTTCCTCCGGCGGGCAAGCTCGAAAGCAGGCATTTATTGCGTGTCGACCTTGGGGTACACTTCATCAGTTTTTTCTCGACCAAGATTTAATGCAGTGTCGCTTTTAGCCTCTCAGGTCAAGCCCGAGCCTGCCCCCTTGTCAGCCCCATGTCTTGTCCACCTCATGGACCAGCCCGTGGGCTAAGCTCACCATGGAGCTTAGCCCCAGCTCATCACCTTCAATCAGGTTATAAAGTACCCTTGGAAGCCTCCCTTGGCTTCCTTTGCACACATTTGACCTCAGCCTTGCACTTTGTGCGTGGTCGAGCTCCTCCTCCACTAACACTCACTCACCTCACTAGTGGCTGCCATTGTTGATGTCCTTGAGCTTCTCGGTAGCTCAAGGGTTCCAAAGGCTCCTCTTCCACCCTCGCTCATTTTGTGCTCCCCAAACCTCTCGAAGTTAACCCTAACTTAGTTTGTTTGGGCGCCAGAGGAGGACAAAGTCGGGCTTGAAGCCGAGCTTTGGCCGTGGAGCCCTGTCTTCCCAACTCCGCCACCACCTCCACGACCTCCCGGCAGACCTTAGGACCACCAAAACCCTGTTAGTCCTTTAGATGTCGCACCAGATGAATGATCTCGCGAGCTTTTCTTGGCACAAGCTTGATTGTCGCATGAGCTCGCTTTTTGCATTTTCAGACAGGCCGTGCAGGGGACGATTGGTCCTCTCGGCTCGCCGGCGCTCAAGGCCGTCTTTGCCGTTGAGAGGTCCGCGGTGCGCATGGTTATTGCGAACCCAACGGTATTATTGATCTCGCCATGAGCTCTACATCGCCGGCGAGATCACTTCTTCACGCCGATTTTGTCGGATGTCCCGAAGCGTGTCATTGTCATTTTAGGACATAACTTCGCCGCTTTAAATGCCCAATCATCGCAATCATTGGCATCTTAACCGCCATTAACCCCGCCCCTTTGCGCGCATTAAAACCCTCGCGCGCGGACCTCCTCGTGGTCCCGCGCATTAATGCCCTGTCTAAACATGTGCGCGCTGAAGCTCGATGTCCGCACCTCCTCCGAGGAGATCCGGAGCGCCCAAGACCTCCTTGGCGCAATCTTAGCCGGCCTGCACCTCCTCGAGGTCTCAGGACGTTGAGGACCTCCTCTGGGACCTCCTCGAGGCCATCTCCCGCTGAGGACCTCCCTTTAGATCTGGTCCGCTCCGACCTCCTTCCTGCTGTGGTCCGCTGGATCTCCCATCTACGGCCACGACCTCCCTCACCTCGCGCATGTAGGTGGTTAGGAGGTCCAGACCTCTGGACCTCCCATGTGCGTGTGTGTTGTTCTCTTGGGAGGTCTGAGCCGTTAGATCTGTGATCTGTGGCTCACGACCTCCCATGTCTTTGTGAGTGTTGTAATGCCAGTAAAGTCTTAATAATAAACATAATAAGGTATAAACTTTAAAATTTCATATCTTTTTCTTCTTAAATCCAAATGAGGTCATTCAAGTTGTGTTAGCTCTATCTTGAACTTGACTTTAATCTAAAAATGATTATAAGTTGAGTTCAGCTCCAGAGCACAGTTAGCCACTAGATTTTAAAACTCCCTTTTAAATATACATTCAAATTAATGCTTAGCTTGTAAAATTCATAACTAATGTTCTGTAGGTTATTTTTGAATGAGACCAACTTTGTTAGCTTCTCTATTAATGAACTCACTAAGAAAATTAGTTTTGAGCATGTTACTGTTAGAAAAATGAGGATTTGTGCATTATAATTTTGTTCAAGTTCTTGTTTTTGAAAAATTATAGAAAGTGCATAATAGCTCCAAATGAGATGAACTCAATTGTGTTATTCATCTCATGAGGTGCTGGTTTTGCAGTAAAAATTTCAGCCTCACCACTGTTCTAGAAAATGTTGCCTCATAATTAAATTAGTGAATAGTGCAGTTTGGTATTTTTAGGGCTGAGCAGAATTGTTTTGCTCATATCTTTTGCATTAAGAATCCAAATCCATTGGTTCTTGTTGCAAAATCTCCTAAAAATCACCCTCTTGCTGCTGTAGAAATTTCATAGTATTTGGAGTTATTTTGCTGTGTTGTCTTTGTTGTCTTTCGTCGTTCTTATCGGTTCTTTATCGCTTTTCCGTTAGGTTTCGACATTTGTGGTGATCCCGCAAACGACCCTCCGCAACAAAGTGACCAGCAGCAAGGCAAGCAGTTTGACCATCTCCCATCATGTCCCATTACTTTAAAGCTTACTACTTTGTTTTACTTCTATGTATGCATGCTACTTTGTGTTAAATATCGCTAGCTTTCCTATAGTTGCATAATCTGTAGGAATTGTTATCCTCTACTACCAATGAGCCTAGGTTATTGTGGTTTGAGCGCTGTGGTTTGAGCTCGTGAGCTCTTATCACTTAGTAGTTGCGCTTAAAACCGCTAGACATGCTTAGCTATCGGTAGTAATGGGCATCATCAACATAGTCGATGGTCTTGATCACAAGGATTCTACCAGTATAATTATTCCTCCTATATGTCCAGCACTTGTGCTTTGATTAATTTGTAAAATCAAAAAGCTGAAAATAAAATGTCGATTTAGACTTGGGCATATTGGATGGATGGTGCGGTTCTTGAAATGTGGTGGTATGCCCTTGATATTCAAGTCCCTAAGGACCGAGTACTTGGGTCACTAAGTTAAGCGCTTTTATGCATAACCACACGAGGGGATATGGGACCTCTCTTGACTAAGTACTTTGGGAGGTGTTAATTATGAGCTGGTTGGTGGGTATGTTTTAATAAAATCTGTGTGTGTGGTGTTGGGAGGAGCATTAGTTCACAAAGAATTAGCACCAAGTTAGGGAGGAAGACTGTCTAATGTGTCTTGTCCCCGTGGGTTGCGGCTCGTTATCACCCATCAAATAATGATTTTGAATGCATGCATACAAGGGTATCTAAAGGAAGGCTTATTGGTTGAATTTTATGGAAGCAATGTTTTCTTTTAAATACTTGTACTAGTTCCAAAGCAAGTATTCCATAACTAAAATTGCTTATAAATTTCATTTATAGTCGAGAACATTCACATGATGGTGGGATACCCCTCCTATCAAGGCTTCCGCCCACTTCCCATTTGGGTAAAACTAATGACAAAGTCTTTGAAAACAAAAATCCAAGTCTAACTATGCCTTACATGTATGTCCCATGACCGTGACAAGGCCAATAGTTTTACACTTCATGCAGAGGTTGTACAAATTTTTACTCCACATGACAAGAATTCTCTTGCTCTTGTCCCAAGATATAGCTATGCCACCGCTCACTACCTTAGGTCTCAAGGGTCTGTAGCACGCACAAGGCCTTTACAATGCGCCATTCTAATGCAATCCCCCTCATAGTTTCACCCCTCGGGGTCAACCCGCCTGCTTCAGGCCCTCTGCGCCAGTGGGACTAACGTGCTTGCCGAATATGACCACCTCCAACGACGAATGGAAAACCACATGTAAACATTGTGCAGTATTAGGCTGCCGTCCGCCCATACTATACGTGGGTGGTATCGGTATGGCTTAGCAAAATACACCAAGGATCCAAGTCCTTAATTGATCGGGGCTACTTTCGAATAACCCTAGGCCCCAACCCTAACCAGATGGAGTCTGCGCATAAACATGCAACATCTAGACAACCATTTCACTAAGTACATATTTCATTTTGCAAAGTCATTTATAAACTCATAACACTCCAATGCTGTGGTTTGAGCTCGTTGGATGAGCTCTTATCACTTAGTAGTTGCGTTAAAACTGCTTAGACAGCTTAGCTATCGGTAGTAATGGGCCATCATCAACATAGTCGATGGTCTTGATCACACAAGTATAATTATTCCTCCTATATGTCCAGCACTTGTGCTTTGATTAATTTGTAAAATCAAAACTGAAAATAAAATGTCGATTTAGACTTGGGCATATTGGATGGATGGTGCGGTTCTTGAAATGTGGTGGTATGCCCGGTCCCTAAGGACCGAGTACTTGGGTCACTAAGCCAAGCGCTTTATGCTAACCACACGAGGGGATATGGGACCTCTTGACTAAGTACTTTGGGAGGTGTTAATTATGAGCTGGTTGGTGGGTATGTTTTAATAAAATCTGTGTGTGTGGTGTTGGGAGGAGCATTGGCGGGACCGGTTAGGCTGCCTAATGTGTCTTGTCCCCGTGGGTTGCGGCTCGTAATTAGCATCGCCCATTGGAAATGTCTCAGAGACTTAGCTGCGTGCGCACACC
Organism: Phyllostachys edulis; assembly: GCA_036346405.1. NCBI lineage: Eukaryota > Viridiplantae > Streptophyta > Magnoliopsida > Poales > Poaceae > Phyllostachys > Phyllostachys edulis. The sequence continues at coordinate 34,408,953 of CM070566.1, forward strand.
AAAGGTCGTGTGCCTAAAGGAAAGGCGGTCCGACGTGTGGGTACATTGGTACACCCCGCAGGATAAAACTATTCAATAGCCTCGCCCTAGGTTATGGACATGCTTGGTAAGGTCGTTCAAGACTAGACTACAACCTTTAATTAAAACTTGACATGGTTGGTATGAACGGGAGTTCATGCTATTGTTGTGGTGACTTGGGTTGGTCACTTCCTGTGTTGTTCTTGTTGTTGTTACCTTGTTATTTATCTCGTTGTTATTTCAATAATTAAAAATGCTTTGTCAAATTGCTTTCAATCTACTATATTATTGCAAATGAAAACTTGCTTTGTGCTAAAATGAGTCCAAAGCCTCATCCACTTAAAGAAAGCTTGCACATAGCTAATTTATAGTTCTCATTATCTTACACGTCAGTTTTAAGTAGTACAATAAACAATTTATTGTACTCATTTGCTTTGCTTAACAACTTTGTTGCAGAGGAGGTAGAGCCCAAAGGGCTTTACTTTTGTGAGTCAGTGGTGGTTGGGAGAGCGACTAGCTTGGCGGTCCTGGCTGATTGCCTTGTGGGCTAAAGGCACACCGGTTGGCTCTTATTTTGGGCCATCTTTATGGCACTTTTGCTTCCGCTGTGTATCTTTGTAGTTTTGTTGTTATTTGGCCAGAAGGCCCCTCTTGTGTAATAACCTATCCTTATTAATATTAACTTCTGGTTTGTTGCTTATGTACTATGTGTTGTATGGAATTGATATACTCTTTTGTTGTGAGGTATGTATACTGCATTCTGGGGAGTATACATTTCTCGAGACCGGGTTTATTTGGTTGATAATACTAGGGTCAATTGGATGACTAAGTATTATGAGCCTAATAAATATCGGGGTCTCACACGTTGAGAGGAGGTCCGTTGGGTGCGCATGGTTATTGCGAACCCAACGGTACCATTGGATCTCGCCGGCGAGCTCTACATCGCCGGCGAGGATCACTTCTTCACGCTCGGGATTTTGTCGGATGTCCCGAGCGTGTCATTGTCGCTTTTAGGACATAACTTCGCCGCTTTTAAATGTCCAATCATCGCAATCATTGGCGCCTTAACCGCCATTAACCTGTCCCTTTGCGCAAGACATTAAAACCCTCGCTGACCTTCTCGTGGTCCCGCGCATTAATGCCCTGTCCAAACATGTGCGTCGCGCTGAAGCTCGGATGTCCGCACCTCCTCCGAGGAGATCTGAGCGCCCAAGACCTCCTTGGCGCAATCTTAGCCGCCCGCACTCTCCCCGGAGGTCTGTGGACGTTGAGGACCTCCTCTGGGACCTCCTCGAGGCCATCTCCCGCTGAGGACCTCCCTTTAGATCTGGTCCGCTCCGGACCTCCTTCCTCTGCTAGGTCCGCTGGATCTCCCATCTACGGCCACGACCTCCCTCACCTCGCGCATGTGATGTGGTTAGGAGGTCCAGACCTCTGGACCTCCCATGTGCGTGTGTGTTCTCTTGGGAGGTCTGAGCCGTTAGATCTGTGATCTGTGGCTCACGACCTCCCATGTCTTTGTGAGTGTTGTAATGCCAAGAAAGTCTTAATAATAAAATGAATAAGGTATAAACTTTAAAATTTCATATCTTTTTCTTCTTAAATCCAAATGAGGTCATTCAAGTTGTGTTAGCTCTATCTTGAACTTGACTTTAATCTAAAAATGATTATAAGTTGAGTTCAGCTCCAGAGCACAGTTAGCCACTAGATTTTAAAACTCCCTTTTAAATATACATTCAAATTAATGCTTAGCTTGTAAAATTCATAACTAATGTTCTGTAGGTTATTTTTGAATGAGACCAACTTTGTTAGCTTCCTCTATTAATGAACTCACTAAGAAAATTAGTTTTGAGCATGTTACTGTTAGAAAAATGAGGACTTGTGCATTATAATTTTGTTCAAGTTCTTGTTTTTGAAAAATTATAGAAAGTGCATAATAGCTCCAAATGAGATGAACTCAATTGTGTTATTCATCTCATGAGGTGCTGGTTTTGCAGTAAAAATTTCAGCCTCACCACTGTTCTAGAAAATGTTGCCTCATAATTAAATTAGTGAATAGTGCAGTTTGGTATTTTTAGGGCTGAGCAGAATTGTTTTGCTCATATCTTTTGCATTAAGAATCCAAATCCATTGGTTCTTGTTGCAAAATCTCCTAAAAATCACCCTCTTGCTGCTGTAGAAATTTCATAGTATTTGGAGTTATTTTGCTGTGTTGTCTTTGTTGTCTTTCGTCGTTCTTATCGGTTCTTTATCGCTTTTCCGTTAGGTTTCGACATTTGTGGTGATCCCGCAAACGACCCTCCGCAACAAAGTGACCAGCAGCAAGGCAAGCAGTTTGACCATCTCCCATCATGTCCCATTACTTTAAAGCTTACTACTTTGTTTTACTTCTATGTATGCATGCTACTTTGTGTTAAATATCGCTAGCTTTCCTATAGTTGCATAATCTGTAGGAATTGTTATCCTCTACTACCAATGAGCCTAGGTTATTCGCTGTGGTTTGAGCTCGTTGGATGAGCTCTTATCACTTAGTAGTTGCGTTTAAAACTGCTTAGACAGGCTTAGCTATCGGTAGTAATGGGCGATCATCAACATAGTCGATGGTCTTGATCACACAAGTATAATTATTCCTCCTATATGTCCAGCACTTGTGCTTTGATTAATTTGTAAAATCAAAACTGAAAATAAAATGTCGATTTAGACTTGGGCATATTGGATGGATGGTGCGGTTCTTGAAATGTGGTGGTATGCCCGGTCCCTAAGGACCGAGTACTTGGGTCACTAAGCTAAGCGCTTTTATGCTAACCACACGAGGGGATATGGGACCTCTCTTGACTAAGTACTTTGGGAGGTGTTAATTATGAGCTGGTTGGTGGGTATGTTTTAATAAAATCTGTGTGTGTGGTGTTGGGAGGGAGCATTGGCACCGGTTAGGGTCTGTCTAATGTGTCTTGTCCCCGTGGGTTATGCTCGAATTAGCATCGCCCATTGGAAATGTCTCGTAGGACTTAGCGTGCTTGCACACCAAAGGTCGTGGTGCCTAAAGGAAAGGCGGTCGGACGTGTGGGTACATTGGTACACCCCTCGCAGGATAAAACTATTCAATAGCCTCGTCCTAGGTTATGGACATGCTTGGTAAGGTCGTTCAAGACTAGACTACAACCTTTAATTAAAACTTGACATGGTTGGTATGAACGGGGAGTTCATGCTATTGTTGTGGTGACTTGGGTTGGTCACTTCCAGGTTGTTCTTGTTGTTGTTACCTTGTTATTTATCTCGTTGTTATTTCAATAATTAAAAATGCTTTGTCAAATTGCTTTCAATCTACTATATTATTGCAAATGAAAACTTGCTTTGTGCTAAAATGAGTCCAAAGCCTCATCCACTTAAAGAAAGCTTGCACATAGCTAATTTATAGTTCTGTTATCTTACACGTCAGTCTTGCGAGTACAATAAACAATTTATTGTACTCATTTGCTTTGCTTAACAACTTTGTTGCAGAGGAGGTAGAGCCCAAAGGGCTTTACTTTTGTGAGCTGTGCGGTGGTTGGGAGAGCGACTAGCTTGGCGGTCCTGGCCGCTTGCCTTGTGGGCTAAAGGCACACTGGTTGGCTCTTATTTTGGGCCATCTTTATGGCACTTTTGCTTCCGCTGTGTATCTTTGTAGTTTTGTTGTTATTTGGCCAGAAGGCCCCTCTTGTGTAATAACCTATCCTTATTAATATTAACTTCTGGTTTGTTGCTTATGTACTATGTGTTGTATGGAATTGATATACTCTTTTGTTGTGAGGTATGTATACTGCATTCTGGGGAGTATACATTTCTCGAGACCGGGTTTATTTGGTTGATAATACTAGGGTCAATTGGATGACTAAGTATTATGAGCCTAATAAATATCGGGGTCTCACACGTTGAGGAGGTCCGCTGGTGCGCATGGTTATTGCGAACCCAACGGTATTATTGATCTCGCCATGAGCTCTACATCGCCGGGCGAGATCACTTCTTCACGCCGATTTTGTCGGATGTCCCGAAGCGTGTCATTGTCATTTTAGGACATAACTTCGCCGCTTTTAAATGCCCAATCATCGCAATCATTGGCGCCTTAACCGCCATTAACCCCGCCCCTTTGCGCATTAAAACCCTCGCGCGACCTCCTCGTGGTCCCGCCGCGCATTAATGCCCTGTCCAAACATGTGCGTGCACGAAGCTCGGGATGTCCGCACCTCCTCCGAGGAGATCTCGAGCGCCCAAGACCTCCTTGGCGCAATCTTAGCCGCCTGCACCTCCCCGGAGGTCTGTGGACGTTGAGGACCTCCTCTGGGACCTCCTCGAGGCCATCTCCCGCTGAGGACCTCCCTTTAGATCTGGTCCGCTCCGACCTCCTTCCTGTTGTGTCCGCTGGATCTCCCATCTACGGCCACGACCTCCCCTCACCTCGCGCGTATGTGGTGGTTAGGAGGTCCAGACCTCTGGACCTCCCATGTGCGTGTGTGTTGTTCTCTTGGGAGGTCTGAGCCGTTAGATCTGTGATCTGTGGCTCACGACCTCCCATGTCTTTGTGAGTGTTGTAATGCCAGTAAAGTCTTAATAATAAACATAATAAGGTATAAACTTTAAAATTTCATATCTTTTTCTTCTTAAATCCAAATGAGGTCATTCAAGTTGTGTTAGCTCTATCTTGAACTTGACTTTAATCTAAAAATGATTATAAGTTGAGTTCAGCTCCAGAGCACAGTTAGCCACTAGATTTTAAAACTCCCTTTTAAATATACATTCAAATTAATGCTTAGCTTGTAAAATTCATAACTAATGTTCTGTAGGTTATTTTTGAATGAGACCAACTTTGTTAGCTTCCTCTATTAATGAACTCACTAAGAAAATTAGTTTTGAGCATGTTACTGTTAGAAAAATGAGGACTTGTGCATTATAATTTTGTTCAAGTTCTTGTTTTTGAAAAATTATAGAAAGTGCATAATAGCTCCAAATGAGATGAACTCAATTGTGTTATTCATCTCATGAGGTGCTGGTTTTGCAGTAAAAATTTCAGCCTCACCACTGTTCTAGAAAATGTTGCCTCATAATTAAATTAGTGAATAGTGCAGTTTGGTATTTTTAGGGCTGAGCAGAATTGTTTTGCTCATATCTTTTGCATTAAGAATCCAAATCCATTGGTTCTTGTTGCAAAATCTCCTAAAATCACCCTCTTGCTGCTGTAGAAATTTCATAGTATTTGGAGTTATTTTGCTGTGTTGTCTTTGTTGTCTTTCGTCGTTCTTATCGGTTCTTTATCGCTTCCGTTAGGGTTTCGACATTTGTGGTGATCCCGCAAACGACCCTCCGCAACAAAGTGACCAGCAGCAAGGCAAGCAGTTTGACCATCTCCCATCATGTCCCATTACTTTAAAGCTTACTACTTTGTTTTACTTCTATGTATGCATGCTACTTTGTGTTAAATATCGCTAGCTTTCCTATAGTTGCATAATCTGTAGGAATTGTTATCCTCTACTACCAATGAGCCTAGGTTATTCGCTGTGGTTTGAGCTCGTTGGATGAGCTCTTATCACTTAGTAGTTGCGTTTAAAACTGCTTAGACAGCTTAGCTATCGGTAGTATTGGGCATCATCGACATAGTCGATGGTCTTGATCACACAAGTATAATTATTCCTCCTATATGTCCAGCACTTGTGCTTTGATTAATTTGTAAAATCAAAACTGAAAATAAAATGTCGATTTAGACTTGGGCATATTGGATGGATGGTGCGGTTCTTGGAATGTGGTGGTATGCCCGGTCCCTAAGGACCGAGTACTTGGGTCACTAAGCCAAGCGCTTTTATGTGCTAACCACACGAGGGGATATGGGACCTCTTGACTAAGTACTTTGGGAGGTGTTAATTATGAGCTGGTTGGTGGGTATGTTTTAATAAAATCTGTGTGTGTGGTGTTGGGAGGGAGCATTGGCACCGGTTAGGCTGTCTAATGTGTCTTGTCCCCGTGGTTGCGGCTCGTAATTAGCATCGTCCATTGGAAATGTCTCGTAGGACTTAGCCGTGCCGGCACACCAAAGGTCGTGTGCCTAAAGGAAAGGCGGTCTGACGTGTGGGTACATTGGTACACCCCTGCAGGGATAAAACTATTCGAATAGCCTCGTCCTAGGTTATGGACATGCTTGGTAAGGTCGTTCAAGACTAGTCTCAACCTTTTAATTAAAACTTGATGGGTTGGTATGAACGGGGAGTTCATGCTATTGTTGTGGTGACTAAGGGTTAGTCACTTCCAGGTTTGTTCTTGTTGTTGTTATTATGTTATTATCGCGTTGTATTTCAACAATTAAAAATGCTTTATCAAATTGCCTTCAATCTATTATGTTATTGCAAATGAAACTTGCTTTGTGCTAAAATGTAAGTCCAAAGCTCCATCCACTTAATTAAAGCTTGCATGTAGCTAAATTATAGTTCGTTATCTTACATCGTCAGTTTTGCAGTACAATAAACAAGTTATTGTACTCATTTGCTTTGCTTAACAAATTTGTTGCAGAGGACGGAGGTGAGCTCCAAGAGCCTTACTGTACCACGTGTTGCGCTTTCTTCGACGACTAGCTTGGCGGTCCTACGATGCCTAGGGTTAAGGCACACCGATTGGCTTTTCTGTTATAGCCATCTTTATGGCACTTTTGCTTCCGCTGTTATCTTTTTATTTGTTGCTATTTGGCCTAAGGGCCTCTCTTTGTAATAGCTATTCCATTTTAATATTAACTTCGGTTTGTTGCTTATGTACTATGTGTTGTATGGAATTGATATACTCTTTTGTTGTGAGGTATGTATACCTTGCATTCGGGAGTATACATTTCGAGACCGGTTTATTTGGTTGATAATACTAGGGTCAATTGGATGACTAAGTATTATGAGCCTAATAAACATCGGGGTCTCACACGAGTAATTGAGGATAATCATTCACAGGGCTAGTACAAGGTTAGGGCTAGATAATGTAAAGGCTATGTCACGAACTCTAGGCTGCTTACCTTCAGCAGTGAGCAGTGATATAGAGATATTCTAAGCAACTAGAATACCGCGTACTATAGGTAAAGTTGTACACCTCTGCAGAGTGATAAACTATTTGAATAGCCGTGCTCGCGGTCATGAGCATGCTTAGTGCGGCTGTTATGGCGGTAGTTTTGTTTTTCCAAAAATTGGGTTGTCACAAAACTTGGGTAATGACATGAGATTTTTATTTGTTGGGTTAACTGCCATTTCTATGGTTGTATTGCTATGTTTATAGCGAAACTGCCATTTCTATGGCTGGATTTGCTATGTCTATAGCAAGACTGTCATTTCTATGGTTGAATATGAATTTATCAGTGCCATTTCTATGGCTGAACATAGAATATCCTTTTGCTTTACTTTAGTATGAATTTGTATGGATGCAAATGCCAAATGTTGAGAATATGTGTGCTAGCCATTAATCCTAGGACTAGCACGGTATACACTTAAGATCTTCAGGTATTCCACGCCCGGGGATCTGACAGGCCCTGTCGCTATTTGAATTGGTGACAGTAGCCCATTTTTGTAATTTTTTTACTATTTATTTTTGTAATTCTTTATTAAAATAGTATTGTTAAAAAAAATCCCATAAATTAAACCAACATCCTACACAGTGGTCTTCAGGCATATGTGTGTTTTTTTTAATGATCCACAGAGCTGTATGCTACTTTCTGACTTGTGATTCCTTGGTTTACAGAAGGAAAGATAAAAGGTGCTATTTGGTTGCATGATAGGATATACATAAAAAAATAAACGTGAAACTGTACCTAGCTTCCTAGTTAATATCTTTGTTTTACTATCATTAGATTTATCATACTTTAATGGTTACTTGATGTTTTCTTAGTATGTAGTGTACTAAGTACTAAGAGTGAGTGCTTGCTTTAGAGAAAAATTTGATATCAGTTATGACTAATGAGAATAATCTTCCTTTTAATTTGTAACCCTTCTTGCCTCTATTTGTTAATACTGATTGCTGGTGGTGTTCTGGGTTACATTTAGTTCTTATAGAGAAAAGAGAAATATCTTTGTATATTCTCGCCATGGGGACAATCCTATTGAATGCACAACTGCACGTCTAGCATAAAAATCACCATCAAGTAATTGATATTAAAGTTAAAACAATATGGAAGCAATGTGGTAATGTTCTGACAAAATTTTATTTTGGGTAATACAATACAATATAATATAATATCGGTTTCTTCGAAGCAAGAATGTGAGGGCAATGAGCAAAAAAACTAGAAAGCTGTTCATCTGTATCTGCCGACAGCGAACTTGGGGTTTAGCTCTGTGGTTAAGGTTTAGTTTCTCGACTTGTGCATGGTATCTGCCGGCGGTGGGATTCGGAATACCATTTTCTTTATAGTTTAGCTTGATGGTTGCTTGGATCAAGGCAAATCCCCATAGCATCGTGCAAATATGCTAGAGGAGATTATTCTACTAGCAATTAAAAGTCCACAAAGAATCTGATTGGTCAACAGCCTCCATAGATTGTAGTAGTAGAATCAAGGGGAGTTTTTGTTCGATTTTTTTAAAAATAATTACAAAAATAAACAGTCGATTTTTTAAATACAAAAATGGGCTATTGTCGCTGTTTCAAATGGAAACAGGCTCCAGTCGCTAGTAGCCATGTCAAAATGGCAACAGTGCTAAAATGGCGCAAGAGGCTCTCGTCGTCATTTCAACTGGCGACAGGAGTTGGAAATTGAAAAAAAATTATTTTTATATTTGTAGAGAATTCATCTTGAAATTTTAGTGGATTTCACTTAGGTTTTTTTGGTAATATCTTTAAATGCCTGCATAGTTTGGAATGCGAATTTGGAAAAGATATCGAAATATGAAGTAGAGAATGCGAGTTCAGCGTTGCAATAGCAAAAATAGCCCATTCGAAGTGAAATCACAATAATATTTCGATTTAGGATTGCCACGCGTGCTGTTGTCCCTATTGTATTGTTTGTAGAACTGATTCATCTTGGAGAAGAGTACGAAATTTTAAATAGTTGGAAATAAAATTGGAAACGCTCGAAGGACCATAACTGAAGAACCAGCAGACATCCAAAGAGGACGGAGCTATCCCGAACCTGGTGGCACACGTCGCACAATGTGCGATACGTCACGCACAGCACCGATGGGCCCAAGCGTATGGCTGGATCTCGTGGACCTCCATGTCGGCTAGCTCCCGTGCGTAGTGGATCATGTGCTTATCGAGGCTGTCGCCGTGGGACCCGCCGAACATGACCCACCTGAACAACCACAACAAGTAAGCCTCAAAGTGTTCACTGTGTGCTCGAGTGCGTCCTGTGCCATACGCTGCGGCTGCAAGAAGACAGAGACTCATTACTAAGTTGAACAAAGCAATTGAAGCAGAAACACAAGAGTTTATATACTTACGTAGAACTGGCAGATCCACTTCAGCATTGACCCATGCGTACTACTAAACTCTGTGTAGCCAGCGTCGGGTGACAACACCCCGTGGAACCTCGCAAGGATGTCCGTGCACCACATCACCGTAATGTCATACGACACTAGGGAAAGCCAGCACACGGCAGACCGGTCAGGAAGCCTTCATCCTGAAGTGTAGGCACCATCTCCCCACACGAAAGGTGGAACGTGTGCGTCTCCAGCCTCCAATGGTCAACCAGCGCCGTCAGGAGGCACCGATCGTACGAAAACTGCCTCGACGTACGCAAACCACTGTCGATGTCATGGTCATCCTCCCACGCCGCCTCCACCATCCTTGCAAGTGGAAGCAGGCCTACCGCCCTCAACTTGTGCTTAAAGGATTAACAACACACGTGTGTCCACCCACACAAGTCAAAATTGAGTACACGATTGTCACAACTACATGTAGCTCAAAACGCAACGTGGGTCGACCCTCCATGCCCTCATGGATGTGCGCAGCTGTAGCGCCCCAAGCTCAATGGGTGCCTCGCCCTGCTGGAGGAAGATGGTACTCAGGCGGCTACGGTGACCCGTGTCAACGGCCAGGTCAAGTAACTCGTAGGGCCACTGTGTAGTATCTCCTAGGGCCTCCATACCTATAAATTCAATGCTTACATTATTAATAATACGAAACATACACAAAAAGTAGTAAGAAGCATGCAACAAACTAACTTTGCAATTAGCTTGTCGGGACCCCGGATCTCCGGATCCAGGACCCTCTGTGTATATCTGTACTATTCCTTGGATCAGTAGCTAGTGCACACAGTTGCAACATTGGCGTAATCAAAACCGTACACCAAACTATAGATGAAGCAGACAAATTAATATTTAATAGCAAAATGGACCTTATGGTCAAGTTTTACAAAGGGTGCCACCCCGGGGCTAAAGATAACGGAGTAAACTTGCAGCGGAAAATAAACAAACTTGTGGAAGCCATTCGACATGCCCACAGGCTATCGAGTGGAGAACGCATCCTAGTTCGCATGGTCTTCAGAGTATTCCTCATCTTAGATCCCTGTATTCCTTGGTTCTTCTTCAGCTACTGATCAACCAGAGGGCATAAAGCCGTGAGTACTTTGAATGTACTCAGCAAGTCATAGAGAAATGTATGCAAATAGTATTTATGCAAGGCTTGACAAGGACAACTTTATGGTTACTTTGCAGAAAGCAGTATTGACAGTAATTAGATTGAAAAACATTATTTAAAAGATCAATACATAAGTAATCAAGTTTCTTTGAAACAACTAGTGAACACCCCCCCGTTCACTTCCCAACCATCAACCACAACCATCTACTAGATTCGAACAACCCATTCCAACATTTTCGATAAAAGATCTACCCCTTGCGTGAAATCACCAGGCATGTCCATAACCGGGGACACGGCTATTCGAATAGTTTTACACTTTGCAGAGGTTGTACAGCTTTACCCACAAGACATGACTTCTGTAGTTGGTTTGGCATCCGTCGATACCACTGCTTACTACCGTAGGTAAGCAGTCTAGAGCACGTGACAAGGCCTTTACAAAGTTCTATTTTTGACTCGGTTCTGCCCACTAAGGGGTTACCGTTACGGACCCCCTCTTGCGCCATTCCCAACCACAACAGAACCGAATCAAAACATTGCTAATTAGTTGGCCAAGTCTATCCCAGTCTAGACATGTGGTTGTACGATAATGACCCAGATCAATGGTTCAAGGTTAAGTCCTTAGTTAGCTACTCAGACGAGACGTTCCGCATCCCAATGTGATTCCACACCCACCTTTACCACCACCCACTCGTCCGAGCATAAATCATTTTCGTTTAACCGGGCCAAATGACCACCCTAGTCATGGCACAACAAATTTTAATAGCAACAGCATCGCACCTCAATTGACACAACGGTGATCTCGCACCACAGTTGCACAACATTGGTATCGCACCATAGTTTCATATATCATTAAGTCAAGTTCAATCATTTTTGAGTATGTGATCGTGAGACCATCGCATAACTAAAGCATGGCTAAGCATAACACGCACCCATGTTGGTATTGCAATAATGTCCAACTACTAATTAACCATCCTAGGGTGTCCAAGGAGTTATGTCGTTCAAGGATACATGTCATTCACAGTTTATCAAGGAGATATAATGGCAATTAGGTAATTAACTAATCCCGAAACCATTTATTATAAAATTAGCAATGCATGTTTATATCAAACAATATACTTTTATAAAGATGGGTTCAATATGATCAAAGGTCTACGACTTGTCTTCGTTGAAGAGTTGAGGTGCGTCGGTCGTCGGGTCTGTGAAATCGTCCGAAACACCGGAATCTATACGTGCGAACAAAGCTAAATAAATAAAACAACACCAAATAAAATTCGAATAAATACTAATAGGAAGATAATGAATTTAGAAATTTGAATCACTTGAATCGGAGTTCGAATGGAGAAGTTACGGCCAAAGGAAGTTTGAATTTGCATAAAATGACAAAAGGATTGGATTTTCGGATTTTTCGAATTATTTTTCAGCCGAAAATCGGAAAACCCACTCGGCTTGCCGACGAGGCGACCATGTCGTGGGCTGAGGTGTCAATCGACTGGCGTGACTGGCGCCACATGGCGCCACCTCAAGCCTGGCCGGCGGCGGCCGGCCCGATGGTCGCCGGCGATTAGCGCATGGCGGCGGTGAGGACACCAACGCGAAGAGGAGGTTGCGGTGATGCTGGTGCGCTGGGTTTCGAGGATGCAGCGGCAAAGGGTGGCCGGCGGCGAGGACGAAGAGTGGCGGAGGCGGCGGCTCAAGGCGGTGGCGGGGTTCGGCAAGGGTTCGATGAAGGGAGGTCGACCAAAGGCCATGACGAGGCGGTGCTGCATGGTGTAGGCGACGGCGGCCGGAGAGGCTTGACAGCGGTGGCGGTTGGAGCTCCGGTTACGGCGAGCTCAGAGGGAGAGAGGGGAAGTGAGGTGAGGGGAAAGAGAGAGGAGAGGGAGAGCTTCACGATGCTCTCCTTAAATAGGCGCGGAGATGGCCCGAGGATGAGAACGACGTGGAGGTCGTGTCGGCTTTAATGGCGGTTCGTTCGGTGCGGTATGGGGAGGAGGCGTGGGCGGTGACAGGGCCTGGGCGAGGGCGGTAGTGGGCACGGCGGAGGCGGGAGGCAACGCGGCGCTGCAAAGAGGACGGGGAGTGGGTGGCGGCATGGCGAGAGGTGATGGGAGCCGGCGCGATTCGCGGCGCTGCCGCTCCCACTTGGCACGGGCGGCAGGTAGAAGACGACCAGGACCGGGGCGTGCGGCTGACGGGCGGGGTCCGCAGGTCAGCGAGAGAGGGGCGGAACGGGGAAGGCGCGGTGGACACAGGCCATCCGATTAAAATCGGACGGTCGCCGATCGAGGGGCGTGGCGCTGTGCTGCGCGAGGATGGGCCGGCGAGGTGGGCTGCGCAGGGAGAACAGGAACGGGCCAGGAGGAAACCGGCTCAAGAGCCGAAGGAGGATTTTTAAAGATTTTCGAATTTAGAAAATACCATAAAAGCAAAAGTATTTTTAGAAAATAGCTTAAGTCGTCCAAAAATTCTAGAAAAATTCACAGAAATCCCTTGAATTATTTAGAACTTAATAAAAATATTTTTAGCTTAACTTTTGCTTTTAGTTTCTGTAAATAATTATTTTTAACTTAGGGCAAAAGGAAAAACCAATTTAAAATCCAACAAAACTCAACTAAACCAACTTGCATTAGTTGAAGTTTTAATTAATTCAAATTAAATTGCTTTTAAAATTCTAAATTACAAATTAAGCTTTGGCAAATTAATAAAACCAAATGGTTAATTTTTAAAGTTTTCAAAATTTTCAAAAACTCTAGAAATTTGGGATGTTACATAGCTTCACTACAAATTAGATTAACGACATATACAAAACTACACAATACATCTACAACTATGTAATTAATTCAACTATTGCACCAAAAAAAAAATTCTACAAGTTTAACGGCATGTCCAGAACTGAACTACACAGAACTAAAATGATGTACAGAACTAAAATTCTACACGTTTAACGGCATGTCCAGAACTGAACTACACCGAACTAAAATGTAACATCCCAACTGTATAATTAGGGTTATTCAAGTATAATTATATGTGTAGAAATTAAAACTTTTTCTCACATCTTGAAAACCCCTAATCTCTTATGTAATTCTTGTCCAAGAGTTGTGTAATCCAAAAACACAAAGCTCTTGTTGACTCAAAAGTCAAACTCATTTTCCAGTTGTCTAAATCTTGTGCCAAACATTTGGAATATATTTTCTTTGGTCCCAAAACTGATGTGGGACCCCTCTGAAAAATATCACAAGTTGTAAAACTAGTTTGATAAATTTTGGAGGTAAAACAATCCTTTAAACAACCTTAACGAATTTCCTGAGAAAAATGCATTGCATAATAACCTTTGGAAATTTTATGCAAGGTTAATCTCATTGTCAGCAAGCTCCAGTTAAAATTTCATCAAATTTGGAGTTCATTTGCTATCTCAAATAATTCTGCTAAGTTTTAGTCATTAAAAACTAAATTTAAAAGCCTACACTTTGCTCCTTGGGCTAGCCACTTTGCAAAGTCGGTCCACCCAACCCCATCGACCTCCTTCCCCACCTTGATGAGGTCGTGTCTGTTGGATCCAATCCAAAGGCCACGACCTCCCCTCAACCAACGCACCCAGACCTCCCTTCAGTAGTCCTCTCGGACCGCGTGGACCTCCTCGTCAACGTGGGCGCCAGACCTCCTCCGCGTCAACCCCAAGAAGACCTCCTCAAGTCGAACCGTTGGATCAAAGATCCACGGTCATGACCTCCTCGTGTGTTAAATCCCAAAGACTTCCTCACCTTGTCCAGTCATAGCCCTTGGATTAAGATCCAACCGCCCCGACCTCCCTTGTTATCAAACCTCAAAACCACCTTCCACCTTGGCGAGGTCATAGTCATGGATTTACATCCAACCGCCTCCCGACCTCCTCCTCTTAATCTAACTATCGACCTCCTTTGCACTCACTTGAGGTCGCACTGCTGATTTACATCCAAAGGCCACGACCTCCTCTGAAAAACATCACGGTTAGGTCCTTCACAAGACGTGAGGTCGCGTTCTTAGATCTAAATCTAATGGCCATGACCTCCCTTGTGTGTTGCGCAAGCTCAAGACCTACTTTGCGCCACGTCGCGAGGCTCAGACCTCCCTGCTTTTGATCACCACCGTTGGATCAAAATCCAAAGGTCTTGACCTCCCCGCTTCACGCAAAGCCTCGAGACCTCCCTTGGTTGTGTGCCCTTGATTTTAATCCAAAGGCCATGACCTCCCCTCATGTCTTATGTTCAAGTGCATGTTAAGACCTCACAGAGGTCCAAGACTGCTGGATGGAGATCCAACGCTTTGGACCTCTGTCCTATTTTCCTCATGCGCCTACACATTAAGGAAATCGGAGGCCCACGACCTCCCCATCCTTGATCGTGTGGCTGGGACCTCCTCCCACCATTTAGGCGAACGGTTCAAAAATGGGATCCGATGGTTAGGACCTCCCATGGTCTTATCCAACGGTCATAAAGACCTCCTGTTCTTCTCCTTCCTCTGCGCTACCGTGAGCTCTGAGCGGTGGAGTTAATGCACGCTGTCCACTTGGTACCTTTTCATGACTCTTTGTCGACCAAGATTTAATGCAGATCGCCTTCCGCCTCTTGGGTCACCAGACCTGCACCTTGTCAACCTCATGTCCTTGCCACCCCATGGACCAACCCGTGGGCTAAGCTCACCATGGAGCTTAGCCCCACTCATAACCTTCACTCAAAGCTATAAGTTACCCCTTGAACTCTCCGTGGCTTCCTTTGCACACAATTGATCTCACCTTGCACTTTGTGCGTGGTGAGCTCCTCATCCCCAAACTCTCCTCCTCACCGGTGGCTGCCATTGTCAAGGTCCTTGGAGCTTCTCGGTGGCTCAGATTTCAGTGGCTTCTCCTCCTCTCTCTGCTTTCTATCTGGGCATCTCTGTGACCTCAACCCTAACTTCACTGGTCGGGGCATTTGCAGAGGTAGCCTAGTGGAGCTGGGAGCTTGGACTTGAAGCGGTGGAGCTCTCCATCTTCCCCAACTCCAGTCATCACCTCCACGACCTCCCCAGCACCTTAGGACCTCCAGGTACTCCTCCTGTAGTCCTTAGTTGCTGGCACCCGCTTGAATGATTTTGCGGAGCTTTCTTGGCACAAGCTTGAATGTCGCATGAGCTTCATTTTGCTTTTCTGTTTGGCCGTCTTTGGTCAATTTGCCCTCTCCGGCTCGTCGGCGCTCAAAGCCGCCGTCGCCGTTGAGAGGAGGTCCACCGAGTGTGCAACGTTATTGTGCACTCGGTGGTACCATTGGAGGTCGCCAAGCAAGGTCTACATCGCCATGAGAACCAAATCTTTGAGCTCGGGATTTTTGTCGGACGCAACGGCAGCGTCGTTGTCGTTTTAGGACGAGAGATCCTCAGCTTTGATTGCACTAATCATTGCTCAATCTCGCGATCATTGGCGTCTTAACCGCCTTTAATCCACCCTTGTGCGTGCATTTAAGACCGCTATGCGCGCGACCTCCTCGTGGTCCCGCGCAAGACATGTTTTGTCCAAGCGCGCTGCGCTGGAGGGTCAGGGCGCCCAGACCTCCCCGTGGAGATCTGGAGCATCCAAGACCTCCCTTGCGCAATCGTGGCCGTCCAGACCTCCCTGGAGGTCTGTGACGTTAGGACCTCCCTTAGAGATCTGGTCCGCTCCGGACCTCCTTTCCATGTTGTGGTCCGTTGGATTTCCCATCTACGGCCCCGACCTCCCTCACTCAAGCGATGTGCGTTGCTAGGAGGTCCAGACCTCTGACCTCCCGAGCGCTGCAGGTTGTTCACTGGGAGGTCTCGAGCCGTTAGATCTATGATCCGTGGCTCACGCCCTCCCATGCCTTTGTGATTTTTAGAAATTCCAGTAAATTCTTCATTATGAACTGAAATAAGGTATAAACTTTAGAATTTCGTATCTTTTTCATTTTAATTCCAAATAAGATCATTCAAATCGTGTTAGCTCTGTCTTGAACTTGACTTTAATCTAAAAATGATTGTAAGTTGAGTTCAGCTCCAGAGCACAGTTTGCCCTTAGATTTTAAAAAACCAACTTTAAATATACACTTAAATCAATGCTTAACTTGTAAAATACATAACTAATGCTCTGTAGATTATTTTTGGGTGAGACCAACTTTGTTGGTTTCCTCTATTAGTGATCTCCCTGTGAAAATTGGTTTTGAGCATGTTGCTGTTAGGAAAATGAGGACTTGTGCATTATAATTTTGTTCAAGTTCTTGTTTTTGAAAAATTATAGAAAGTACAATATAGCTCCAAATGAGGTGAACTCAATTGTGTTATTCATCTCATGAGGTGCTGGTTTTACAGTAAAAATTTCAGCTTCACTTCTGTTCTTGAAAATGTTGCCTCATAATTAAATTAGTGAATAGTGCAGTTTGGTATTTTAGGGCTGAGCAGAATTGTTTTGCTCATAACTTTTGCATCGAGAATCCAAATCAATTGGTTCTTGTTGCAAAATCCCTAAAATCACTCTCTTGTTGCTGTAGAAAATTCAGAGAATTTGGAGTTCGTTTTCTGTGCTGTCTTTGTTGTTTTTCGTCGTTTTATCGGTTCTTTATTGCTTTTCCGTTAGGTTTCGACATTTGTGGTGATCCCGAGAGTGACCCTCCGCAACAAAGTGACCAGCAACAAGGCAAGCAGTTTGATCATATCCCCTCTAACGTCCCATTACTTTAAAGGTTAATATGTTGTTTTACTTCTATGTATGCATGCTACTTTGTGTTAAATGTCGCTAGCAATCCTATAGTTGCATAATCTGTAGGAATTGTTTATCCTCTACCACCATGAGCCTAGGTTATTTGCTGTGGTGGGAGCTCGTTGGATGAGCTCCTATCACTTAGTAGTTTCGATTTGAATTGCTTAGACATGCTTAGTTTTCGGTAGAATGGGCGATCATCGACTTAGTCGATGGTCTTGATCACTCAAAACTGATTATTACTCCTATATGTCCAGACTTGTGCTTTGATTAATTTGTAAAATCAAAACTGAAAATAAAAGATTGATTTAGACTTGGGCATATTGGATGGATGGTGCGGTTTTTGGATGTGGTGGTATGCCCGGGTCCCTAAGGACCGAGTACTTGGGTCACTAAGCTGCTTTTTTGCGTGCTAACCACACGAGGGGCATATGGAACCCTCTTGACTAAGTACTTTGGGCGGTGTTAATTGGGGTCGCTTCGGTTGGTGTGTTTTAAAGATAAAATGTGTGTGTGATGTGGGGGAGCATTAGCTTCCAGAAGGTTGTGTGATGTCTCCTTCTCCCCGTGGGTTGTGCGACTCGAATTAGCATTGTCCATTGGAAATGTCTCAGAGGACTTAGCCGTGTTCAAGATACCAAAGGTAGTGTGCCTTATGGAAAGGCGGTCCGACGTGTGGGTACAGAGGTACACCCCGCAGGATAAAACTATTCAATAGCCTCGCCCTAGGTTATGGACATGCTTGGTAAGGTCGTTCAAGACTAGACTACAACCTTTAATTAAAACTTGACATGGTTGGTATGAACGGGAGTTCATGCTATTGTTGTGGTGACTTGGGTTGGTCACTTCCGTGTTGTTCTTGTTGTTGTTACCTTGTTATTTATCTCGTTGTTATTTCAACAATTAAAAATGCTTTGTCAAATTGCTTTCAATCTACTATATTATTGCAAATGAAAACTTGCTTTGTGCTGAAATGAGTTCAAAGCCTCATCCACTTAAAGAAAGCTTGCATATAGCTAATTTATAGTTCTCATTATCTTACACGTCGGTCTTGCGTAGTACAATAAACAATTTATTGTACTCATTTGCTTTGCTTAACAACTTTGTTGCAGAGGAGGTAGAGCCCAAAGGGCTTTACTTTTGTGAGTCAGGATGGTTGGGAGAGCGACTAGCTTGGCGGTCCTGGTCGCTTGCCTTGTGGGCTAAAGGCACACTTGGTTGGCTCTTATTTTGGGCCATCTTTATGGCACTTTTTGCTTCATTGTGTATCTTTGTAGTTTTGTTGTTATTTGGCCGTAAGGCCCTCTTTTGTAATAACCTATTCCTTATTAATATTAACCTCTGGTTTGTTGCTTATGTACTATGTGTTGTATGGAATTGATACATTCTTTTGTTGTGAGGTATGTATACTGCATTCTGGGAAGTATACATCTCTCGAGACTGGGTTTATTTGGTTGATAATACTAGGGTCAATTGGATGACTAAGTATTATGAGCTTAATAAACGTCGGGGTCTCACATAAAATGATGTACATAACTAAAATTCTATACGTTTAACGGCATGTCCAGAACTGAACTACACAGAACTAAAATGATGTACATAACTAAAATTCTACACGTTTAACGGCATGTCCAGAGCTGAACTACACATGACCGGATCGATGTACTACATGACACTACACCACATAGCAATACATTCCATCTGCAACTATGCAATTAATTCAATTATTGCATCAAAAAAAATTTTACACGATTAACGACATGTCCAGAACTGAACTACACAGAACTAAAATGATGTACTGCACAACACTAACCACATAGCAATACGTTCCATCTACAACTGTATAACCATAGAAGCCATTACTTGAAATAAACCATCATCTATAATTGCATTCTGCGGTACGACTTGCTGTGTACTCGGAGTACTCATTCTTGCTGCAATCATTCAGCTGCAGTGGAGGAGTCTTCTCTTGCTTTTGAGGAAATGTCTCACGAGGAGGGTGATCGCTAGGTCTTGATCACAGTCAGTTGCCTGTGGCAAGTCGATGGGTTCCCGCTAGAGTTGTTTACATTCCACTGCCCTCTCTTTACTTAGTGCTCAGCCTTGTATGGCTTAATAAGTGTAAACTCGACTATAAGGTCACAACCGTTATTTATTAATCAAATTAATCGTTTATTCTTATACTCGTCTTATGTGGAATAATATTCATCTATGTTGGCACTGTGTGCACTAGCGTGATTCTGGACTAGTGCATTATACACGGAGGGTCCATATTTGCATATTTGGGTCCTGACAGAAGTGGTATCAGAGCCATACTGACTGTAGATCTTGGCCTTAGTTAGATCGGCCGGACTTAAGAAATTCAAAACTATTTTTTAAAGCAAAATTGTAACTTGCAAGATCAAGGAATTGCTTGACTCTTCTTGTCTCTCTCTTGACTCACCTACTACTGAAATTCTTCTCTCCGCTGGTTTTAAATTGGTTCTTACCTTTTGTCTGTCCTTGTTAGATGGCATGGCTTCACACCTATGGAGAGCTTACCAGAGGTTTTGCTACCGAGCTGTGGAAGATTCTACAATCATTTGAAGGATTCGAGAGGCCACTCTACTAGGGCACCAACTGGATGGTGAATGGCAGGAGACATGGTGTTTTGTGTCGGCTGACGATCTACGCCCGAGAGGATACCAAGGTAAGTCGTCCCATGCACATCACCGTTCGGAGGATCATCTTCGAGGAAGGGATCTAGGAGTTTTCACGTCTTGCTATCATACGAGTGTGCAACATCTACACCGATGAGTTGAAGGATTCAGTCTTTCGCCTTCATCCTTGCACCTCTACGGTGGACGGTCCATCCCGCTACCCCTCTACCGATGGAAAAGAAGATGCTACTATGGTTCACCTTGCTCACTTCATCACTGCCCAGGAGGAAGCCATGGAGACTACTACAGCAGAGCTACATGGAGCCTACGAGACGCTGTAGCTCGCAGAGGAGAGGATTGTAGAGCTTGAGGAAGCTTTGTACGCAAGCAGGTGAGAGCACCTCCTAAATTTTGGTCCTGGGTCCGCCACTGCTCTACCTATTAGAGTGCAAATCTTGGTGTCCACTTTTATGCATACGCGAGTGTGTTTCAGTATAAATTTTGTGAGGTTGCTAATTTATACTTGGCCTTTAGCTTTCTAGGTGTGTGTTAAGGACACACACTCGCGCGTGTGTACGTATGTGGTGGTGTGTGTGCGCGCGTCTTCCTTCCAATCGTGAAAAAAAATCACTTCAAAAATAAGAAGAAAAAACTTAATAAGGTCCAAAGTGCAGGAGATGGCACGGCCTTTCACAAGTTCACAAGAACGGAAAACGCTCTGTTTCCTATGGTGCCAGTGTGAGTCAAGAATTGTTGCCTCCTGCTGTTTCATGTTCATCTAGCGTGTTTTCTTCTGATCACAAGTTTAGATTGCTGGGGCTGTTCTTGGCAGGCTACGAGGCTGTTTATTTCGTCGTGATTTCAACATCGCAAGGCTTTCCGAAAATTTGTATCAATTCAATATCGAATAATAATCAATTACAAATTTTGGAGTTCTTCAAACATTCCGATGCTGACAAACTAGATGTTGAAGTGAGGCCAATCATACAAATTAGCAAGCTATCAACAGACTCTAGGCATCAAGGCAGATGATCTGTCACACAAGTTACAGTCATCTCTGTTTACATTTGGTAAAAGAACCAAACAGTAAACATAGCATCAAGCAATTAATTAACACAGTTTGCGAAAGGTGAAAAACTTAATAAGGTACAATGCAAATCAACGATTCACGCACAGATAGTCATTATGTCTGCATCACATTCACATTCTAGTTTTCTTGACAGCAAAACTCATCACCCGTGCAGTATGAACTATAGAACACTAGGCAAGAAGAACATAGGCACCATCAAAGGATGCCACGCATATATGACACGAGTGCTGATGAAAAACAACCGACTGCATTTTTAGCGAAAGCACAGCTTCCAATGGATAATTGGTAGTAAAATGTCAGTCTCAGCCTAAGTGAAGCTGTATATAATTACAAAGCATTGTTTTCCAGCACAAACCGACAGTTACACGTATAGAGGAATCAAAGCGGTTAAGCTGAGGTAAACTTCGAAGTATAGTGCTCATATGGTGCCGACAAAAATGTAACCAAATAGAACTGTTGAGACGTTTTCTTGCAGTGACGACATAACCGCCACCAACGAGCGGCAGACGGTGGCTCCATCCATCACCACTGTTTCCTGACGACATAACATCACTCCATGACCAGGGATGGATGTATTTCGTCATGTACCCCCTGGGAAAAGCATGTAGTTAGTAAACAAAATCACAATAAAGGAAACAACCATGTGCTGTAAAAAATCAATTTGAAAATTAGAAGACCTTTTGTACGATGGGCTAGTACCAATAAAATTTTAGAAACACTATATACAAGAAAATGCCTGTACATACCTATGAACAAACCCAGCAGGATCTGGACATCTAGTGGAACATCTGGCAAATGGAGTCATGGACTAAAAGAATGACAAAGCACCGCTTAATTTTCTGCGAGCATAGGGAGGTATATCTCCTAGCATTTCTTCTGTTCTTCAGCGCAGGTCCTATTCCTCTTCATGCCCTGATTCTGGTTCAGTCAAGCAAAAGGATACAGTATGGAATAAATTCACACTCTAGCATGCGGATGACAGATATGGGTGGGAATGGTTGGGAACCTACCCCGTAGCGACCATACGTTTTTTTGAGCGGCATGGGTTGGCCCTTACGAGGAGGCCAGGGTGATCCATTGGATCTTAAGCGTCGACCTCTTTGCTTCATTACTCTTCAGTAGTATTTGGTAAAATAGGTATTGCATAGTACGTATTATATCATTCTTGTCCTGACAAATAAGATGAAGATTCAAGGCTTAGAAGTACATACATCATCACATGCCGTTTTACAGATTTAATCGTCTCACTCACTCACCTAACATGATCATCATTGTCCTCAACAACAGAGCACAAGGATAAAAAAAAAGACAGACAGAAAGAAAGAGATGGATATTAAAGCCTCGATAACACTTCTGTTAATGATTAGTGTTATCATCATGAAAATTAGCACCAAAAATCACGCGGTGAGTACAGTTTTGTGATTTTCTGCCTAGCTATTAGGTACGCTGTAAACTGGAACAACCATAAGAAAGAGGGAAACAGGAAAGGCTCTGATATGTAGTTTCAGGATTTCAATTGCAGAGTTTGTCTCACCTCAAAAAAAAGTTGCAGAGATTATCATTGCAGATACAGTAGGAACAAGAATGTCGTTAAAAAAAAATCAGATCACAAGATTGCACTGCAATTTCTCGCTATCAAAACAGCCGACGAAACGCGGTGCAAATTTGTCGTCACTGCCGGCGGTACCCTTCCCCCTCGACTACAACCCCTGAGGTGCAGCAAGGAAAAGAGCTACTAACCACCTACTACCCACCTCCTACCGAGCCAAGAAAATGGAACAAGCTCTTGGGGAAAGTAAAAGGATAAGGAAGAATTCAAGACCAAATCGCAACGCACCTGCTGGCGGAAGACGAACCCGTCGCACTTGCGCACTGCCGCGGCCGGCGGCGGGCAGCGGCGGCGCAATCGCAGGCGAGCAGCTCAGCGTCGGAGGCCACGGCGACGGCCACGACGGCATCAGCGACCCCCACCTCATGGTCGATCTCCTCCTCCTGTTGCTACTCTGGCTACATCGGCGGCTGGCCCTCACCGTATGCGGTGGAGGAGGCGGCGGTTCAGGCCTTGAGGATGGAGGAACGTCGCGTTGGAGTGGCGGCGACGCGTTGGAACGGCGCGTTGGACGGCGGTGTTAGGGTCGACGGTCGATTTGCCCACGCAGCGTTTGGCTTGGGATGAATTTGTGAATGGTTGGTTTGGTAGAAACACTTCGGATGGAGACGCTATCTATGGATTGAGGGGGCACTCGCTTGATCGCTTCTCCTACCCAACACATGCAGAGGCCCTGCGGGCAGCCGCCAAAGCCACCAACATTTAGCATTCTCACAATGCGGGTTTCTGCCAGCCGCAACTCACGAGCAGACAGTGTGGGGTGGGCGCGTACTGTCTGCAGTCCGTCTCACTTGCACCCCTAGGTCGACCCACTCGGTTCTCAGGAACTAATAGATTATGTCCACTTGAACCCACCCCTAATGACAGATGCAATCAACAAGAGGAATTCAAGCAATTAAATTGAATAAACAGAACAACTGAAATAATGATGGAGCAGTTCTGTTTAGTGTTTACCTCTCTGTATATGCAAATCACTGATATTTGTCTCAAAGTTGTATGGGTCTCTTCTGTACGAGACATACAATCTTCTTGCATTATCTCCGTCACTTGCATAGGCCTTCACTTGCTGGATATGGCTGATCTTGTCCCACTCAGGGCTGGCATCTCCCAAGGCTATGGAACTGAGAAGTCTTAAGCTGCAGTCCACTTGCAAATTCCTTATGTTTACACCTTGCAAGTATCCAGGGAGTGTTTCAATGTTGTAGTCCTTCAGCTTGTGGCTCCAGAGAGCTGGCACGCCCTTCAATACTTCCAACTTTCGGCAGGACATGATGTCAAGCTTTTTCAATTTGGGGAAATTAGTGATACTCTCCAGGTCAGGGTTCTCGTCCACAATGAGCTCAACGATAGAAGTGAAGTTCTCCAGAGAGTTGAGTCGCTGGACATCGTGAACCACTAGTTTCCTTAATGCCCTTGCATAGGAGGCAAGGCCAGGAGGAACACTCCTCAGTTTGCAACGCTGTAGTACAAGCTCCTCCAAGGCTGGCATGCCCTGCACGTCCTCCTCCCATTGCCAGTCCTCCCATTCCACCATTCCACTGAAGATCAGCTTGTGCAATCTGGGAAACGCAACCCCCATGTGGGAAGGATGGCGATGACGATGGCAGAGCAGGAATTCAGGCCCAACACGCTTGATGGCTGGAGCGCGGCAGATTTGTAGGAACTGCAAACAGGGGAGATGAGACAAACCATCAGGGAGTTGGGTGCAACAAGCCAGGTCGTGAAGCAGCAGAGACCTCAAGCTCTTAAGGGGTTCCGCGGATGTCGACGACATCATCCAATTCGGGAGCCGTCGCCCAAAGTATCCAGAGATATTTAGGGTGCCTAAGCAGGGAGGGGGGCAGAGCTCGTCAAACACCTCAATTCGTTGCTCCTCTACCTCAGATACACCTCCTTCCTCTTTGACCAACCCATCATCTCCCAGTCTATTGGTGCAGTACAACCCCAAATAGATAAGATGCTCCTTGGCACCAAGCATGACCTTTGTGGCTAAAGGGCTGGTAGATACATTCTCCAGACTCTTTAGTGAAAGTTCCCTGAGCTCAGAAAGAGGCCCTAGCTCTTCCAAACTACACCAATCCTCCCCCTTCGATGAAACACCATTAGTGTCCATGTGAGCTGGAAAACCGTATAGTTTCCGAATATTTGTTAGATCACGGAACCTCTTGGGTATTTTATTTATATTTGTGTAAGCAAGACTTAGATATCTCAGCTGTCTTAGCTTTACAATGCTTTTAGGAACTTGCACCAAATTTTCACACGCGTTAAGGCTAATGTGCTGCAAGAATTTCATCTTGCCGATGTCATCTGGCAATCCAGATATATCGGTCTTTTCTAAGGCCAGGTACCTTAGGTGCTTGAGATGACACAGAGACTCAACCAATAGAACAAATTTTGCAGATTGTATATGTAGAGTCCGCAGGCTTGCAAAAGTATCCAATGAATCACCGGGCTTAAGCTTGGTACAGCCCAATGATATTAATGTTCTCAGTGACTTCTGCTCTTTTAGAAGACCCCACTCTAATTCATTGGTTTCTAAGGATAATCGGCAAAACTGATGTGAGTTTAGTTTATCAATATCAATTTGTCCATTGTGTGCTACTAGCGCTTCATCTCTAGCCACATATTGAGCAAATGAGCGAACAACATCGTGCATGACACAATGAAAGTTATTGACATATTCTATATCTGGCTCTATAAGATTTCTCACAATTAAGTCATCATAGTAATCTCTACCCAACTCTTCTAGCTTATTTGTGCTTCCATGAACAAATCCTTCGCTGATCCACATACCAATAATTATATCAGAACCGAGGACTGTATTTTTGGGGAAAAGTGAGTAGTGCAGGAAGCATTGCTTCAAATGAGGGGACAGATCTTCGTAGCTTAGGTACAAGGCATTGTTTAGCTCTTCAGGCATTTGAGCAATTGACCATGGTTTCTCTCTCTCCTGCACAAGAGTCCCCCTAACACTTTTATAGCAAGTGGTAAACCGTCGCATCTCCCTATAATCTCCATCCCAATATCCTTTAGTGCCTCAACCTCAGGGTCATCTATCTCACTTGAGATTACCTGTAGGCAATTTAAGCCCATAAATTTAATTAATAATATCCATAATTGGTCATGTATTTTTTTCTCGTATGAACATAGTTTTACAAAAATCCCAGTCATATAATAATAATTTATTAATAAAAAGCCAACCAAGGTACCAACTCAATTGCATGAGGCATGATACTTTTCCAGATTAGTTTCTCTTCAATGTTTACATTATCTAACTGTAATTAAGATCTTTGTATCTAAACATACTGAGTGCCCGTGTGTAGCAACGTATAGCAAATACCACGATTTCTAAGCTCCAAAAAAAACAAAATAATTTATGTTTCCTTGAACAAATGGTTTGGTTACTCGTGCTTTGCAATGGAAACTTAAATTTGCGTTAAATCAACATACTAAAGTAAACATACAAAGTCCATCATTCACAAATAATAATCTATCAGCAGACATAGTACCCGGCGCCAACTTATTCATCATGCAAAAGTAATTATACCTAAATTTGGAAAATGCGTACAAAATTTGCATCCATCGGCAAGCAACAGAGAATTCAGTGGCGGAGCCACACCAGTGCATGGGGTTACAGTTGCACCCTAAAATTTTTGTATACAAATTCTATATACAGTATATATACCTAGTATATTACACAGACTATACAATGAATTACATTGTGTTATTCTCAGCAATCAATAGTCAAGCAGTCCACCAACACAAGCAATATTTTGTGATGTCGGTTTGTACTAGAAATATGTAATTTGTTCAACTTGAACCTTACTATGTCATTTAAACTTTTATATTGAAATATGTCATTTAAGTTTGCACCTTTATGCACACATGAGTGCGCTTTCAGTAGATATTTTGTAAGGTCGCGGATTTATTCCCGGCCTCCGTCTTTCTAGATATGTGATATGAGGTACACTCATGCGTGTGTGTGGTGGAGTGTGAGCTTATGTGTCTTCCTTGTAATCACAAAAAAAAAGTTTGCACCTCTATTGGTGAAATCCTGCCTTCGCGCCACTGAGAGATCTTGCCAGTATATGATCCATGCACCACAAAAGATCGTCCAAGACACATGCACATGCGTGCACAGATTCATGCACCGAAGATCCTGCGACCGACTAAATCTTCTATAGTTGTAAAGATATAGTTGTATTTATTTTATAATTCTACTGTTCCTACAAATCTAATTAATATGCACCATTTTGACCTCGATGTAACGCTAATGTGGGGATTTCTAAAATTTTCAAGCATCCCAAATTAACATGGAGGCTTAAGTAGAATTTTTTTTAAAAAATAATACATTTACAGAAATAAATGCATGTTTAATAAAATTACAAGAATGGGCTTCTGTCGCTAAAAGAATTAGCAACAGGGATTCTGTCACCAAATCATCTGGCGACAGGAGCCCATAGCACAAATGAATTTGTCGGCCAAATGAATCAGTGATAAGATTGTCGACTAAACAATACTCTGTCGCCAAATGAATTAGTGACAGTTTGACGGAAAACTTCCTGTCGCCAATTCATTTAGCGACAAGATCTGTCGCTAAATGAATCGGCGACAGAATCTACCGCATCAGCCTGTCGCCAATTTATTTGGCAACAGGGCGACCGAAACTCATTTTTTTAATTTTATTAAACGGGCATTTATTTCTATAATTATATATTTTTTTAAATGTATTATTTTAAAAAAGTCGGCTTAAGTGGTCCTAAATTAACATAGTATTGTTAATATCACTATAAATTACTAACAAGCATGTAAATATATCCATTCTGATTACATTTCTTTATCTTTACCACCTTAAAACACACAATTGGTGAATTGTGGCTGGTGGTGCTGATGATACGTCCTCTCTGGCCTCCCCTCTTACACCTCACAAAATTACTAGCATCGGTGCCACGTATCGATGTTACCTCCACACTCTGGTCACCCTGGATCCCTCACAACCAATCCTCTAAAAACAAACACGTGAAATATGTGCACTTTCCACGTCCCGAATCCCTCATGAACCCTCCCGAACCATCACACGACGTGTCACTTCCCCATCCCCCTCATCCCATCGCACCACTACTTGTTCCCCTACTCAATGTTGCTCGCCGCTGCCGCTACACGCCACCTCCTCCATAGCATGGCGCTGCCTCCAACCCAATGTATGCCGTCTTCCTACCTCGCTGCCACTACTCGATCACTACTCACCGCAGTCCACCCTACCCCTCCCCGTCGACCTCCACCACCATTACCTTCCCCACACTATCCCTAGCCCTTGTCGTCAATATATCCACGGTAGCCTCATTGTGTCATTGTGTCAGCACACTCTGCGGTCCTAGCAACTAAGGCTAGGGCCATGGCAGCTATTGTGGGTCGGCCTACAT
Source organism: Phyllostachys edulis (assembly GCA_036346405.1). NCBI lineage: Eukaryota > Viridiplantae > Streptophyta > Magnoliopsida > Poales > Poaceae > Phyllostachys > Phyllostachys edulis. Next base: position 34,437,019 of record CM070566.1, read on the forward strand.
TTATTCAGCCATGCCAGTGTCAGCATCGACAGCGTCGACCTCTAGACCGCCTCCGACATAGGTGAGTGATAAGACTTAGATGAGGGAAATACTCTTTATTCTTGTTGCTTGCCGATTACAACACCTGGCTGCCTCTTTAAGTAGGCGTCTAAACTGTTGAGTAAACATCGCTGGCGAGTCCAGTCTAAACAATTACCTCATAGACAAGCGTAGAATCGCTTAAAACAATGCAAGAACATAAGAACAGAATAGTAGATTGAACACAGAGATATAAGGGGCTTCTTGCTTCTCTTTATTCCTTCGTCAATCGATCAATCGTTTACAGTGAATAGCACCCCCTATTTATAGGCTAGAGACCCTGCTAGGGTTTAGGATGGGGAGCTCATACATGGGCCGGCTTCTGGGTCAGGTCCATAGTTTCCCAACACTCCCCCTTGGGCACCTATCCTCACATGTTCATGCCTTGTCAAAACTCCATAAAAACCCAGTGGGAAAAATTTGGAGAAAGAGCACATAAAACAAGTTCTGTTGCGTTGCACGAATTGCCTCATTAAAAACCTTAGCCTAGAAACTTCAAGAAAACTCGTTAAGGGAAAAAGAGTACAATCCACCCAATTTCATTTAATCTCCAGGATTTACTCTTTGGGTACTCGATCTTCGTGATCAAGTTTCAATAATGAGTTCGTGAAGATTCTCCTACTGAATTCTGCACTTCTCTAAGTCTCATCATTACAATTCCACGTATGCACCTTTCAAAGCTAGATGCTGAAAGTAACCTAGTGAATAAATCAGCAAGATTTTCACATGACTTAGTATGCAGTACTTTAATTTCGTCCATCTTTTGCAATTCATGAGCATAGAACTTGGGGTTGATATGCTTTTGTGAGATGACTCTTCACATAACCCATCTACACTTGTGCAACACAAGCTGTATTATCTTCATAGATAATAGTAGGGGTTTGCGCGGTATTCAATCCACATGGCTGCTGGATGTGATGAATAATCCGCCGAAGCCAAGCACATTCTCGTGAGGCCTCGTACAGTGCTATTATTTCTGAGTGGTTCGTCGAAGTCGATACAAGACTCTACTCAGACGATTTCCAATAAATTGCAGTTCCATCACATAGGAGTTCATAGCCTGTTTGTGACTTGGTTGTATGCAGGTTTTACAGGTACCTAGCATCTGCATAGCCATTCATATTCAGGTCTTGGTTCTTTCTATAGAACAGGCCAAGTTCTTTGCTTTCTTGGAGGTATCGGAAGACATCCTTCATTCCCTACCAATGCCTTTGGTAGGTTCTGCACTATACCTTGCTAATAGGTTAACGGCAAATGTAATGGCCGATCTAGTACAATTTGCTAAATACATGAGTGCTCCTATCGCACTTAAGTATAGGAATTCCGGTCCCAGAACTTCCTCCCCCTCTTCTTTAGGTCTGTACGGGTCTTTGTCTTGCTGCAAAGATCTCCCGTCCATTGGCAATTTCAAAGGGTATGCCTTTCAAAATCAAACCTTTCTAATACCTTCTGAGTGTAGGTTGACTGATGTACTAAAATCTCTTCAGGGGTATGCTCAAGCTGCAAGCCTAGGCAATATTTGGTTTTACCCAATTCTTTCATTTGGAACTCTGACTCCAGGTAAGAGCTTGCTTTCTTAATACCTTCCAGGGTTCCAACGATATTCAGATCATCTTCATACACTGAGATTATACAAAATCCATCCTGGGATCATCGTATAAATACACAGGGATTATTCTCATTGTTCGTGTAGCCTTTCTTGCATAGAAAGTCGCTTCAAGCGATTATACCACATCTTGCCTGATTGCTTAACTTCATATAGTGAATTTCTGAGTTTCACACTATACATATTTCTATTTGCTCTGTCTTGGTTCGGGACAAGGATACATTCAGGTATCTTCGTATAAATGTCCGAATCCAATATTCCATAAAGGTATGCTGTTACCACATCCATCAATTTCACTTTTAACTTCAAGTTTACTGCTATTGAGATTAAATACCTAAAGGGTGATTCCGCCCATGACCAGGGAATAGGTTTCTTCATAAACAACTCCTAGATGTTGAGTGAAACCTTATGCAACAAGCCTTGTTTTACTTCATTATTTTCATTTCTCTTTCGAACAAATACCCACTTATGCCCTACGGGGTGCACATAGGGAGGCGTGTGGCTTACAAGCCCAAACACTTTTTTTTATTCAGAGATAATAATTCTACTTCTATTGCCTTCTTCCAATCTTCCTAATCTGATCTTTTCTTTCAATGAGCGATACAGGCTCTGGATCAAAATCGATGATTGTGGCAATTTTCTTTGCAAAATCAATGTCGACATTGGCTGTTGTCTTATTCATAGATTCTCCCGACGTCACAAAGTTTATAGCTATTTCTTCAAGGGGCGATTCTTCTAATGCTTCTACTTGCTCACCGCTGCTTTCATTTACGGGGGCAAGTCCCTTTAGTTTTTCAGCTCCGATGTGTGCGCACACATCCATACTGATGTCTCCCTTCATGGGGATGTTCAATTATAGTATGCCTTTTTTGAAGGTTCCATACTGGTGCCAGGTCTCAACTGGCTCCCCTTCTGGTTCTGGGGAACTTCGGTGATCGACTGTATCAAGTCCTTCTTATCCTTTTTCACCAGGCGTCCCCGGTTAATTCGAAGTCGATGGGCTGCAGTTCTCGTCCTTTCAGAGGCCTTAGGACGGGATTAGGGATACCTTCATTGGTATTTCAACCCTCTCCGGTGCATTGCGTACAGGCATATGCAACTTGGTCACGCTCTTCAAATCACTAAAGTGGTTAGGCAGTTGATTCGCTAATACTTGCAAATCAATTATCTTCTAGACTTCAATTATCTTCTGGACTTCTCTATTTGCTTCACTAGTGCGCGGGTCATATGGATGGATTTCAATTATCTTCTGGACTTCTCTATTTCCTGATATTTTCATCAAGGGGTTGATTTCCTCCCTCTAATAACAGGAAACTAGCCTCATCTAATACTATCAGCGAATCGGGCAGTATACAAATCTCTTATCATAGGTTCCAAATACCTGATTATGGATGTTGTCACATAACCAGCGTATATCCCAGACTTTCAGAGAAGGCCCATTGCAGTTCGCTGTGGTAATAGTATAGGTATATAAACCTTGCAACCAAACCTTCGAAGATGAGAAATTTTCTGTGCTGACCCTTGCGCTAGTTGCATAGGTGAATGGATGTTATATGCCTGTGGTCTAAAATTGGTGAGAATTGTTGTGAGTAGGACTACGTGTCCCCAACATACAGTTGGTAAATTACAATTCTTCAAAGGTGGTCAGGCAATAAATTTACTCTTTGTAATTAATACCTTTGCTAGTCCATTCTAGGTGTGAACATGCGGTACAGAATGCTCAACTTTTAATTCCCATTGCCATACAATAATCATCAAATGCTTTTGAAGTAAATTCTCCGGCGTTGTCCATTCTGGTGGACTTCACATGATGATCAGGGAAATTATTTCTAATTTTAATTATTTGCGAGATTTAGCTTTGCAAAAGCCTGGTTTCTCGTAGACAATAAACATACATGCGACCATTTTGAGGAAGCATTGATGAGCACCATAAAATACCTAAATGGCCCTTACAGGGGCTGTATAGGACCGCAAAAAGTCTCCCTGGATGTGGTCCAGGAATGTAGGGACTTCATCCTTCGCTTTCATTGCAGAAGGTTTAGTAATTAAATTCCCGGTAGCATCTGCAGGGCACACAAAATATTCCTGATTCGGGAAATTCTTTACAATAACATTAGGTTCCTATGAATTGTTAATTATATTTCTCATCATTCTAAGACCTGGGTGGCATTATCTATCATGCCAGAGATAGAAAAGGTTCAAAGCTTCTAAATACGGTTTTCAGGGCAGTATAGGCTGCAGATGCCTTAATATTAGTGTAGTATAGCCCAGTTTCGAATGAAGGAAGTCGTTCTGATACCATTTTTCTACTTTCTTCATGCTTTATAATGAGCAGGTATTTCTCACCATACTCTTATTCAGTCTCTACGTGAAAACCGTTTGCGCGAATATTCTTGAGAGTTCTAGTCGATTCTGGGTACAACGAGGCTTCTTTAATGACCAAAGTTGTGCCCATTAGGGGTATAATTGAGGCCCTTCCTGAGCCTATTATACAAGTATCGCTGCCTGCGATTGTCATAAGACTACCAGCATTCTTGCTGATCGACCGAAAGATTTTCGTCTTTCTCAAGATGGTATTTATTGTGCTGCTACCGGCTAAGCACACATCCTCCAATAGGGCGCCACACGCGTTCTAATATAATGTACTTTATTAATATGTAGCAGAAAGCAAGCAACACATAAATAAAATAATTCAGATATCAGAACATAACTTGTTATTATAAATACGGGAATAAGTCTTGCATGACTTGTCATAAGAATTTAATGCTTTACTCTACTAGAGCTTACAACCATTATTCAAAAATAATTCAATGTTCTGCTTCAATTTCAAACTGCAAGTTACTATAAAAGATCCAAGTGCAATGCGTGCACTAGATCCAATCAGCGAAGTATTTAGAAACTTCTGCCTCAATCTGCTCCATGGAGATCTTCTCCTTTTGGGCAACTACGGCTGGGGCCGCTGCGATGTCTAGAGGAGGGATAATAGGGCTGCTGCTAGGCTGTCCACATCCATGAGTGCAACTAATGGGTGTGGATCTTTCGCGCCTGCAATGGTGTGGTGTGCCTCATGCTGTCCTATGCCCTTCTTCTTAGACTGGAAAGCATCAATAACGTGCGACTCACAACCTTACCCTTCTTACTCCTCTCCTTTGTGAGAGGCTTTATTACCTTGTAGCTGCTAGCATTGGCTTCATGGCCAACATTGCTACTAGGTAGCTATGAGATGTAGTTCTTCCTTAGAACATTATCTTAAGCTTCTGTAACTTGCATGGTGTCAATTAATGCGGCATACTCCGTGTAGCCGTCTTGACGACAGTTGCGTGCGGATTGAACCGCATTTGGGTGAAAGGTAGAGAGAGTCTTCTCAATCTTCTGCTTATACGTGATTACATTATCGCAGAGTTGAAGACTTATACAAATTCTGGCCATGCTGGGTTAGTTCTTCGAACTCCTAGTTCGTGATGCGAGTCATTTCCATATTCATGCAGATAGTTCATAAGATTACTGCTAGTAATTTACATAAAATGGTTGTAAAATTCTTATAATGCTCTTGGAACTCTCGGTTCGTGTTCCCGTACTTTTCTATGCATTTTTCATGATTTACTACTATGTTCAGTGATTAAAAGTAATATAAACAATCACAGATAATCAAAACAGTAAATACAATAAATAAATTGCATAGAAATAATAATAACAAAGTTAAACATACTCCAAATGCAAAAATTGATTCAAAAATTGAATTCCCGAGGCCCTTTTCTGCTGAAAAATGAATTTTCGGCAAATTCTGCAATATTTAGGGGTTAAAACGCGAAATTTCAGTTCTGAGAAAATTTGCGCGTAATTTTTAGATTTCGGAGGCCTTTTCTTGCAAAATTTCCTCACCTGCACAATTATCCTCGTGATTTGCAGAATGCCGAGGGGTTTTTCTTTCGCAAAAGTCCCTTTTTTCGGTTTTTATTTCTATTTTCTGAAAACTATTTGGGCCGGCCTTGTTCCATATTCTTAAGGCCCATCAAAGGCCCAACCAAGGCCATCAAAGCAAGTGCTAGGGTTTCCCCTAGCACTGTTATTCAATGGCGGCGGCGCATTCAAGCGCAGGCGGGCGGCGTCGCTACGGGCGGCGACTCGCGCGCTTCAAGGCGACAGAGGCGCGGCGGCGGGCGCGTAAGCGGCGTCGTCTTGTTCTGAAGCCGAGGCGGCGCCATGCGGCGATGGCGCTGTCGGCACCGATGCAAGCCGCGCGATCCATGCGGGTGGTTCCGCTCCGGTGGCTCTGAACCTGGCCACGGTGTTGTTGCTCGGGCGGCGCCGTCCGTGTGGAGGAGGCGGCCGGCGGAGCGCGCGGCGTGGCGACGCTTCAAGCGGTGGCCGATGGAGAGGCAGCGCGTTTTGTTTACTGTTTATGCAATGTGCACTGTTCATCTGCGCGAGAATATGGTTCACCGCGAGATTACTATTCATGCATGCATACTGTTCCTACGATGCAATGTGATGTAGTGCAATCAACATCGGTTCTTTCGTACAACCACCGATCGGCTTGGCCAGTGATTTCAAGTCGGCTTGCAGTAGGTTAGAACGGATTTGCAACTTCCAATCTACGGTACAATCGACATCCAATCTTTCGTGCAATGTACCCATCGACATTGTGTTGGCGACTTCAAGTCGGCTCACGGTAGATTAGAATGGATTTGCACCGTAGAAAATCAATCTAGAAAGCGAATTTGCAGAATTGAAAGCGATCTAGAAAAATGATTCAATCTACGAGCGTCGTTCATCGATGGTTACCTTTCGATCCGAGTAAAGTAGGCCTAGAAGTAGGCCGGAGTCGATCGTGCTGATAACATGTTGAGTAACCATCGCTGGCGAGTCTAGTCCGAACGATTACCTCGTAGACAAGCGTAGAATCGCTTAGAACAATGCAAGAACATAAGAACATAATAGTAGATTGAACACAGAGATATAGGGGGCTTCTTGCTTCTCTTTATTCCTTCGTCAATCGATCTATCGTTTACAGTGAATAGCACCCCCTATTTATAGGCTAGAGACCCTGCTAGGGTTTAGGATGGGAGCCCATACATGGGCCGGCTTCTGGGCCAAGCCTATAGTTTCCCAACATAAACCAGCTAACATACCAAATATCTTATCTCTAAAAAAAATAACTTATCTCTTTATCTCCTAAACAAACTTATTTTCCTAAACTAACTTCCAACTCACCAGCTGTGAGCTGCTGCGCAAGTCACCACCGCCTCTTGTTGCCTTGTTCCATACAGTCGGCAGCAAAACTGCTTGTATTCTTGTTGTTTGCGTTTGCTTTATCTTTTTTTTAGATAATGGAAGAGACAAAGTCTCTCCTAGCCTCTGCATCAAAGATACACACATCCCAATTTATTACAAAGATCTAAGTTTCAAAGTAACCAAAAATGTTAAAGTGGCTCGAAGCCTTACTCTTAGCACTATTTCTGGCATGTCACGCGTCACCCCTAACCACGGCCATACTTTCCTCCTCTTGATCCTATTTCTATAAATCAATGAGGACTGGATCCCTTGGTTGGGTCTATATATATGTAACTCTTGTTACCTATTGAATATACGACAATTGCGCGTGACAATTCCGCTATCATGGTATCATGAGATTCCACGCATCCTGTGACCTATTGCTTCCGCTAAAAACCCTAACCCTAGCCTTGCGCCGCCGCCGCCCCGCCCATGGCCGACAGCGCCATCGACGCTGCCGTGGCGAGCGCAGCGCCGCCCGCCGAAAGCACGAGGCCGCCGCTCGCGTGAGCACGATGCCACCCTCGCCCGTGAGCGCGAGGCCGCCGCCGCCGCTGCGGGAGCGAGGCCGCCGCCTCTCGTGATCGCGACGCGGCCATGACTCTTGTACGTGACACCGCTGCCGCCACACGCGTCGCCTCCGACGCCCAAGCACGCATGCGCGCTGCCACCGCCGCTTTGTAGCGCGAACGTGAGGCTGCCGCCGCCCTCGAGCGCGAGGCTATTGCGGCACGTGCCGGCGCCTCACACCGTGGGCAGGACGAAGAGGCGTCGCACGACGATGCTACGCCCGCCATGTACTACGAGGCCGTCGCGGTTGCGAACCTCCATGCACAGGCGGCGGCCATCCAGAACATCAAGGCCCTCGTGTCGATTGTTCTTGACACGCTCTCGCCGCATTACACTAAGTGGTGCGACCTCGTCCTCCTCCCTCGGGTGGTACTCCCTCACCGACCATGTCCTCTCCGATACGGCCTTCCCCAACACCCCCGACTGGGATCGGATGGACTGCATCGTTCTCTCATGGCTCTACGGCACGATCTCCCCCGAGCTCATGGAGATCGTGAGGAGCTGAGGCACCACTTCTCGCACCGCCTGGCTCGGCATCGAACAACAGTTCCTTGGCAACCGTGAGACTCGTGCGTTGCACCTCGACGCTGAGTTTCGCAATTTTGTGCAAGGCAATCTCTCCATCTCCGATTACTGCCGCAAGCTGAAGAGCATGGCAGACGCCCTCGGTGACCTTGGCGAAACCGTCCATGACTGCACTCTCGTTTTGAACGTCTTGCATGGACTGAATGAGAAGTTCCAGTACATGGCCGCTCTCCTCAAGCTGCAACGGCTGTTCCCGTCGTTCATTCACGTGCGCTCCGACCTCCTCCTCGAGGAACTGTCAATGCCACTGCGGTCCTCCTTGACGCTGTCGACTGCTCTCGTTGCCACCACTGCCACCAAGGGAATAGGCAGCTCTCCTGCGGCGCCCACAGGTGGCGCGCCAAACCGTGCTACGAGTAGCGCGCCATCCACCGGGTCAGATCGTCGTCGCCGCCGTGGCAATGGCGGTGGCAAGACCTCCTCGTCCAATAGCGCCGGGGCCCCTTCTAGATGGTTGTCCTTCTACAACCCTTGGACTGGCACTATCCAGATGTGGCCCAGCCCGACCCCGACGTCCGTGGCAATCGGCGCTCCCCATCATCGCAGCCACAACAAGATTCAGAGTCTGCGCCACCCGATGGCGCACCACAAGATGTGCATCGCTAGCCACACCGGCCCTTCAGCGTGCCGATGCCACAAAGAAATGAAGTTTCCCATTCTGGCGCCCTTGTGCCATCGATGCCGCTGCTGCCGTTCCAGCCGATTCAAGCGCCGCCTCCTCCGTCGACCGCTCCTTCGTGGACACCGTGGTCCGGTCTTGGCTTGTGGGATCAACAGCCATTTGCCAATTCCTTCAACACCATGACTCTTAATCCCCCGCCACCACCGACTGGGTCATGGACTCCGGTGCCTCCTCCCACATGACGCCTGACGCCGGTAACATTTCGTTGTTCTGTCCTCCACGCTCCTTTCATCCTTCATCTATCGTCGTTGGCAATGGGTCTACTTTACCTGTGACGTCAACTGGTCACACAGTTTTACCCGGTCCCTTTTATCTTAATAATGTTCTTGTCGCACCTAACATTATTAAGAGTCTTATTTCTGTCCGCCAGTTTACCACTGACAACAATTGTTTTGTCGAATTTGACCCTTTCGGCCTCTCTATGAAGGATCTTCGTTCCAGGAACGTGATCGTCAGGTGCAATAGCTCCGGGCCTCTATATTCATTGCACCTTCCGGTGTCCCCCTCGTCGTCATGCACTTTCCTCGCCGGCACCCCCACCATCATTTGGCATTGCCGCCTCAGACATCCAGGCCACGAGGCGCTCTCTAGTCTTGCTCGTACCTCCACCATTCCTTGTAATAAAAGTGCTAGTGACTCTATGTGCCATGCGTGTCAACTTGGTCGCCACATTCGTTTACAGTTTGCTAGTTCATCATCTCGAGCTCTCAATAATTTTGACTTAGTTCACTATGATCTATGGACCTCTCCTATCACTAGTGTGACCGCTTACAAATATTACTTGGTCATTCTTGATGATTGCTTGCACTTTCTTTGGACATTTCCGCTACGTCTTAAGTCTGATACTTTTTTCACACTAGCTAACTTCTTTTCTTATGTGGCTACTCAGTTCGGTTGCACGATAAAAAATGTCCAATGTGACAACGGACGTGAGTTCGACAACTCCTCCGCTCGAACGTTCTTCCTCACCTGTGGTGTCACACTGCGCATGTCTTGCCCCTACACCTCCCAGCAGAACGGCAAGGCTGAACGCATCATTCGTTCCATCAACAACGTTGTGCATTCCCTTCTGTTCCAAGCTTCTCTACCTCCATTCTATTGGGTCAAGGGTCTCCACACAGCCACATATCTCCTAAACCGCCTCCCCACCAAGACCCTCAACTTCGCCACTCCCCACTTTGCGCTTTACGGCGCGCACCCATCATACACCCACCTTCGTGTTTTTGGCTGCAAGTGTTGTCCTGACTTGTCCGCCACCACACCTCACAAACTATCTCCTCGTTCCACTCTGTTCGTTTTTCTTGGCTACTCCTCGGATCACAAAGGTTACCGGTGTCTTGACCTCTCTCGAACAGGGTCATCATCTCTCGCCATGTCACGTTCGACGAGTCGTCATTCCCTTTTTCCGAGTTGCAGTCGCCCTTGCCCGCAAATGAGTTTGATTTCCTAACAAATTTTGAGACTGGGCTGATTCCTATTGGATCACCCATTTTACCTTCTCCTGTAGGTCCTCGCCATGCCGTGGCCACTCACACCGCACCGGATGCCTCGCCTATTGTGCCCGCCGCAGCTCGCCTTGCCGTGCCCACAGCGGCTGAGTCCCAAGCGCCGCATGAGTCCTCACTGCTCGACCCCAGGACTGTTAGCCTGCCGTCCTGCGCGCCACGTGTGGCCTCGCCATCCCCCGCCAGCGTGCCACGCACGGCCTCAGCGTCCACCTCGAGCGCGCCATGCGCGGCCTCGGTGTCCCCATCGCGACCTCTGCGTCCCACCACTTAACACGCCACGCCGCGGCCTCGGCGTTTCAAAAGGCGCAAGCGACTCACCTCCGTTTAACCCTTCCTCTTGGGGCTGTCCCAGTTGTCCTAGTCAACAACAACCACTCGATGGTCACCCGTGCCAAGCTAGGCTACTGGCACCCTGTTTAGCGACTTAATCTTCATGCTGCTGTCCTATCTCCTATCTCGAAAACGTACCGCAGTGCTCTTGCTGATCCACATTGGCGACAAGCAATAGAGGAGGAATTTGCCGCTCTGCAGTCCAACAACACCTGGGACCTTGTCCCTTGCCCGTCCAAGGCCAACATCGTCACCGGGAAATGGATTTTCTGGCACAAGTTCAACTCTGACGGAACCTTGGATCGCTATAAGGCCCGTTGGGTTCTTCGCGGTTTCACCTAGCGACCCGGTGTTGACTATGATGAGACCTTTAGTCCAGTGGTGAAGCCTGCTATGGTTCAAACCGTGCTCTCCTTGGCGCTATCTCGGGATTGGCCTGTTCATCAGCTTGACGTCAAGAACGCTTTTTTGCATGGTACTTTGACTAAGACGGTGTACTGCACTTAGCCCACTGGTTTTGTTGACACCTCATGTCTGGATTTTGTCTGCAGCCTAAACAAGTTTCTATATGGTCTCAAGCAGGCGCCGCAAGCGTGGTATAGCTGCTTCGCCTCTTATTTACTCACCATTGGGTTTGTGGAGGCCAAGTCAGATACTTCTCTGTTCGTTTACCGACATGGCACTAACACCGTCTATTTGCTGCTCTATATGGATGACATCGTCTTGACTACCTCCTCCGCCGATTTGCTTCGCCGCACCATCTCTGCCCTTCAACGAGAGTTCTCGATGAAGGATCTTGGTGAGCTGCATCATTTTTTGGGGATCACAGTCGAGCGACGTTCTGGTGGGCTGTTCCTCTCTCAACGGCAGTATGCGCTGGACATTCTAGACCATGCTGGCATGGCGGATTGTAAGCCTTGCAGCACGCCTGTTGATACACATCCCAAGGTGTCTGCTGTTGCCGGTTCTCCTGTGAGTGATCCCACTCAGTATCGCAGTCTTACTGGTGCGCTTTAGTATCTCACCTTCACTCGGCCGGACATTTCATGTGCAGTTCAGCAGGTGTTTCTTCACATGCATGATCCTAGGGAGCCCCATCTCAATGCTGTTAAGCGCATCCTGTGGTACCTGCACGGCACTCTTGCTCATGGTCTTCTCTTTCACCGGTTTGCACCCTCGGAGCTTGTTGCCTACTCTGACGCCAATTGAGCAGGTTGCCCGGACACACACAAGTCCACCTCAGGCTACGCTGTGTTCCTTGGTACCAACCTCATCTCTTGGTTGTCGAAACGGTAGAACACTGTCTCCCGCTCCAGTGCAGAGGCTGAATACAAGGCGGTGGCTAATGCCGTCGCCGAAGCCAGCTGGATTCGTCAGTTGTTGTAGGAGCTTCATTGTCCTCTACCACGCGCCACTCTTGTCTATTGTGACAACGTCAGTGCGGTGTATCTGTCGACGAATCCAATACAGCATCAACGCACAAAGCATGTTGAGATCGATCTTCATTTTGTCTGGGAGCGTGTCGTTGTTGGAGATGTTCGTGTTCTTCACGTTCCGACGACCTCACAGTTCGCCGATATCTTCACCAAAGGGCTGCCGACTTTTGTGTTCACGGAGTTCCGATCGAGTCGAGCGTCGCATACGATCGATCTACTACCGGGGAGGGTTAGCACTATTTTCGGCATGTCACGCGTCACCCCTAATCACGGTCATACTTTCCTCCTCTTGATCCTATTTCTATAAATCAATGAGGACTGGATCCCTTGGTTGGGTCTATATATATGTAACTCTTGTTACCTATTGAATATACGACAATTATGCGTGACAATTCCGCTATCACTTACAACCAAAAGACGACTGAACTTTAAATTCAATCAAAACAAATCCTGTGACTACACCTGCACCCATGATTGGTGAATATGTGCTTCACCACACACTCCAACCTGGCCCTGCCGCTCAACATTAACTCCTTCTGGGTTGGTTTGATTTATCTATGTAACAGTAATGTAAACTGGTTCGGAGTAGATTTGGTGGTACTTAATACTTAGCACGTGTTTTTTTATAAGCAAATATCATTAAAATATCTAATAATAGTTAATTTTACCCTACAGAGTTAACACTGACTTTACATGAGTTGATCTTGACGAAGATAAATGGCACAAACACTAGCCAATAACCATGTAAAGAGCAGTTCAACCGAAATTTAAGATAAGATGGATAAATTTCTAACCTGTTTCTTGAGCAAAGACCAAGCATCATCAGGCCCTAGTTTGTTTACGTGGTGAAGATGTATAGCTTTCATCCCCCGAGCAACTCTTTCATCTCTTGTGGTGACGAGGACTCGGCTACCTGGAGCACCATGGCTGAACGCTGTCCTGAGGAAGTCATTCCATGCTCTCTCACTCCACATGTCATCCAGCACCACAAAAAACTTCTTCTCCCTGATGGCATAAACAAGGGTTGGCTCAAGCATAGACCTCTCCAGAGTCACACGATGGTCTCCCCCTGTGGCAATGATGGCAGTCCTCAACAGCTCAGCCTCGTTGAAGTTCTGTGTGACACTCAACCATATCGTCTTGTCAAACTTCTCTTGAATGGTCTCGTCATTGAAGATGTTCTTAGCAAGGGTAGTCTTGCCAATTCCACCAACACCCACGATGGCTACCACCAGGATATTGTTGACAGCACGGATAGTCTCCCCCTCCTTTGTTAGCACCTCCATCAGCGCTAATGTATCCTCTTCGATCTTCTCACCAACCACACCAAACCGCTCAGACACCGGCGATGTTGTGCGACTGGTGGGAGGAGGGGCTACCTTTCGATCTCGGTAGGCTTCCAGCTTGATGAAGTTGAACTTAGCACCGATCTCGCAGATGTCGTCAAGCCTCTGGTTGAGCTTCTTGATACGACTGACAATGTCGCGTGCAAAGAGGGGATTTCGTAGGCAGAAGAGCAATGGGTTGCAACACCCCAAGTCCACCGATGCACCCCTTTCCATGGCCTTGAGTTGACAGAGCTCTAGGATGTCAGTGGCATCGTACATGATTTCCTTCAGCTTCCTCACCCACCGCTCAACATGCTGATCAGTGATGCGCTTCTTCTCAGCGTCGGCGAGGTAGTCCTTAAGAACTTGCAGCTTGCCATCCAGCTTGTTGATCTCGCCGGAGACACTGAGCAGCATGCCTGCCTCATCTTTTGCCACCTGGGCGAGCAGGTCGGCAACGTAGGATGCAAAAGCATCCAGCACAATTGCCATAGCTATTTTTCTTGTATGCCAGGCAAGGATTGCAAAGGGCCTGTCAATTAGGTAATGGGGTGTTTAATTGTAAGCGATGTGAAAGGATCTATTTATAGTGCACAGGCGCAGCTAGCTAGTCGCTGAGCGAGGCCATTTCTTTCCGGTGGAAACCGTGTGAGCGAGGCCATTTCTGTCCAGTGGAACAGGCAGCTAGCTAGCTAGTCGCTGTGCGAGGCCATTTCTTTCCAGTGGAAACCGTGTCAGCGAGGCCATTTCTTTCCAGTGGAACAGGCAGCTAGCTAGTCGCTGAGCGAGGCCATTTCTTTCCAGTGGAAACCGTGTCAGCGAGGCCATTTCTTTCCAGTGGAACAGGCAGCTAGCTAGTCGCTGTGCGAGGCCATTTCTTTCCGCCGTGTCGTCGACGGATGCGCCCCTGTCCTTTTCCGCTTGTGTGCCCCCTCAAGCCAGACGGTACGGATTTACCTCGGTTCCGTGTCTACGCCCTACTACCAAAGTTGCTGCACCACTTTGATTTCCTTTTGTCTTGTCCTTCCTGTGTGTGCTTAGCAGTTTAGCACACGAGACCATCAAAACCCATAATTAGTGTTGCACAAGTTCCAACAATAATCTGGTCTACCGTGTTTTATTATTTGGAAATGGAGAGCAATAAAAAAAATCAGATAGAAAAAAAAAGAATAATTCCTCTCGGCGGCTGAATTTTTGTAATGGGAGAATTTTCAGATTTCGGTACTTTTTTTTCTCTATCCATTGCGCCCGTTTTGGCATACTTATTGTGGTGCATATATTGCATGGTGCTATGAGAGGTCATAGGTCGTATCCATTATCGATTTATGTCTGCACTATTAGTGCACGAGAGGTCATCACAGGAACCGGTCCTTAATTGATCTGGTTCCTTAATTGATCTGGGCTATGCTTTTATGTTACCACTCTCGTGCTCTCATCTGTACACGTCCAACTTACCATCCGTCCAAATCTAAAACAATTTTCGAGTTTTTGTTTTGAAAATCCTTTCTAGGTTCAACATACCAGCTAGGCTCCAACCTCGGCTGCCCAAGTCCAGTGTTGAAATTTGAATGATGCTGGGGCAACTTAATGCCCACATATCAATGTATCTAACCAAGGCTAAGCATGACACTTAGATACAAATTTAGTAATGACGAGGATTGTTGACTAGTCAATTGTCCAAATATATCTTTATTTCGCTTATTAATAAGTAGGCACAGTTTTGCTGGGCCCAAGTTAGCTTTCTGGACCCAAGATCAGTTAAACAGTCGGAAGGTGGGCCTATAAAGTCCTTCCTTTAACCGCCCCCGAAACTCCCTCCGGAGACCGAGCAAGACCTCCTCTAGGACGTCTCCGGGACCTCCTCGATCAAGGACCTCTCCAAGACGTCTCTAGGACCTCTCCCCCGTAGAGGAGGTCCTAGAGTGCAATTACCCACGTGTGATTAATAACGGCTGCACGTGGAGGTATCAGCAATAACGGTCATCACGAAGGGACGTGACGATTGGCAGGAAGAGACGCGACGGTTGGCGCGAAGAGGCACCACTGCTAGCAACTGCCGACTCTTGTAAAACTATAAATAGTCTGGCCTGTGTGCCCTTGTAACATAAGAATTCACATCCAAGCCCTAATCCACGTGTATTTATAGCCACTTTTCCTGTAATTATAGCATACTATTTACAATACACATTTACCATTTTGAGTCCCTTGGCAAACAGATAGTACTCTCCATATTCTTTTATTATTTTCTTGTTTGTCCATTCTGGGACGAGAGTTCCAGACGTCGACAACTAGCGCCGTCCGTTGGGAGCGCTGTCATCATCTTCGCCTACTCGATCCTGGTAATGTGTGTTGCATTTTGCTGATGAATCACAATCTTTCTGCTTGGAGAGAAGAAAGCCTTCTCGACATCTCTGACTACGATGAAGGCGTGGAAGAAGACTTCATTCTCGTGTCCGGCAACACCCATGGTTCCTCTGGGACCGTTGCTAGGGCACCATCTCCCACCGAGCCTTCTGCCTCTGCCGGCTCCACGCCGCCATGCCTTCGTCCACAGATACCGCTGTGGATGAATATTATCCCGAGCTTGTCTCCTTTGGAAGAGGAGATTCGCAAGGTCCCTGGAGCCCAGCGAACTGCGATGATCTCGCTGGCGGCATCCACCCTTAAGGCTTGGAGAGAGTATCTGGGGAGAATCTTTTATCCACCCTACAGTACGCCTCATCCTCTTCCTCAGAGGACGAGGGCATGTTCATCCCCTCCGTGTGTTCCAGTGGTCGTCAGATTGCCATCGTCGGTGACATTCAACCCAATCCCGATGATAATCCCAGTACATCCGGGCAACGCTATGCGCAGGAGGAACAGGAACGCCTCCAACGAGAGGAAGAGGCCCGACAAGCTGAGATACGTGCCGCCACACAAGCACACATCTCGCATGTTCGAGACCGCTACTTCCAAGACGCTCCTGGCTCCTCAGCAAGGGTACCGCCGCCGGCGATGCTTACGCCACCGCCGCGGGCAGTAATGGTAAGAGATTTAAATGCCTTTACCAACCCCCATGCAGGAGGATTCCCCTGCAAAACACGTTCGCTACTTAGCGACCTCCCTCGCACGTCCTCTGGAGCAAGGAGTGCAAGTGATGCGTGCAATTGCACAGGAACTACAAGATGCAGTCGAGAACATCTCTGCCCGATCACCAACTGTTCTTTCCAAAACAAACTCGCACTTAGAGGGGTCCTCAAGTGAATGCCAAAGGCAGAGTCGTAATCATGATGCACCTGGTCGTCAAGTCCAAGACCAAGGTGAGCGTAACACTCATTTTTCGGGATGTAGTAGACATCCCAAATCTCCTGTTGGTCATAATAATCGTCGTAATACACGACAATGTATTGGACCTTATGCAGGATGCAAAGCTTTTTCCCCTAGATTGAGGGGCATCTCCTGGCCAAAAAAATTCAACCCAGGGAGCATGGAGACTTTCGACGGAACGCAAAACCCGTCGGAATTCCTCCAGATCTACACTACCACCATCCAAGCTGCTGGAGGCGATGATAAGGTAATGGCGAATTACATGCCCACATTTTTAAAAGGTTCCGCCAGGACCTGTTTATTCAACCAACCTGAAGGGTCCATACATAACTGGGAGATGCTTTGTAATGAATTGCAAAATAACTTTAAAAGTTGTTATGCAAAACTGGGGAAGGAAGATGATTTACCTCGGCTTTGTCAAACCCCCGAAGAAAATTTACGATAATTTGTAAAGCGTTTTATAGAAGTTCGTAATACTATCCCAAATATTTCTAACGACTATGTAATTCGAGGTTTTAAATAGGCGGTACGATATCGGAGGTTCACAGAGGCTTCGAGTTCCTTTTTGTGGCTATTGATACGTTCACAAAATGGATCGAAGCCGAACCTGTGAATGGGATAACAACGGAAGCCGCAAAACTGTTCATGATGAGAAGTGTGATTACTCGGTTTGGAGTCCCAAGTCGAATAATCACAGATAATGGTAAATAATTTTCGAGTGCAAAATTTCAGGAATTTTGCGACGAGTTGGGTACCAAGCTCTGTTACGCCTCTGTCGCCCATCCCCAAAGCAATGGGGCAGTCGAACGAGCGAACGGCCAAATAATGCAGGGAATTAAAACTCGAGTCTTCGACCAGCTTGTTAAGTGCTCGGGGGCTTGGGTACAAGAATTATCCTTAGTATTATGGGCAGTTCACACGACCGCTAGTCGGGCAATAGGCGAAACACCTTTTTTCCTTGTATTTGGTGCCGAAGCCATGCTTCTGCCAGAACTAAAGATAAGGTCTACAAGGGTCAAGAGTTTCAATGACTCAGCCCAAGAATAACTTCGAGCGGACGACATTAACCTGCTCTAAGAGAAGAGAAATTAGGCCTTAATCCGTTCAGTAGTTTACCAGCAAGCCCTGCGCAAATACTACGATCATAAGGTCCAAACTCGCAGCCTTGCTGTAGGTGACTTAGTATTGAGGAAAATTCAATCCCAGTCTAATCAGAACAAACTTTCCCCCCAAGTGAGAAGGTCCTTACACAGTGGTCGAAGTTATGCGTCCAGGTTCGGTACGATTACAATGGAAGACGGCCGGGTTCTCTCTAATTCTTGGAATATCGACCAATTATGCAAATTCTATGTGTAAGTGACCAACCAGTCAATAAAGCATCAGGTTCTTTCTATCTTTATTGTCTTACTTTGAGTAGCGCTTTGAAAATTCTTTCAACCATAACTTGGTCGAAGGTCCGCCCTCGACCAGTTCCTAGTCGTGAACTCTTGCACAATACATGGTCGTAAGACATTCTACGACCAGTACCCTGTTCATCTTTACACTGGTTGAAAGGATGGTAACATAACCTAGTCGAGCCCTTTCCTCTCTGCATGTGGTCCCGCCCACTAGAAGGAACTTTCTAGAGTCGACTCGTTCCTCCCTTTTTGTCACCAACAACAAAGATCTTGGGTTCAAAACATGGTCGAAACAATGTCAAGCCAACTCTTAGTACATTAGTTTATTTCTTCATTCATCTTTTTGGAAAATAAATTAAGCCGAGTACACTTTCCAAATTTGCTCAACTACTCCCGATAAACTCGGTTTGTTTTAATTGGTCGAAGGAAGTTGCAACACCTAGTCGAAGACTTTCCTCTCTGCACGTGATCTTGCCCACTAGAAGGAACTTCCTAGCGTTGTTCTGTTTCTAACTCTTGCTACCCTTGCAAACATATTGAGTGCATTGAAATAAGTTGGACAAATTTTTTAAGGAACTCTAGACATTTATCTAACTCAAGTTGATCGTTCTTGATTTGATTAATCTGATCGGAGATGGTAATATCACCTAGTCAAAGCCTTTCCTCTCTGCATGTGGTCCTGCCCACTAGAAGGAACTTCCTAGTGTAGACTCGTTCCTACTCTTTCAACCAGTTCAAGATAATCGTGATCGACAAACTACAAGTTAGCTAAACTGCTCTTTTTCAGAAAACCCATTTAGTACTATTTACTCGGTTTATCTAAATAAACCAAGCAAATAGTTGGGGGCTAGGATATAGTTATTAACTTGACTTCAATTCTTAGTCTTGCTCTTTTTTCCATCCATTATCTTATGAGTTACTAACTACTCAATAAGATGATTTTTCAGGAAAAGGGAAGGATTATATATCAACATCAACAAAAAACTTGTCTTTACAGAACTTCGGTACAAACTACTCTGGCGAAGGGGATCTTATTTGCATACCCTGCGTGACTAACTCGGTGATCGGATGCATCATCGCTATTAACTGCTCCGCTTCTACTTTAGAGCAAGCGAAGTTGTCTACGATAGGCTGCAGATTTAGGCTGGGATCATGAGATTTAAGTTTTGCTAAGGCAAATCTTATTCCCTCCTGAGTCGTATCCTTTATCGAGTCAAACTGGTTAGCCCTCAGAGTAGTCACCAGCTCCTGTAAAGTTCCGACTTGTTCGCCAATAGCACTCGAGTGGGCAGGCAAGTTGTCGTCACGAGGAGTAATCCCCTCAGCTTGAAGCCCACCGAGTACATTGTTCAAAAGCGAAACGTTGTCTTCAAGATTAATCTTCAAAGCCTTCATTTCCTCCTAATTGCGAGTCGAAGCCTCATGGAGTCGTTTTACTTGTACTACTTGTTCTGAAAAGAATAAGGCCAGTCAAATAAAATGACCTCGAGAAGAAAACACAACCAATTACAAGTAAAGATTTTCTTACCAACGAGTTGAGAATCTAACTTTTTAACTTCTTCAGCGTGGGCTGCAGTGTCCTTAAGGTAACGCTGCTCCCACTTCTTGACCTCTTGGTCTTTATCTGAAAGGAAATGAGATTCAGAAAAAGAAGAGGAGGTCGAAAGCGGTCTTAAGTTCAGCACTTACCGCTTAGTTGTCCCTGCAACTTTTGGTTTGCAGAGTTTGCCTCCTGAAGCTCTTTTGAAGGTCTTCTTTCTCCTCCCTTAGCTTTTTCATCTCAACTTTTTCATAGTCGAGAGAATCAGTTAGGCTCTTCGCGTCACTCTTGAACCTGCAAAGGAAAAGGATAGACGTCAATATAGAACCTGGTCGTAAGTTTCTTCTACGATTAGTTCCTGGTCGTAAGTTCTTCTATGACAATACCCTGGTTGTAAGTTTTCCTACGATCAGTGCCTAGTCGTAAGATCTTCTACGACAAACCCTGCAAGTACTGTGAAAATGGTCGAAACATAGAAAGGCTACAAGAAGCAGTTACTTACAGTCTCTCCGCCTGCTCACAGAGTAACGCTTTGTCCTATCGCAATTGGACAAGTTGCCTGTGATATTCGGCAACAGTGACAATATGTTCCAACATATTCTGCATAAAGAAAAGCAGTAAGGAGCGCGAAAAGACTTATATGTAAATACTAAGCTTCGGGTACTTACATTCATGGCGGTCCGAGCAAACAAAGATACCACCTTCGTGGGGTCCCTCAGTTCATCGATCTCATCGAATCGGTTCCACCATACCCTTTCGAGACGCTCGTCATTGAAAACATCCCCTCTGTTGGGAATGTCATTAGGGTGAGGAACGCGATCACGAGATCTGAACGCGTCGAAGCCCACAACGGTGGCAGGGGCAAAGAACCCTTAGGAGTGATCGAAGAGCTCGAACCCTTCTCCTCCTTCGGAGGTAACGGTATCAGTAGCTTGACCTTGGAGGCTGGGAGGATCATCCACAGCAACTTCCTTCCTGGCGCGGTGAATGGATGTTTCACCCCCATGGCCAGGTATCTCTGCCGCTACCATCTCCACCCCTGGCTCTACCACCACTCCCGTGGTTGTAGCTACTTCCAACCCTCGATCGCTTCCATCGGTCGTAGCCACGCTATTACAATAAAGATTCCTCCACCATTTGGACGGTGGTTGACCCTTCGACCACCTCCACTGTTGTTCCTTCGCCTGCTGAAGAAACTACAGTGGATTCCTTGGAAGGAACGTCCTTGATGATGAGAGGAGCCGCGCTAAGACTATAAAAATGAAAACACGATCAGGTGGTAAAAAGAAAAAGGTAAATGTTGTCCTTACACTTTTGTCTCTTTCACGTACCTCCAAGTGTCGGATGTGATCTTAAGTTTGGAAACAACCCTCCCTATGGGAGGTTTCTTCGACTTTTTCTCAACCACGTCTGGTTGAGACTTAAGTTGAGGAACAGCCACGACCACGTCTAGTCGTGGGTCTTTATCGAGCACCATCGCTTCTTGGGTCCCTTGGCTCTCCGGTCGGTCGAGATCAGTCTCGACCACCTTAAGGGCGGCATTGCCCTCGACCACAGACACCGCTGGTGCAGCAGTCTCTTTCACAAAGGACATATAACTCTTCCAGTTCTCCTTTTCTAGTCACTTGATAAAGCCATGAGAGGCAGAAACTGCGAAGGTTTGATTGTCGTAATAGAAGGGTACCTTGATCTTAGGGGTTTTAGGTTTAAATACTACAGCTATTCCTACTGCGATTGCCTCCTCTGCTTTAGCTATTTCCACCGCAAAATTAGCAAGAGGTGTAGACGAAGTAGCGGCGCTCGAGCTTGCACTGCCCTTGTCAATAGCTTGTGTGGGCTTCCTCTTCCTGGTCTGAGGAGCATCTGCTTGCTCAACAGCAGGGCTCGAACTTGAGCATCCCTTGTCCGCGCGTGAGTCGATGCCTCTTGGTAGAGAGAGAAACAAGCTGCTCTACAGCAGCCGCTCCAACGACCATCAGTTCGACCTCCTCGTCGTCCCGACGGTTTTCCATGCCTACTTTCTGAAGAAGTGAGGAAGAGAGATATTATAAAGTGATCGTAAATTCTTCTACGACTATTTACCATGTCGTAAGCTTTTTCTACGACAAACCTCTGGTCGTAAGCTCTTCTACGACCATAACCTGATCATAAGCTTTCCTACGATTAGTACTCAATCATAAGTTCTCCTATGACTACAAAGTCCTAAAAATGAAATCAACTCTCGATTACCTTTAGGCGCTCAAACTTGCCCTCTAGAGACAGGTCAGCCAGGATTGGAGGCACCACGACATGGGCTGGGGTCTTCTCACAGATAAGCTTGACTCGAGCGTCAATCCCCTCTTGTGAGAGGTCTGCAAAGATATGAGAACCTTAAATAAAGCCAATTTTGAAATCAACAGAAAGAAGGCTGAAGTTTAAGGTTTACTTACCCTCCGCGTAGTCCCTCGTCGGATCTGTTGAACCCGAGTACCTCCACATCTGATGAACCCTCTTCTTCAGAGGGTTGATGCGGCGTGTGATAAAATCCTTCACCACGTGCCATCTAGCGAGCCCCTCTTCCTTCAAGTTTACGATGGCTTGAATAAAGGGGGCGATCCAGCGAAGATCCTTAGGAATCGCATCCCAGGAAGGAACCTTCTCGGCTGGCTTTCCAATGAAGGAGAGGCTGTCCTCATTGGTGATCTCCCAATAGAACCACCTCTTCTTCCACCCCGTCCACGACGACCGGGTAAACATCTGAATGTACTCCTTCGACTTCCCGTCATGGAGCTTCAAACTACAACTACTAGCAATTCCGACCAATCGAGTCATTCCGTAGTAGTATCGGAACAACTCCAGATCAGTCAGAATCCCCAGGTAGGCCTCGCAAAGGTACACGAATACTCCCAACATGGTGATAGAATTGGGAACGAGGTTCACCAACTCCACTTGAAAATATTCAATTACCAATGTAAGAAAAGGATGAGTAGGTAATCGAAGGCCACACTCACAGAATGCTTCGAAGATGGGGATTTGCCACATCTCCCCCGACGGCCAATGCTGCCCGGCAGCCTCAATCCACCGCATGAACTCCATCTTCGAGATCTTCTCGGAGTCAACCAAAGCTCTGATTTTTGCCGCGTCCATCTCCGATTCGGCCCACTGGGAAGCGGCTCTGGCCATTTCTCCCAAAAGCTAAAGGTTTGGATGTGGAAGGATTAAAGAAGAAAGCTCGATTTGGCCGGCGGCGGAGAACTCGGAAATTTGAACAGCGAGAGTAATTTGGGGGAAGGTAAAAGACCTTATCCTCACCCGCGGTGAATCTTTATAACCGCATGCCCGAAGTTGAAAAGACATGGCTACCCAACGGTTGCCAACGCTTCGGGAATTGCTCCAACAGACAGAGGTGAGGGAGTCGATTGGGATTCTTAAATTTGTCTGCTCGAGAAAGTCAGGTCTGTTTTTTCACCTCAAGCAAAATTACCTTCTTGACTAGGTCTTTTTCTGGTCAAACGCAACAACGGTTGGAAAGTTTCTACTTCCAACCACAGTACTGCGACCACTCGGTGATCGTAAGATCTCCTACGATCTCCCTGTAAGTCGCAAGGTTGTCCCATAACTTTCTTGACTAAGTAAATTTCTGGTCAAATGAAACTTTAGTCGAAAAGTCTTTCCTTCGACCACCTCTCTATGACCATCTACTGGTCGTAAGACCATCTACTGCTCCTTCCTCAAGTAAGCTATTTTTTGCTTAAGCTGGGGGGCTAGATGACGAGAATATAACAATCTTCATTTAATCATTTATCTATAATTCATATTATGGGTAATAATGACGTCACATAACTCTTGAGTATACCCCTTAAATGTTAATAAGGGAGAAGCTGGAGGTCGTAAGTTCTTCTACGACCATCCTGTAGTCGTGGGTCTTCCTACGACTACCCCATAGTTGTAAGTCCTTCTACGACTATCCCATGATCGTAAGCTCTACTACGATCAGTATGTGGTCGTAAGCTTTCCTACGACCACCACCTGGTCGTAAGACCTTCTACGACCAGTCCCTAGTCGACAAGGCTCACAGACATGTGGGCCTAGTCGATAAGGAAATATTTTGCATCGTATTCAAGATACGGGTAGTAAACCACACCGTTATTCCCTGGAATAATGGTACGATTTTAACTCCCTTTTATGATGATAATTGCCTGGCGACGTGGGAATGTTTTAACTCCCGCAATAACCTCCAGTAACGGCTCCACGATCTGGAGAGTTAAGTGACCTTTATATTGAAGATCCAACGGCGCACTCCGGAGACAGTATAAAAGGCAAGGATCATCAGGGCAATGGGGAGAGAGGGCCACTTAGAAGCATAATACTCTAGTTTTCTAGCTTGATCTTGTAATCCAACATACTCAATACATACACACAGGAGTAGGATTGTTATTCTCCCAGGAGAAGGCCCGAACCTGTATAAAATCCCCGAGTTTCCATCTCTGTGTGATCTTGAGCCTAGAGGAACCCCTGTATCAAACAATCTTTATGTAAGTTCGGTCCTAAAACACCGACAAAGCCGTTTTATTTCTCGATCAGGAGAGCGTGGTTTACCTATCTTTAAGGTAATCCGCAAGAGTAATAAGGGGTTTCAATGGTCTGAAGAAGCCGACAAAGCTTCGAAGGCTTAAAGGCTTATCTCTCGAATCCTCTAGTATTGGTTTCACCTTTAGAAGGTGAACCTTTACTAGTTTACTTGGCAGCGACGCCAAATGTGGTCAGCGTAGTACTCATTTCAGAAAGAGGAGGGTTTCAACGACCCATCTACTATGTAAGTGAGGTCCTACATGGACCAAAGGAGAGATACCCTGAGGTTTAAAAGCTAATTTATGCTCTTCTGATGACTTCCAAAAAACCAAGGCATTATTTTCAATCCCACAAAATTACAGTATCTTCGTCTTTTCCTCTTGGGAATATACTCCATAACCAAGAAGTAACAGGTCGTATAGCCAAGTGGACAGTAGAACTTGGAGAGTTCGATCTTCATTTTACTGCCCGAACAGCCATAAAAAAGCCAAGTCTTGGCTGACTTTGTGGTTGAATGGACGAACACTGAAGATCAACCTCAAGAAAGTCTAGGGCCGGACGATCATTGGACATTGTACTTTGATGGCTCCCGCGAGTTTCAAGGCTCGAGGGCTGGGGTTTTGTTGATAACACTACAGGGTGATCAACTCCAATATGTTATACAATTTCTGTTCTCTGCCACTAACAACGTGGCAGAGTATGAAGGACTTCTAGCCGGGCTTCGAGTAGCCAAATTCCTCGGAGTTTGTTGGCTTTTGTCAAAGGGAGATTCGCAATTAGTCATAAACCAGGTATCAAAGGAATACAGTACGTCCGATGAGATAATGGCTCAGTACCTGGGTGAAGTGAGGAAGTTGGAAAAACACTTAGAGACTTCGAAGTCCAACATATACCGCGCAAGGAAAATTCCTTAGCGGACCATTTATCAAAATTGGGTTCCTCAAGAACGCCTGTTCCAACAGGTGTTTTTCTCGAATACCTTACAAAACCTTCAATAGAAACAGGTTCGACGACCTCAAAGGTCGGGGTCATTGAGCAAGATGCGGAGTGGATAAAACCATTGACCACTTATCTGGCATCAAGGACATTGCCTGATGATCATCAACAGAAGGATAGGTTAATTCGAAGAGCACGCATGTACAAGCTGGTCGAAGGATCATTGTACAGGAAGGGAGCACATGGTGTTCTTATGCGTTGCATATCCCAAGACTCCGAGATAAAATTACTCAAAGAAATACATGGGGGCTTATGTGGTACACATGCATCCTATGGAATAATAGTTGGTAAAGCTTTTCGGCAAGGCTATTACTGGCCCTCAGCTCTACAAGATGCCATGCACCTTGTTAAGACCTGTGAGCAATGTCAGTTCCATGCCAGACAAGTACACCAACCCTCTTATCAACTTCAAACCATTCCCTTGTCATGGTCTTTTTCGACTTGGAGCATTGATATAGTTGGACCACTACCGCAAGCACCCAATGGGTATAAGTTCTTGTTTGTGGTCATTGATACATTCACTAAGTGGATAGAAGCTAAACTAGTCGTTTGTTTGTATAACGGCTGCAGCAGCAAAGAAATTCTTTGTGCGAAACATTGTTACAAGATTTGGAGTACCCAGTCGTCTTATCACAGACAATGTGAGCCAATTTATTGGTGACGTGTTTCAGGATTATTGTCATAAAATTGGCACTAAAATTTGGTTTGCTTCCGTGGCACATCGACAGAGTAATGGAGCAGTAGAAAGGGCCAATGGTCAGATTATGCAAGGTATTAAAAAGAGAGTTTTTAATCGCCTTAAGGCATGCTCAAAAAATTGGATGGAAGAACTTTATTTAGTTTATGGGTATTGCGTACTATGACCAGTAGAGCAACTGGCAAAACACCATTCGCACTACTCTACGGTGTAGAAGCAGTGCTTCCTAGTGAGATTCAACTAGGTTCCACACGTATAGACCTCCTAGATCAAACAAATCAGGGAGATTTACATGAAGATGACGTCAATATGCTAGAAGAAAGATGTGATCATGCACTATTGAAATCAGCTACCTATCTGCAAGGGCCAAGACGCTACTTTAATAGAAGAGTTCGTGTAACATCCCAAAGTTCTGTTACCAAAATTAAAATAAATAAAGTTATTATTTTATTGGATTTTCTGAAATTTGAAAGAGTTTGTTTGCTTTATTTGAATTTCTAAAGTTTTAAAAGTTAAAAGTAAAATTATTAAAGTTTTTGAAGTTTTATTTGAGTTAAAGTTGAAAAATAAAATCTAATTATTTTTGTGGAATTTTCTGGAATTTTAAAAGCTTTTCCCTAATTATTTTAAAGCCCAAAACAAATTTATTTGCAAAATTAAAAACCAAGTTTAAGTTGGAATTATTTTATTTAAGTCCAAAATAACTCTAGGAATTTCTGTGAATTTTTCTAGGATTTTTGGATTTTATTTGCTATTTTCTAAGCCCCTTTTTATTTAATCGGATTATTTAAATTGGAAAGGCATTTAAAATCTCCTAACTCATTTTGGGCCCAATCCTTCCCGGCCCGTTTTCCCTCACCGTCGTGTCTTAGGCCATTTCAAACCCAATTCGCCCGCCAAGACCGCCACCAAACCCTTCCTCTCTGGCCGTTGGATGCAAATCCAACCGCTCCCATCCCTCCTCTCTCTCTCTCTCTCGTTTTCTCCCCACCGCGCGCAGCCGTCGGATGGGAATCGGACGGTCCCGTGCCCATCTTCTACCTCGCCTCCCTCTTCCTCACGCAACTGCAGCCGCACGCCTCCACCATTTTTGGCCGCAAGGAGCTCATTAACCGCCGCTTAAGCGCCCGCTCCTCAGACGCCGCGCACCTGGCAAGCCCACGACCCAGCGCCCCCAACCGCCTCTTTCCCCCACGTTCTCCCCCTCTTTCACGCCCGTTCCCGCCGCGTGCCACAACCGCCGCCGCCACGCCCCGCGCACATGATCTCCCCCTCCCGTGCCCCTCCGCCCCTATAAAAGGGAGCACCGGGTGCGCGTTCATTCACTCATTCCGCTCCCACCACCCATTCCTCCTCTCCCTTCCTATTTTCACCAGATTTCGAGTTTGAAGATCCCCGGCCGAGCGCCCTCTCTTCATCGATTTCGACACCGACACCGCCTCCTCGCCGCTGCTCGCACCAACGGCATCGCCGCCACCTCGCAGATCCCGTCGCACCTTCCCTACCAAGACCACCGGAGCTCGCGTCGTCGCTGCCGAGCTCAAGACGCCGCCGCTTCGTCGCCGCCGGCTATTGCCGCCTCCTAAGGTGACCAAAATGTGAGCATCATAATCCCTGCATCCCCCTCTTTACCTTGCCGCCCACGCCGGAGCTCGCCGGAGCCCCTATCGCCGGCAAGCTCGCCACCGAGCTGCCACCGGCTCTGTGCCTGCATGGCACCACCACGTGGCTGCCACCTTGAAACCACGTCATCACCACCTAAGCCCTTCGCACCCAGTCAGCACCTACGTGGCACCCTGTAATCAAATCGGGCACCGACGTCATAAAGCCTTTTTTCTTTCAGGAAAATAATTCTGAAATTCCTTTAATTCCGAATTTCATCATTTCATGTGAATTATAAACTTCCCGGGGTTCGTTCTCCTTCATACGAACTCCGATTTCGTCGATTCAAATTTATAAATTCATATAAATTCAATATGTAGCTAACTAAAGTAAAATTGTTTAATTTGGAGTTAATTTGAATCTTTATTTGAATTTTGTTTGAATTTAGCTTAATTTCGCGTATAGATTTCGACGACTTCGGAGAGTCAGAATTCGACGCCGTTTGTGAGCAACTAAGTGAGCAAGGCAAGTTACATTCTTGACCATATTTGCACCCATTATTTCAAATTATTTTAATTCTATTTTAAATCATTACTGCATGCTATTTACATTCAGTAATTTAAATTCCTGTTTTAAATTTATAGATATGCCTAAATCCTTTGTATGGCCAAATTTGATAATTGAATCAAACATATTGTCACCCTAGACAAAACCTGGTTGATACGATAGTATGAACTAGGATCATTTTGAGACAATTATGCTTAGCGATGCTTAGACCCAAAAATGTTTGATTTCGGGGAATTTCAGCCAAAAATCAAATATTGTTTAAATTGTATCCATAGCATTGGAGTGTTATGGAAGTTTATAAATGACTTTGCAAAATGAAATAAAATGATGGTTTGTACTTGGGCGAAATGGTTGTCTAGATGTTGCATGTTTATGCACGGGCTCAATCTGGTTAGGGTTGAGGCCTAGGGGTTATTTCGAAAGTCGCCCAAGTCAGTTAAGGACCGATCTTCGAGTGTATTTTGCTAAGCCATACCGTACCACCACATGTCTAGTATGGGCAGGACCTGGCCAACTAATCTGCAATGTTCCACCGTGGTTTTTCCATTCCGATGCGGTGGGTAGTCATGTTACGACCGACGTTAGTCCCACCTGGCGCAAGAGGGGGCCACAAACCTGGCGGGTTGGAGCCCAAAGGGGGTGAAACCTTAGCGAGGGGGGATTGCATTAGAATGGCGCATTGTAAAGGCCTTGGCACGTGCTCTAGACCGCAGACCTAAGGTAGTGAACGGTGGCATAGCTATATGCCGGACAAACAAGAGAATTCTTGTCATGTGGGTAAAGCTGTACAACCTCTGCAGAGTGTAAAACTATTCGAATAGCCGTGTCCACGGTCATGGACATGCATAGCAAAGCTGCTCCAAGTTAGACTTGGATTTTGTTTTCAAAAGACTTTGTCAACTGGTTTACCCAAATGGGAAGTGGGCAGGAAGCCTTGTGATAGGAGGGTATCCTTCACCATTCATGTGTGAATGTTATCTGACTATAAAACTGAGAATTTATAAAACGAATTTTAGTTATGGAATAACTGCTTTGGAACTTAGTACAAGTATTTAAAGAAAACATTGCTTTACGCAAATTCAACCAATAAGCCTTCCTTTGAGATACCCTTGTATGCATGCATTCAATCTGTTATTTGATGGGTGTAACTTGCGAGCACGGTAGTTGTGCTCATACTTGCTTCCTGCAAATAATTTCAGAGAAGGACTTTGCTACCGGTGTGGATCTTGACAACTAGGCCGCTACCCCAGTCAATTGCATGTGGCAAATTAATTGGACTCTACTACATCTTCCTCATCTTCCGCTGTGTTCTTTATTGTTGGCTTGTAAGCCTCTTTTGTAATAAACTCTGTTGATTATTAATATAATTGTGCGATTTATGGATGTTACCATATCTGTTTACTGTGTGAACTAGCTACTGATCATGGGACTAGTTCAGAAATGCACAGAGGATTTGGGGTGTTAATCCTGGGTCCGACAGAAGTGGTATCAGTGCCATATCGACTGTAAGTTGTGACCTAGTTAGAATGGCCGTTAGTTGAAAAATTTCAAAACTTATTTTATAACAAGAAAAACAATTTGTTCTCTCCTCATCTTGGTCATCTATCTGTCTTTAGCTTCCTTATAGCAATTCTTTCTCACCTAATTCTTCTTTCACCATTTTATAATGTTAAATGGACCCTCTTTCCCTTGAAAAATTTCTATAGATGGTCAACACGATTATAAACCCTTGCGTTCAAGACTACAAGACATGGAGCCATCGAGAAAGTATCATCGTCTCCACCATCGAAGGACGATGGACAAGACTTACCGAAGATTGTTTCGTCAGCCCAACCATATAGCTTAAGTTTGTCAAAGACTCATTCTGTGTATTGAGTCATTTCACCAATTTACTATTTGTCGATCGAGTAGAACGTTGTATTGTTTCTTGATTGGTATATTTTTCTTTTGGTACGTCGTATGTAGATCTTTTGATCTTGTGTACATCGTTTTCTTTAAATGGGTAGACTTCTCTCCTCATAGCTTTCTCTCTTACCCTTTGCTAATTTCCTCTTCTATAACAATCCATTGGACTTCTAACCTATCGATGCACAATGGACTTGAAGGATGAGTTGACACTTCAAAACTTCGAACAACTCAAGACCCTAGACAAGAAGCCAACTTGAAGATAGACTCTTTCTATCTCTCAATTCATTTATCTTGTATGCGTATTCTTTCTTTCTAGCCTCTCCGAATCTCGGGGACGAGATTCCTTTTAAGAGGGGTAGTTTGTAACATCCCAAAGTTCTCATACTAAAATTAAAATAAATAAAGTTATTATTTTATTGGATTTTCTAAATTTTGAAAGAGTTTGTTTTCTTTATTTGAATTTCTAAAATTTTAAAAGTCAAAAGAAAAATTTATTAACATTTTGAAGTTTTATTTGAGTTAAAGTTGAAAAATAAAATCTAATTATTTTTGTGGAATTTTCTGGAATTTTAAAAGCTTTTCCCTAATTATTTTAAAGCCCAAAACAAATTTATTTGCAAAATTAAAAACCAAGTTTAAGTTGGAATTATTTTATTTAAGTCCAAAATGTCTCTAGGAATTTTTGTGAATTTTTCTAGGATTTTTGGATTTTATTTGCTATTTTCTAAGCCCCTTTTTATTTAATCAGATTATTTAAATTGGAAAGGCATTTAAAATCTCCTAACTCACTTTGGGCCGAATCCTTCCTGGCCCGTTTTCTCTCAATGCGCGCGCCGGCCACTTTCGGCCCAATTCGGCCCGCTTGCACTGGCCAAAACCTTTCCCCCTCGTGGCCGTTGGATGCAAATCCAACCGCTCCCATCCCTCATCTCTCTCTCTCTCTCGTTTTCTCCCCACCGCGCGCAGCCGTCGGATGGGATTCGGACGGTCCCGTGCCCATCTTCTACCTCGCCTCCCCCTTCCTCACGCAACCGCAGCCGCACGTCTCCGCCATTTTCGGCCGCAAGGAGCTCCGTCAACCGCCACGCCAAGCGCCCCTGCTCCTCGTATGCACGTGCGCTGTCAAGCCCATGACCCGGCGCCCCCAACCGCCTCTTTCCCCCACGTTCTCCCCCTCTTTCACGCTCGTACCTGCCGTGTGCCGCAACCACTGCCGTCACGCCCCGCGCACACGATCTCCCCCTCCCGTGTCCCTCCGCCCCTATAAAAGGGAGAACCGGGTGCGCGTTCATTCACTCATTCCGCAGCCACCACCCATTCCTCCTCTCCCCTCCTATTTTCAACGGATTTCGAGTTTGAAGATCCCCGGCCGACCACCCTCTCTTCATGGATTCCGGTGCCGACACCACCTCCTTGCCGTCGCCGTCTGCACCAACGGCATCGCCGCCACCTCGCCGTCCCCGTACGCACCTTCCCTCGGCCCGAAGACCACCGGAGCCCGTCGCTGCCGTCGAGCCCGCATGCGCCGCCGCCCTTCGCATCTTGGCCGTCTATTGTCGCCTCCTCAGGTGACCAAAATGTGAGCATCATAATCCCTACGTCCCCGTCTTTACCTTGCCGCCCATGCTGGAGCTCCTATCGCTGGCAAGCTCGTCGCCGAGCTGCCGCTGGCTCTATGCTTGCGTGGCACCGCCACGTGGCTGCCACCTTGAAACCACGTCATCGCCACCTAAGCCCTTCGCGCCCAACAAGACTCTACATGGCACCACAGAATCAAATCAAAGTCCGATCGTGAGACTCGATGTTTATTAGGCTCATAATACTTAGTCATCCAATTGACCCTAGTATTATCAACCAAATAAACCGGTCTCGAGAAATGTATACCCCTGCATGCAAGATACATACCTCACAACAAAAGAGTATATCAATTCCATACAACACATAGTACATAAGCAACAAACCGAAGTTAATATTAATAAGGATAGGTTATTACACAAGAGGGCCTTACGGCCAAATAACAACAAAACTACAAAGATACACAATGAAGCAAAAGTGCCATAAAGATGGCTATAACACAAAGCCAATCGGTGTGCCTTAACCCCTAGGCATCGTGACCGACCGCCAAGCTAGTCGTCAAGAAAGCGCAACACGTGGCATGTAAGTAAGGCTCTTGGAGCTCACCTCCGCCCTCTGCAACAAATTTGTTAAGCAAAGCAAATGAGTACAATAACTTGTTTATTGTACTGCAAGACCGACGTAAGATAACAGAACTATAATTTAGCTACATGCAAGCTTTATTTAAGTGGATGAGGCTTTGGACTCATTTTAGCACAAAGCAAGTTTCATTTGCAATAACATAATAGATTGAAGGCAATTTGATAAAGCATTTTAATTGTTGAAATACAACGCGATAATAACATAATAACAACAACAAGAACAAACCTCGAAGTGACTAACCCTTAGTCACCACAACAATAGCATGAACTCCCGCTCATACCAACCCATCAAGTTTTAATTAAAAGGTTGAGACTAGTCTTGAACGACCTTACCAAGCATGTCCATAACCTAGGGCGAGGCTATTCAATAGTTTTATCCTGCAGGGGTGTACCAATGTACCCACACGCCGCACCGCCTTTCCTTTAGGCACACGACCTTTGGTGTGCCGCACGCAGCTAAGTCCTACGAGACATTTCCAATGGACGATGCTAATTACGAGCCGAACCCACGGGACAAGACACATTAGACAGCCTAACCGTCCGCCAATGCTCCTCCCAACACCACACACACAGATTTTATTAAAACATACCCACCAACCAGCTCATAATTAACACCTCCCAAAGTACTTAGTCAAGAGAGGTCCCATATCCCCCTCGTGTGGTTAGCACGCAAAAGCGCTTGGCTTAGTGACCCAAGTACTCGGTCCTTAGGGACCCGGGCATACCACCACATTTCAAGAACCGCACCATCCATCCAATATGCCCAAGTCTAAATCGACATTTTATTTTCAGTTTTTGATTTTACAAATTAATCAAAGCACAAGTGCTGGACATATAGGAGGAATAATTATACTTGTGTGATCAAGACCATCGACTATGTCGATGATCGCCCATTACTACCGATAGCTAAGCCTGTCTAAGCAGTTTTAAACGCAACTACTAAGTGATAAGAGCTCATCCAACGAGCTCAAACCACAGCGAATAACCTAGGCTCATTGGTAGTAGAGGATAACAATTCCTACAGATTATGCAACTATAGGAAAGCTAGCGATATTTAACACAAAGTAGCATGCATACATAGAAGTAAAACAAAGTAGTAAGCTTTAAAGTAATGGGACATGATGGGAGATGGTCAAACTGCTTGCCTTGCTGCTGGTCACTTTGTTGCGGAGGGTCGCTTATGGATCACCACAAATGTCGAAACCTAACGGAAAAGCGATAAAGAACCGATAAGAACGACGAAAGACAACAAAGACAACACAGCAAAAGAACTCCAAATACTATGAAATTTCTACAGCAGTAAGAGGGTGATTTTTAGGAGATTTTGCAACAAGAACCAATGGATTTGGATTCTTAATGCAAAAGATATGAGCAAAACAATTCTGCTCAGCCCTAAAAATACCAAACTGCACTATTCACTAATTTAATTATGAGGCAACATTTTCTAGAACAGTGGTGAGGCTGAAATTTTTACTGCATAACCAGCACCTCATGAGATGAATAACACAATTGAGTTCATCTCATTTGGAGCTATTATGCACTTTCTATAATTTTTCAAAAACAAGAACTTGAACAAAATTATAATGCACAAGTCCTCATTTTTCTAACAGTAACATGCTCAAAACTAATTTTCTTAGTGAGTTCATTAATAGAGGAAGCTAACAAAGTTGGTCTCATTCAAAAATAACCTACAGAACATTAGTTATGAATTTTACAAGCTAAGCATTAATTTGAATGTATATTTAAAAGGGAGTTTTAAAATCTAGTGGCTAACTGTGCTCTGGAGCTGAACTCAACTTATAATCATTTTTAGATTAAAGTCAAGTTCAAGATAGAGCTAACACAACTTGAATGACCTCATTTGGATTTAAGAAGAAAAAGATATGAAATTTTAAAGTTTATACCTTATTCTGTTTATTATTAAGACTTTACTGGCATTACAACACTCACAAAGACATGGGAGGTCGTGAGCCACAGATCACAGATCTAACGGCTCAGACCTCCCAAGAGAACAACACACACGCACATGGGAGGTCCAGAGGTCCTGGACCTCCTAACCACGCACATGCGCGAGGTGAGGGGGAGGTCGTGGCCGTAGATGGGAGATCCAACGGACCACAACAGGGAAGGGAGGTCCGGAACGGACCAGATCTAAAGGGGAGGTCCTCAACGGGGAGATGACCTCGAGGAGGTCCCAGAGGAGGTCCTCAACGTCACAGACCTCCAGGGAGGTCTGGACGGCTAAGATTGCGCCAGGAGGTCTTGGGCGCCCGGATCTCCTGAGGAGGTCCGACATCCTGAGCTCGCGCACGCACATGTTTGGACAGGGCATTAATGCGCGCGGGACCACGAGGAGGTCCGCGCGCGAGGGGTTTTAATGCGCGCAAAGGGGACAGGGTTAATGGCAGTTAAGACGCCAATGATTGCGATGATTGGGCATTTAAACGGCGGTTATGTCCTAAAACGACAATGACACGCCGACATCCGACAAAATCCCGGCGTGAAGAAGTGATCTCGCCGGCGATGTAAAGCTCGCCGGCGAGATCCAATGGTACCGCGGTTCGCAATAACCATGCGCACTCAACGGACCTCTCAACGGCAAAAGACGGCCTTGAACGCCGGGCGAGCCGAGAGGACCAATACGCCCCGCACGGCCACAATCTGAAAATGCAAAAACGAGCTCCACATGACAATCAAGCTTGTGCCAAGAAAAGCTCCGCGAGATCATTCATGCGGTGCCAACATCTAAAGGACTAACAGGGTTTACCTGGTGGTCCTAAGGTGCCGGGAGGTCGTGGAGGTGGTGGCGGAGTTGGGGAAGAGGGGCTCCACTACCAAAGCTCCAGCTTTCAAGCCCGACTTTGTCCTCCTCTGGCGCCCAAACAAACTAAGTTAGGGTTAACTTCCAAAGGTTTGGGGAGCACAAAATGAACGAGGGTGGAAGAGGAGCCATCGAACCCTTGAGCTACCGAGATGCTCCAAGGACATCAACAATGGCAGCCACTAGTGAGGTGAGTGAGTGTTAGTGGAGGAGGAGCTCAGCCACGCACAAAGTGCAAGGCTGAGGTCAATTGTGTGCAAAGGAAGCCAAGGGAGACTTCCAAGGGTACTTTATAACCTGATTGAAGGTGATGAGCTGGGGCTAAGCTCCATGGTGAGCTTAGCCCACGGGCCGTCCATGAGGTGGACAAGACATGGGGTGACAAGGGGCAGGCTCGGGCTTGACTGAGAGGCTAAAAGTCGACTGCATTAAATGCGGGTCAAGAAAGAGTCATGAAGTGTACCCCAAGGTCGACACGCAATAAATGCATCGCCGAGCTTGCCCGCCCAGAGGAAGGAGAAGAACAGGGAGGATTTTATGGCCGTTGGATAAGACACAGGAGAGGTCCTAACCATCGGATCCTATTTTGAACCAAGATGTTTTAAGTGGCCGGGAGGAGGTCCCACCACACGATCAAGGGCGAGGAGGTCGTGGCCTCCGATCTCCTTAACGTGAAAACGCACGTGAGAAATGGACAGAGGTCCAAAGCGTTGGATCTCCATCCAACAGTCGCGGACCTCCGCTTGGGACTTAATGCCCAACATAAGAGATCGAGGGGAGGTCATGGCCTTTGGATTAAAATCCAAGGGCACCGACTGATGGGGAGGTCGACACGCATAAGCGAAGGGAGGTCTTAGTCCTCCGATTTGGATCCAAGGGCTAAGACCTCAACAAGGCGGGAGGACCTTGTTGTAATATTTTTCAGAGGAGGTCGTGGCCTTTGGATGTAAATCCAACGGCTACGACCTCAAGTGAGTACAAAGGGAGGTCAGGAGCGGTTGGATGTAAATCCAACAGCGATGACCTCGCCAAGGTGGAAGGTGGTTTTTGAGGTTGGATAACCATGGGAGGTCAGGGCCGGTTGGATCTTAATCCAAGGGCCAAGACCTCAACAAGGCGGGAGGTCTTTGGGATTTAACGCACAGGGGAGGTCATGACCGTGGATCTTTGATCCAGCGGCTGTGACCTGATGAGGTGGGGAGGTCTGACGCCCACGTTGACCCGAGGAGGTCCACGAGGTCAAGAGGACCTCGAATGGGGAGGTCCAGGGGGCCTTGGTTGAGGGGGAGGTCGTGGCGGTTGGATTGGATCCAACGGCTACGACCTCATCAAGGTGGGAAAGGAGGTCAGATGGGGTTGGGCTGGACCAGGTTTGAGTACGGCTCAGCCCAAGGAACAGTGCCCTGTTTTAAATTTAATTTTCTAACAGCTAAGACTTGGCAAAATTGTTTGAGATAGCAAATGAACTCCAAAATTCATAAGATTTTAACTGGAGCTAGCTGACAACATGATTAACCTTACATAAATTTTCCAGAGGTTATTATGCAATGCATTTTTCTCAGGAATTTCATTAAGGTTGTTCAATGATTCATTTTACCTCCAAAAATTATCAAACTAGTTTTACAACTTGTGATATTTTTCAGAGGGGTCCCACCTCAGTTTTAGGACCAAGGAAGATACTTTCCAATTGTTTGGCACAAGATTTGAGAGAATTGGAAAACGAAATTGACTTTTGGTCAACAAGAGCTTTGTGTTCTTGGTTTACACAACTCTTGGACAAGAATTACATGAGATTGTAAGGGTTTTCAAGTTGTGAGAAAAAGTTTTAATTTCTACACATATAATTATACTTGAATAACCCTGATTATACATTTGGGATGTTACAAAATCTCCCCCCCTAACAGAAATCTCGTCCCGAGATTTGGCTCACTCGGTAAAGAAGGATGGATAGTCCGCACGCAGACGATCTTCTCTTTCCCAAGTAGCCTCATCCTCAGAATGGTTTGACCACTGAACTTTAAGGAACTTGATGGTCTTATTCCTTGTCCTTCGTTCAGACTCATCGAGCACGCGAACAGGGTGCTCGCGATAGGTCAAATCGGGTTGGACATCGAGAGTTTCCAACGGAGCTTCCTCGGTTGGAACACGGAGGCACTTCTTGAGCCGGACACATGAAAACATCATGTACCCCTCAAGTGCAGCCGGCAACTCCAACTTATAGGCAACAGCTCCTTCTTCTCGATAACGCGGTAGGGACCGACATATCGAGGAGCCAACTTGCCCTTGGCGCCAAACGTTGATGGCCCTTCAAAGGAGAGACTTTGAGATAAACAAAGTCATTAGGCTCAAAACGTAACTCACGTCGACGGCGATCCGCATAGCTCTTTTTCTGGATTGAGCTGCGCGCAAACGCCACGAATAAAATTTGGACTTGGCGCCGGCCTCATTGATTGAGTCCGGGCAAAGAGAGGTCTCTCACCGGTCTCGACCAGTTCAACGGGTCCTACACTTTCTCCGTATAAGGCCTCAAATGGTGCCATGCCGAGACCGGCCTTGAAGTCTGTTGTTATAAGAAAACTCCGGCGAATGGCAAACATTTCTCCCAATGCTTCCCATAGGAAAGGACACAAGCACGAAGCATGTCTTCCAAAACTTGGTTGACCCTCTCGGTCGACCATCAGTTTGAGGGTGAAATCTTGTGCTAAAAGCAAGATGAGTGCCCATAGCCTCTTGCAAGCTATGCCAAAGACGAGGCGTGAAAAGGATCCACGATCCGACACGATCGTCTTGACACCGTGCAAACTCACGATGCGGGCGATGTAGAGCTCCGCCAAAAGACCTACCCAAGGTCGGTCTTGACGGAAGAAAATGTGCCACCTTAGTCAATCGATCGATGACGACCCAAATGGCATCATTCTTCTTCGGGGATGTGGGTAGACCGGTGATGAAATCCATTCCGATCGAATCCCACTTCCACTCAGGAATTGGCAAAGGTCGAAGCGATCCAAAGGGATCTTGATGTTCGGCCTTGACACGACGACACACGTCGCACTCGGCAACGAACTTCGCGATTTCCCTCTTCATTCGGGTCCACCAAAATCTCAGGCGGAGATCTTGATACATCTTTGTGGCCCCGGGATGAATGGATAAAGGCGAATCATGGGCTTCGCGGAGGATCAAATTCCGCAACTCCATGTCCTTTGGAACCACAAGGCGTTGCTTAACCTCACAACACCATGCTCATCCTCAGAAAAGCACTTGGCTGTTCCGGCCTTGACATTTGCCTTAATGTGGCTCACTCCCAAATCCGACTGCTGAGCGGACTTGATCCGATCCACCAAGGTTGGTTGCACAACCATGGCAGCGAGAAATCCATGCTCAACTATCTCCAAGTTGAGACGCTGGAATGCTTCGAGAAGAGAGGGCGAATGCTCCTTGAGCACTAAGGCATTACAATGCGCTTTGCGACTAAGCGCATCGGCAACGACATTAGCCTTGCCCGGATGGTAGTGAATACCCACATCATAGTCCTTGATCAACTCCAACCATCTCCTTTGCCTGAGGTTCAGGTCAGGCTGGGTGAACAAATACTTAAGGCTTTTGTGATCCGAATACACTTCACAACGATTACCGATTAGGTAATGTCGCCAAATCTTAAGTGCATGAATCACAGCAGCCAACTCCAAATCATGAGTAGGGTAGTTGAGTTCATGAGGTCTCAATTGCCTTGATGCATAGGCCACTACCTTGCCTTCTTGCATAAGGACACAACCAAGGCCTCGACGAGAAGCATCGCAAAAGATATCGAAGCTTCGATGGATATCAGGAAGAACAAGAACGGGAGCGGTGGTCAAACGCTTTTTGAGTATTTGGAAACTTTCCTCACACTCAACGGACCACACAAACTTCTTGTCCTTCTTGAGCAACTCCGTCATCGGCCATGATCTTGGAGAAGTTCTCGATAAGCGGCGATAATATCCCGCTAAACCGAGAAAACTCCGCACATCGGTGACCGAAATAGGTGACTCCATGAAAGAACATCGCGACCTTGCTAGGATCAGCAGCTCGCCTCTGCCGAAAGAATATGGCCTAAGAAAGCCACTTCCTTCAACCGAATGCACACTTGTCAACTTCGCGTCTGGTGGTGCTCACGTAGCTTGCCTAACACAAGCCTCGATGTCTTGATCATGTTCCTCATCGTTCTTGGAATAGATAAGAATATCATCGATGAAGACCACGACAAACTTATCCAAATACTCCATGAATACCGAATTCATGAGATTCATGAACAAAGCAGAGCATTGGTTAAGCGAATG
This sequence comes from Phyllostachys edulis, assembly GCA_036346405.1. NCBI lineage: Eukaryota > Viridiplantae > Streptophyta > Magnoliopsida > Poales > Poaceae > Phyllostachys > Phyllostachys edulis. Next base: position 34,476,333 of record CM070566.1, read on the forward strand.
ACATGACAAGATACTCATACAAGCCATAGCGAGTAGAGAATGTTGTCTTTGGAATATCCTCGGGCGAATCTGAACTCGATGATATCCCACTCTCAAATCAATCTTGGAGAAAACTCGAGCTCCAAATAATTGATCGAAGAGATCGTCGATCTTGGCAATGGATACTTGTTCTTTACCGTCACTTCATTAAGTGGGCGGTAATCAACGACATCGTAAAAGTACCGCCCTTCTTCTTTACGAAGATTGCCGGACAACCCCAAGGAGATGAGCTAGGCGAATGAAACCCTTCTCTTGCAGCTCACTTAATCGCTTCCTCAACTCCACCAACTCGTTCGGTGGCATCCGTAAAGGCCTCTTTGAGATAGGGGCGGTGCAGGAGCCAACTCAATGACAAACTCGAGGTCTCGAGCGGTGGCATCCTGGAAGATCAGCGGAAAGACATCAACAAAGTCACAAACTGTTGGGACTTCGCTAATATCTAGGCGGGCTTCGCTTCAAGCGCCAAGAGATGCGGATCTAGCGACCGGTGAGAAGCAAACCTGCTCACCGGAAGAACTAGACAGAGAGATGAGCTTCCTGGCGCAATCGATTTGTCCCATGTGCTGAGACAGCCAATCCATGCCAAGAATCACATCTAGACTCGCTGAATGGAGAAGGATAAGGTTTGCTAAGAACCCTCGCGCCGATCTCGATAGGGACATCCCTACACTCAATCTCAGCTCTCAACTCCGAACCAGGAGAGCGAATGAGTAGCGGGACCGACAATGGAGAGGAAAGAAGCTCTCCAACAGTAGCAAAAGACTCAGAAACAAAGGAATGAGATGCTCCCGAATCAAACAAGACAGTAGCGGGATGAGAGTTAACAGAAAGTGTACCTAGCACGACGTCGGGTGCCTCCTGAGCCTCCTCTGTGGTGATGGCGTTGACGCGACCACTACCCACACCTTGGGTAGCCGGGACAATCTTCTGGTCCTGAGATGCACCACCTCCTGACCCGCGTCCTCCATTAGGACGAGGGGCTGCTCCTGTCTTCTTAGGGCATTGGTTCGCATAATGCCCCTTCTGGTTGCATGAGAAACATGTGACCCGGGCCGGGTTGCGGGGCCGCTCTGGCGACTTCGCAGTGCACGTGACTAGGACACGGCTGCGAAGGGCGAAACGAGGCGGTGACCTCGGGCGCCAAGAATAAGAGTGGTACCCCTGAGACTGCCCGAAACGAGGGCGGGAAGAACTGGGCCTCGAAGTCTTATAGGTCTCCCACTTGCGCTTGCGGGAATCCATAAGCTCCCGAGCCGCATGCTCAGCGACGATGGCCTTGTCGACCAAGGTCTGAAAATCAGGAAAGTCGGCAATGGATAGCTTGTCCTTCAGCTCCTCAGACAAGCCACGCCTGAACTTGGCACCTTGGCCATATCGGTAGCCACATCCTCGAGAGCATAACGAGCGGATGGTTGAACTCGTACACATACTCCATGGTGAGCTCGCCCTTGCTTGGCGCAAGAAACTCCCCGCTTCTTGATCTCCATCAAGCCGGCGAGGATGTGAGCCCGACGGAAGGCGATCTGAAACTCCTCCCAAGAGACGGTATGGTCTACGGGCTGCATGGCGAGATAGCTCTCCCACCAGACAAAGCCGCACCCTCAAGGCGGTGCGATCGAGCAGCGCCTTCTCGTGCTCACATCGCTGCGCTATCTGGCTTCGCCCACAAGACGGCCAATCGTCTGCATCCAAAGGGTCCTCGACCGGGAAAAGGTAGGGGCCGAGTACGGCGAAGAACTCAAGAAGACCCCCACGAGGCCGATGGGCATTCCTCGCCCGAGATCCTGAAGCTCCGGTAAGTGCAGAGGTGTTGCGCGATGGCGTCGATGAGAACTCTCTGTCATCCGCGCGGTTGCGCTCAATCAAGAAGGACCTCGGCCATGGTCGGAGGAGGAGGAAGCTCCTCGTCCGGGACCAGATGGCCCTTGGCCGCTACGAAAAGGCCCGCCATCCTGTTACAAGAAATTTTGGTTAGCAACTAGACCCAAAAATTAAGCCTTAAAGAAAGCAAAAGCGATCGACTAGGGAATGGAGATCACCCTAAGCGAAAGCCAAAGCAGCGGGTAATTAAACTTTAACAAGCTTCTAAAAGACTCCAAAACAGCCAAGAAACACCAAAAGCAAGCTCAACTTCTCAACGCAACTAACCCGTATTGAATGAGCGAGTAATTGATCGAGAAGATTAAAATTCAGATTGTAAAGTGAGAGCTAATGCTGCTAAAGAGCAAGGTTAAGGCAGCGAAATAAGTGTTAGATACTTAGCTAACTAGTATCACATCTTACCCTTTTATTCCCACAAGTTTTAGTTGATTAGCCTCTCATTTTCTACCTCATTTACTAGCTTAAGCATTGCTGCCCTAAAATGCTTGCTTGCCGTCCGGAAATTGACGCTTGCTGTCCAGATTTTGCATCCAAGCTTCCAGTCGAAATTGTCCATTCCAGAAGCTTCAAAACCTTGTAGATGGGCAGCTAACACTTCAATTTGCCAAACTCATTGGTTCCCCAAAACCCCATTAATCGATAACAACTATTTTGTAGAAGGAAGAGAGGAAAACAACTTTTAAAACTCAATTAGAGTGAGATGAGAAGAAAGCTAAGATAGATAAGGAGTAAAATCTGAGAATTTCCTTAAGCTTTCAAAACTCATTTGACACTTTGAAATTAGGTTTTCAAAATATCCTAAAGGCGACCAAGCTTGCGTTACTACGGTCAGTATAGCTCTGATACCAACTTTTGTGAGACCCCGATGTTTATTAGGCTCATAATACTTAGTCATCCAATTGACCCTAGTATTATCAACCAAATAAACCCGGTCTCGAGAAATGTATACTCCCGAATGCAGATACATACCTCACAACAAAAGAGTATATCAATTCCATACAACACATAGTACATAAGCAACAAACCAGAAGTTAATATTAATAAGGATAGGTTATTACACAAGAGGGGCCTTCTGGCCAAATAACAACAAAACTACAAAGATACACAGCGGAAGCAAAAGTGCCATAAAGATGGCTATAACACAAAGCCAATCAGTGTGCCTTAACCCCTAGGCATCTGACCGGACCGCCAACTAGTTCGTCAAGAAACTGCAACACGTGGCACAGAAGTAAGGCTCTTGGAGCTCACCTCCGTCCTCTGCAACAAATTTGTTAAGCAAAGCAAATGAGTACAATAACTTGTTTATTGTACTCGCAAGACTGACGTGTAAGATAACAGAACTATAATTTAGCTACATGCAAGCTTTATTTAAGTGGATGAGGCTTTGGACTCATTTTAGCACAAAGCAAGTTTCATTTGCAATAACATAATAGATTGAAGGCAATTTGATAAAGCATTTTTAATTGTTGAAATACAACGCGATAATAACATAATAACAACAACAAGAACAAACCTGGAAGTGACTAACCCTTAGTCACCACAACAATAGCATGAACTCCCCGTTCATACCAACCCATCAAGTTTTAATTAAAAGGTTGAGACTAGTCTTGAACGACCTTACCAAGCATGTCCATAACCTAGGACGAGGCTATTGAATAGTTTTATCCTGCGGGGTGTACCAATGTACCCACACGCCGCACCGCCTTTCCTTTAGGCACACGACCTTTGGTGTGCTTGCACGGCTAAGTCCTACGAGACATTTCCAATGGGCGATGCTAATTACGAGCACAAGAACCCACGGGGACAAGACACATTAGACAGCCTAACCGGTCTGCCAATGCTCCCTCCCAACACCACACACACAGATTTTATTAAAACATACCCACCAACCAGCTCATAATTAACACCTCCCAAAGTACTTAGTCAAGAGAGGTCCCATATCCCCCTCGTGTGGTTAGCACGCAAAAGCGCTTGGCTTAGTGACCCAAGTACTCGGTCCTTAGGGACCCGGGCATACCACCACATTCCAAGAACCGCACCATCCATCCAATATGCCCAAGTCTAAATCGACATTTTATTTTCAGTTTTTGATTTTACAAATTAATCAAAGCACAAGTGCTGGACATATAGGAGGAATAATTATACTTGTGTGATCAAGACCATCGACTATGTCGATGATGGCCCATTACTACCGATAGCTAAGCTGTCTAAGCAGTTTTAAACGCAACTACTAAGTGATAAGAGCTCATCCAACGAGCTCAAACCACAGCGAATAACCTAGGCTCATTGGTAGTAGAGGATAACAATTCCTACAGATTATGCAACTATAGGAAAGCTAGCGATATTTAACACAAAGTAGCATGCATACATAGAAGTAAAACAAAGTAGTAAGCTTTAAAGTAATGGGACATGATGGGAGATGGTCAAACTGCTTGCCTTGCTGCTGGTCACTTTGTTGCGGAGGGTCGCTTATGGATCACCACAAATGTCGAAACCTAACGGAAAAGCGATAAAGAACCGATAAGAACGACGAAAGACAACAAAGACAACACAGCAAAAGAACTCCAAATACTATGAAATTTCTACAGCAGTAAGAGGGTGATTTTTAGGAGATTTTGCAACAAGAACCAATGGATTTGGATTCTTAATGCAAAAGATATGAGCAAAACAATTCTGCTCAGCCCTAAAAATACCAAACTGCACTATTCACTAATTTAATTATGAGGCAACATTTTCTAGAACAGTGGTGAGGCTGAAATTTTTACTGCATAACCAGCACCTCATGAGATGAATAACACAATTGAGTTCATCTCATTTGGAGCTATTATGCACTTTCTATAATTTTTCAAAAACAAGAACTTGAACAAAATTATAATGCACAAGTCCTCATTTTTCTAACAGTAACATGCTCAAAACTAATTTTCTTAGTGAGTTCATTAATAGAGGAAGCTAACAAAGTTGGTCTCATTCAAAAATAACCTACAGAACATTAGTTATGAATTTTACAAGCTAAGCATTAATTTGAATGTATATTTAAAAGGGAGTTTTAAAATCTAGTGGCTAACTGTGCTCTGGAGCTGAACTCAACTTATAATCATTTTTAGATTAAAGTCAAGTTCAAGATAGAGCTAACACAACTTGAATGACCTCATTTGGATTTAAGAAGAAAAAGATATGAAATTTTAAAGTTTATACCTTATTACATTTATTATTAAGACTTTACTTGGCATTACAACACTCACAAAGACATGGGAGGTCGTGAGCCACAGATCACAGATCTAACGGCTCAGACCTCCCAAGAGAACAACACACACGCACATGGGAGGTCCAGAGGTCTGGACCTCCTAACCACGCACATCTTGCGCGAGGTGAGGGAGGTCGTGGCCGTAGATGGGAGATCCAGCGGACCACAACAGGAAGGGAGGTCGGAACGGACCAGATCTAAAGGGAGGTCCTCAACGGGAGATGACCTCGAGGAGGTCCCGAGGAGGTCCTCAGCGTCCTGAACCTCCAGGAGGTCTCGACGGCTAAGATTGCGCCAAGGAGGTCTTGGGCGCCCGGATCTCCTCGGAGGAGGTCCGACATCCCAGCTTCGCGCCGCACATGTTTGGACAGGGCATTAATGCGCGGGACCACGAGGAGGTCCGCGCGAGGGTTTTAATGCGCGCAAAGGGGCAGGGTTAATGGCGGTTAAGACGCCAATGATTGCGATGATTGGGCATTTAAAACGGCGGTTATGTCCTAAAACGACAATGACACGCCGGGACATCCGACAAAATCCCGGCGTGAAGAAGTGATCCTCGCCGGCGATGTAGAGCTCGCGGCGAGATCCATGGTACCGCGGTTCGCAATAACCATGCGCACTCAACGGACCTCTCAACGCAAAGACGGCCTTGAACGCCGGGCGAGCCGAGAGGACCAATACGCCCCGCACGGCCTGTCTGAAAATGCACAAACGAGCTCACGCGACAATCAAGCTTGTGCCAAGAAAAGCTCCGCGAGATCATTCATAAGGGTGCCAAGATCTAAAGGACTAACAGGGTTTACCGGTGGTCCTAAGGTCTTCGGGAGGTCGTGGAGGTGGTGGCCGAGTTGGGGAAGACAGGGCTCCACGGCCAAAGCTCCACTTCAAGCCCGACTTTGTCCTCCTCTGGCGCCCAAACAAACTAAGTTAGGGTTAACTTCCAGAGGTTTGGGGAGCACAAAATGAACGAGGGTGGAAGAGGGAGCCACTGGAACCCTTGAGCTACCGAGATGCTCCAAGGACATCAACAATGGCAGCCACTAGTGAGGTGAGTGAGTGTTAGTGGAGGAGGAGCTCAGCCACGCACAAAGTGCAAGGCTGAGGTCAATTGTGTGCAAAGGAAGCCAAGGGAGGCTTCCAAGGGTACTTTATAACCTGATTGAAGGTGATGAGCTGGGGCTAAGCTCCATGGTGAGCTTAGCCCACGGGCTGGTCCATGAGGTGGATAAGACATGGGGCTGACAAGGGGCCGGCTCGGGCTTGACCTGAGAGGCTAAAAGTCGACTGCATTAAATGCGGTCAAGAAAGAGTCATGAAGTGTACCCCAAGGTCGACACGCAATAAATGCATTGCGTAGCTTGCCCGCGCCGAGGAAGGAGAAGAACAGGGAGGATTTTATGGCCGTTGGATAAGACACAGGAGAGGTCCTAACCATCGGATCCTATTTTGAACCGTTATGTTTTAAGTGGCCGGGAGGAGGTCCCACCACACGATCAAGGGCGAGGAGGTCGGGCCTCCGATCTCCTTAACGTGAAAACGCACGTGAGAAATGGACAGGAGGTCCAAAGCGTTGGATCTCCATCCAACGGTGTGGACCTCCAGTTGGGACTTAACCGCGCGCGAACATAAGAGACTGAGGGGGAGGTCATGGCCTTTGGATTAAAATCCAAGGGCACTGACCTGATGGGGAGGTCTGATACGCGCAAAGCGAAGGGAGGTCTTAGTCCTCCGATTTGGATCCAAGGGCTAAGACCTCAACAAGGCGGGAGGACCTTGTTGTAATATTTTTCAAAGGAGGTCGTGGCCTTTGGATGTAAATCCAACGGCTACGACCTCAAGTGAGTACAAAGGGAGGTCAGGAGCGGTTGGATGTAAATCCAACAAATGATGACCTCGCCAAGGTGGAAGGTGGTTTTGAGGTTGGATAACCATGGGAGGTCGTGGCGGTTGGATCTTAATCCAAGGGCCAAGACCTCAACAAGGCGGAGGTCTTTGGGATTTAATGCATGGGAGGTCATGACCGTGGATCTTTGATCCAGTAATGTGACTGATGAGGTGGGGAGGTCTCGACGCCCACGTTGACCCGAGGAGGTCCACGAGGTCAAGAGGACCTCGAATGGGGAGGTCCAGGGGCCTTGGTTGAGGGGAGGTCGTGGCGGTTGGATTGGATCCAACGGCTCACGACCTCATCAAGGTGGGAAAGGAGGTCGATGGGGTTGGGCCGGACCAGTTTGAGTACTGGCCACCAAGGAACAATCTGCTGCTTTTAAATTTAATTTTCTAACACTAAGACTTGGCAAAATTGTTTGAGATAGCAAATGAACTCCAAAATTCATAAGATTTTAACTGGAGCTAGCTAACAACATGATTAACCTTACATAAATTTTCCAGAGGTTATTATGTAATGCATTTTTCTCAGGAATTTCATTAAGGTTGTTCAATGATTCATTTTACCTCCAAAAATTATCAAACTAGTTTTACAACTTGTGATATTTTTCAGAGGGGTCCCACCTCAGTTTTAGGACCAAGGAAGATACTTTCCAATTGTTTGGCACAAGATTTGAGAGAATTGGAAAACGAAATTGACTTTTGGTCAACAAGAGCTTTGTGTTCTTGGTTTACACAACTCTTGGACAAGAATTACATGAGATTGTAAGGGTTTTCAAGTTGTGAGAAAAAGTTTTAATTTCTACACATATAATTATACTTGAATAACCCTGATTATACATTTGGGATGTTACACTGACGTCATAAAGTCCTTTTTCTTTCAAGAAAATAATTATATTTCGACGACTTCAGAGAGTCAGAATTCGACGCCGTTTGTGAGCAACTAAGTGAGCAAGGAAAGTTACATTCTTGACCATATTTGCACCCATTATTTCAAATTATTTAAATTCTGTTTTAAATCATTACTACATGCTATTTATGTTCAGTAATTTAAATTCCTGTTTTAAATTTATAGATATGCCTAAATCCTTTGTATGGCCAAATTTGATAATTGAATCAAACATATTGTCACCCTAGACAAAACCTAGTTGATACGATAGTATGAACTAGGATCATTTTGAGACAAATTATGCTTAGCGATGCTTAGACCCGAAAATGTTTGATTTGGGGGAATTTCAGCCAAAAATCAAATATTGTTTAAATCGTATCCATAGCTTTGGAGTGTTATAGAAGTTTACAAATGACTTTGCAAAATGAAATAAAATGATGGTTTGTACTTGGGCGAAATGGTTGTCTGGATGGTGCATGTTTATGCACGGGCTCAATCTGGTTAGGGTTGAGGCCCAGGGGTTATTTGGAAAGTCGCTCAAGTCAGTTAAGGACTGGTCTTCGAGTGTATTTTTCTAAGCCATACCGTACCACCACATGTCCCGTATGGGCGGGACCTGGCCAACTAATTTGCAATGTTCCACTGTGGTTTTTCCCTTCCGATGTGGTGGGTAGTCATGTTACGACAGACGTTAGTCCCACCTGGCATAAGAGGGGGCCACAAACTCGACGGGTTGGAGCCCAAAGGGGGCAAAACCTTAGCGAGGGGGACTGCGGTGGAATGGCGCATTGTAAAGGCCTTGGCACATGCTGTAGACCGCTTACCTAAGGTAGTGAGCGGTGGCATAGATATATGCCGGACAAACTAGAGAATTCTTGTCATGTGGGTAAAGCTGTACAACTTCTTCAGAGTGTAAAACTATTTGAATAGTCGTGTCCACGGTCATGGACATCGATAGCAAAGCTGCTCCAAGTTAGACTTGGATTTTGTTTTCAAAAGACTTTGTCAACTGGTTTACCCAAATGGGAAGTGGGCAGCAAGCCTTGTGATAGGAGGGTATCCTTCACCATTCATGTGTAAATGTTATCTGACTATAAAACTGAGAATTTATAAAATGAATTTTAGTTATGGAATAACTGCTTTGGAACTTAGTACAAGTATTTAAAGAAAACAATGCTTTATGCAAATTCAACCAATAAGCCTTCATTTGAGATACCCTTGTATGCATGCATTCAATCTGTTATTTGACGGGTGTAACTTGTGAGCATGGTAGTTGTGCTCATACTTGCTTCATGCTAATAATTTCAGAGGAGGACTTTACTACCGGTGTGGATCTCGACGACTAGGCCGCTACCCCAGTCAATTACATGTGGCAGATTAACTGGACTCTACTACATCTTCCTCGTCTTTCGCTGTGTTCTTTACTGTTGGCTTGTAAGCCTCTTTTGTAATAAACTCTGTTGATTATTAATATAATTGTGCGATTTATGGATGTTACCATATCTGTTTACTGTGTGAACTAGCTACTGATCATGTGACTAGTTCAGAAATGCACAGAGGATTTGGGGTGTTAATCCTAGGTCCGACAGTTCATCCAAGAACACTTCATGTGGGAGACTTGGTCCTGAGGCGCATCTAGAACCAAGCCAACTTGAACAAGTTGTCCTCCAGATGGGAGGGTCCATATACTGTAGTCTCTGTCACTAGGCCAGGATCAGTTAGATTAGCTATGGAGGATGGTCGTGTTTTACCTAACACATGGAACATTGAACATCTTCGTAAATTTTATGTATAAATATCTTTTTTCTATGTTATATAAGTTCAGTTGATTCAGTTGTTATTATATTGAATTTTTTCATCATATTTCTTTTCATATCATTTCACATACATGATCACTATTCTTTAAGTGCCTACGGTTGATCAATTTCGTCCATGGATCACAATGTCTTTACTCATCAGAAGACCATCAGTATACATTTGGGAAATGACAACTGTGTGAGACCTCTTCTATAAGCCAATTCTCATTGCATAAGAGCTGAACAGTCCGACTTCATCTTCCTAAATACACACTGATTCGGATCATTAGTTTGGTAAAAGATATACCGATCTTAACACAATTGTTCGCCCGAAACACTTCTCTCATTGCCGGACAAAGTGTTCCAGGCGGGGGCTACATATAGTGAAATATACGACTTCCAAATTGCAAAAAAAAAAAACTTGCAAGGCAAAGTCAGTTAACCTTTGATAAATTATCATACACAAAATCTTTTCATTATCTCATATCATTTAAAGTAAAACATCTGTATCATTACAACGTCACTTTTGTACACTCAAGCCAGGAGTACTTGAGGAAAGGGCAAGAGCGCTAGCTTCTATGCTCTTTATGATCTCTGCCACCACTGGTGTGATCCTGGCTTGAGCAGTAATGCATGCTTCCTTTGTCTTAAACTTGGGTGCAGGGACAAGCTTTTGGAGGTCGACAGAATCCCCATAAAGGAGATCAATCTTCAACACAATTCCATTTAGAGCTTGACTCATTGCCTTCGTCAAAGATTGATATATGGTATTCTTCAAGGCAGGTATGTGTTTTTTAATATATTTAACTTGAGTATAAACATCATTCCTAAGATCATCCAAGGTCATCTTGGTCGCAAGAGAGAAGATCACCTGATCATCAGGATTTTCCTTTCAACTTCTTGGAGATTTCACATAATGAATTGATTTCTCGACCACCTTGGAAGCATAAAATCCAGAGATCATTACTTCAAGGTGGTCAAAAAGTCAAATTTATTCTATAAAATCCGTCATCTTCATGATCTGTACAATCATGATACATCATCTATTCAAACTGAAGAAGATTGAGTGGTCTATGATAAAGTGGAGACAGGGAAGGAAGAGAGTCTCTAAGAGGATGTTTCTTCTTCTTACCTTTCTAGAGGCTATTTATAAGCCAGTAGCTTACGGTGGAATTAAATAACCCAGATGGAAGTTTAATAGATAAGATTTTATTAGAGTCTGTTCCTAATAAATCAATGAAGACCAAAAAATATATGTCCCTTTGGGAATTGTTTTTCATAAATATGATTAATGATCCTGATTCTTAAAAGAAATAGTTATTTACAACTTAAATAAAACTATCTTCTTGACCAAGTCCAATTCCAGTTAAAAACCTTTTCAAGTAAGTTATTTTCACTTGAAGTTGAGGGACTAGCTAACGAGGATTGTTGACCAGTCAATTGTCCAAATATATATTTATTTCGCTTATTAATAAGTAGGCACAGTTTTGCTGGGCCCAAGTTAGCTTTCTAGGCCCAAGATCAGTTAAACAGTCAGAAGGTGAGCCTATAAAGTCCTTCCTTTGACCGCCCCCGAAACTCCCTCTGGAGGTCTAGCAAGACCTCCTCTAGGATGTCTCCGGGACCTCCTCAAGGACCTCTCCAAGACGTCTCTATGACCTCTCCCCCGCAGAGGAGGTCCTAGAGAGCAGTTACCCATGTGTGATTAATAATGGTTGCACATGGAGATATCAGCAATAACGGTCATCACGAAGGGACACGACGATTGGCGGAAAGAGACGCGACGGTTGGCGTGAAGAGGCACCATTGCTAGCAACTGCCGACTCTTGTAAAGCTATAAATAGTCTGGCCCGTGTGCCCTTGTAACAGAAGAATTCACATCCAAGCCCTAATCCACGTGTATTCACAGCCACTTTCTCTGTAACCAGAGCGTACTCTTTGCAATACACATTTACCATTTTGAGTCCCTTGGCAAACAGATAGTACTCTCTATATTCTTTTATTATTTTCTTGTTTGTCTGTTCTGGGACGAGAGTTCCAGACGTCGACAAGTAACTAATTAAGTATATCATTATTCCTAGGGTGACAAAGGTAGTGTACAAGTTCAAGAAATATAATTTACTAGTTCATTTAACATGAAGGTATTATCTATGAGCTATGACAACATGATTGTATAAAGCATAGCGATGCAATTTCATAATTTAAAACAATATAAATTGCTTTCAAAAGATAGGTGCAATATGATCAAAGTGTTAACTCAAATTGCTCAATGTTTTGATAACCCTGGTCTTGTTCTTGCTCTGGCTCGAAATGCTGCTCCTCCAGGGCTTTGAACTCTAATTACACAAAATACAATTGAATGCAAGAATGGCTGAAAACAACCAAATGAAACCAAATAAACTCAAGGCAAATAAATAGATCCAAAAGAATTTAGACAACTCAAATAAATCTCGAACTTCATACTTTTGGTATAAGGGTGTAGATTTGGATTTTAGATGGATTTAGGATCAGGAAATTATTTGATCCGGAGTAGGATGAGAGAGATTGGTCTCCCGAAACATTTGCCGGTGAAGAAATTATAGAAGAAGCAAGAGAGAATATTATCAGGAATACTCCCCTTGGGTCATTCAAATGGGAGAGGTTATGTTAACCGGTAGGATATACCAATCTTTATTTATTTTTATGAATTGCTCTTCTATTGGAAGCGGATAGTGGTGGGTGATAGATGGAGTCAACTTGACTTTGGTAATAGAACAGAAGGACTGGTTAAATGGTAGTCTATCATCAACACTGGGATACTGTGCAGAGAAGTGAAGATAAAGCAAGGTTTATGGTAGTCTTGTTTAACCCTTGCTTCACTAATTCTATTTGCCCGGCTTGGAAAGGAATGCATTGGATGAATGAATGAAAGGATGCATATATGAATTCAACTTTATGACAAATTTAGGTTGGATTAGTGAAAATGCAAACTTTCACATGCATGTTTACATGATCCTATCAAAATGCAACAAGCCAAATTTATTTTTGTTAGATGATCAAAAGATTCAACATACATCAAGAATTCACACTACCATGACCTGGTCCTTATCATAGCAATCAAACAACTAATTTAACAACTTAAATAAACACTAAAAAGGGCCTACTCATGCTAGTACATTCATCTCAAAAACCACTCATGCATCAAGAATAGCATCTAGTTCATTACAGATTTTTGGTTAAAGTCTACTAGAGAGCAACTAGGGTTCGGGAAAGATATTAAATCAGCTAGAAAAATTCCAGAAAAAATTGTGGGATGTTTATGGGACACTAGAGATGCTATAAAAATTTATTCTACACATAAAGCTCAGGTTCTGTTTGGTGCAGTATTTCAGACAAGAAAATAAGGTCTAAGGTTCAAACAGTAGTGAAATTGAGTTCAAAAATTCCAGAAAAATTTTGGTAGGTTATTGAGGTGATACTTAACACCAGAAAATTGGGTACTAGCAGTTTATACCTACCTATTAGTACCAGATTCAAAATTGGCCAGAACAGCACTGCAAAGTGTTTGATTTAATATCTGAGCAAAAAAAGTTCAATAAATTGTCAAAAAATTATATTTAGTAACTACACACCCTCAGGTTCTCATGTGAATAATTTCAAGATTTTAGGATCTACCACTAGTTACATAAGTATTTTTCTTTTAATCCAAGTCAAAAATTGCACCAAAACAAGGAATGAGTTTCACTTTGCATAATGAGCAATTGACTACATAAGCAAACCTAGCATGGTTTAAAACACTTCCAGTTAAGCAAGATTAAAATGAGATACTCTCAGTTCATATTATAACAAATTCACTTTTCATCAATTAAAAGACAACACATGTTATTTAACTCCACAACATCTAGCACATCAAACTACAACATCCATGACATCTAAAATTTCAGATTTTTGCAAAGAATCTAAATGAGCATGGCAAGCTTATTATAATCATGACACTAGTATGAGGAACATGGAATGATCAAAGAGTGAGAATCAAGATGCCAAATACATAATTTTAGGTATTTCCTACCCCCCTTAAACATTTCGGTGCATAAAAGTTGAGGTGAGGAAAGAATGAGCATAAGGTGAGAAAACGGCCAACGGGTATGCAATTTAACCTTAACATGTACTAATCATTCCAAAATCACCAAAATGAGATCAAACGAACCACCGGTAGTTTTCCGACATAATTGCGATACGTGCCGCCCGTAGGCGATGCGCAATTTCTTGGAACAAGAGAGCAAATGATTTCAAAATCCAGCATCTACAAGTTAAGTAATATCATTAGGGTGTATATATTCTAAGAATAAACGCTAATTTAACCCTAATATCGCAGCAAGGCATCATCTTCTCGTCCTTTCGCCGATGCTCTTCACCGGTGACTACTTAGCGCGCCTATTATTGGAAAAGAGAGACGAGAAATAGAGAAAAATCACTTTGCACAAATCAAATGAATGTGAGATAAGAATTAGATGCTAGGATGGGTAAGAAAGAAAAGAATTATATCACTTGCATTTTCATTAAATCTTTGGTAGTTTGAAAATACTCTTTGCAAAACAAAAATCCTAACAACGGCCATTGCTATGGCTTAACCTACAGTCAGTATGGCTCTGATACCAACCTTTGTGAGAGACCCCAGGGTATTTAGCTTGTAATGCTTAGCCATCCACTTGACTCTAGCATCACAAACCAAATATCCCGCGCCTCGGTGTATTATGTACCTCCCAGGAGTGGCACACATACACCATCACAAACATCAATATCAATCCATACACAAGTGCTTGCAATATCAAAACTTTATAATTTACAACATATTGAACTTACAAGGTTCAGTTTCATACAAAAGGGCCAACTGGCCAAAGATCAAGATAACTATCAAGTATGCAGCAGAAATCAGTAAATAAACTGAAATAAAATCATGAATTAACCACTAATAAAGTCCCAATGGCTTGCCATAACCCGCAGGGCAACCGACTGGGGTTAAACCATAGCAAATCGACGTTCCTGCGCAATTTTCCTTACCCGATTCGATCTCAATACCTGTTGTCCAGATTAGTAAATAAAAGCAAACAGTGAGTACACGAATGTACTCGCAAGACTTATAACAAACCTATACATAGCTACATGCAAGCTGAACAAAGGAGGAGTCATAGGGTTTGTTTAACGCATAAAGCAATATTTCATTTGCAATAGATAATAGATTGAAGGCAGTTTGACAAATCTATTTTTATTTGATTAAATAACATCGAGATAACATTTATAAGCATAATTAACATCCTAGAGGTGACTTCCCAACAGCCACCACAACATAGCACGAATTACCCATTCGTACCACCCAATTTCAAGTTTTATCGAAAAAGTTGTAGTCTAACTCTTGCAAAACCTAACCAAGCGTGTCCATAACCAAGGATGTGGCTATTCAAATAGATTATACCCTGCAGGGGTGTACAACTGTACCCACACGCCGGACCGCCTTTTCGCCACATGATAGAGCACACTTCCGTAGGTATGCCAGCAAGGCTAAGTCCTACGAGACGTTTTCCAATATTATGTATTAACTACGAGTCGCCCGTATGGGAATGGAAACCCCCATACGTTGTGACGGAGTCATCGACAGAGAGAGAACTTACCGATGCTCCTCGAGGTGGAGAACCTACCGGGAATTCCACCACCGCACACCCAACACATATAGACACATATCCTTTTTTTAACACAACACACACAACCTCCTGCGACTCGGAGCTAACACATGCCAAAGTACTAAGTCAAGAGGGGTTCCCAATACCCTCGTGTGGAATGCACGCAATAATGCCTGGATAGTGTGACACAAGATGTTCGGTTCTTATTGACTCGGGCACCAAATACACACCCAAAAGCACACCATCCAACCAATGTGCCCAAGTCTAAATTATTTTATTTTCAGTTTTAATTTCTCAAATACAATACACACATGGGTACCCTGACCCAAGTAATTAAAGTGATGATATATTAACCATCACCGAAGCGATGATTCCCAATCTACCGTTCTAAGCATTGCTAAGCATGACACCGAATAAACATAAATAGACCATATATCATCCACCGAGCTCTAATTCACCAGCGGAATTATTAACTTAGGCTAGTGGCAGGGAATAAATAATTTAGGGGATTCATGCAATAGGATTAGCTACTTCTAATCGACAAAAGTAACTTGACAAAATAAAGCATGCATACATACAGTTGCAAAATAAGATAATAGTTTTTGAATGTAATAGGATCAACATGCATCAACGGAAAAAACTGCTTGCCTTTGCCTTGCTGGTAATCTGAACATTCACAAGAATATCTCCGTTGCACTCTCGAATCATCGTCATCTAACGATAAGACCCAACAAAGCAAAAGCATCGAATAAACTTCAGAATTCCAAAAGTCACCAAGAATTATAAAATTAAAACAGAACGGAGAGAAAGATTTTAGACGAAAGAATTACTTTAATTGGAGTTGATTTGAATTAGTTATGTAATTGTGAAGTTTAACCAATTTCATGTTATAAACAATTTATTTTGGATTTTCAACTGGAAGCATAATCCTAAGACTTTAGACCAAGATCTTATGACTTCAAGCCAAATTTATGAATTTCCATCTTTAATTGTTTTACCAATTTGTAATATCCATCTCAATATTTGTATTCATATGAGGTTGCTTCTGGTTAGATTAAGGTCCAAAAGCCATCTGGAAATAACCCTTTCTAAGAAATTATATTAGATAAGTCATTAGTTCTCTGCACAGTCTTTTCTTTAATCACTTGGTTGCTCACTGTTTGTCTAGAACATTTATGTCAAAAATCTGATTTCAGTTTGGTTTGCTGCTGTCAACTAAGTTTTTAAAGGCTAAAAGAATTAATGAGATTTCTAACTACTTGGCTAAGCAAGGTTATTACCCTATGGCAAACTTTTATTAACTTCAGATTGCCTTTTCTGTCTAGAACATCTATCAAAACTGAAAGCTGCAAGTCAAATAGACAAAACTGATTTTAATCAGGCTATAGCAAACAACAAGATTTGCTCAGACTAAAAAAAATGCTAATGACCTAACTTCCTTATTGCTGACTTCAAAGGAGTGACTCGATTGACATTAATAAAAGTAGTTAGCATTAGGTAGATGATTTTCCTAGAGGGTTTCACTGACATCCCAAACTTACTTCTAATCATCCTTTCTTCTCTGGCTAAAACTTCATCAAATAGGGTTGATTGCTCCCTGTTGATTTCTGAAATTTACATTCATAAGGATTTTCAGATTTAGATGTTGTTAGATAAAGGCTAAATAGTTGCCTAAAGACTAAATGATTTGAAGACATCTCTATCAACTGTTTTAACCATGCTAAAAGTTTATTGACAAAAATGAGTATGTTCAGAAAACTAGTTCTGATCATTATTTCATCAAAGGGTTTCACTGATCTGCCAACTAACTTCTCCTTAATTCAATTTTCAAAATGCTTTAGCCTAAGCATGAGTGATCTTAAAAGCTTAATCACAACACTAAGCACTGATCTGAAAAATTCAGAATTGTTGATTATCAGAACTATCAGTTTCCCTGAACTCTTGTTGCCTGCTACCTCTTTCTGTCCATTCATCTTATCTACTCATACCTCCTTTTTAGAGGAAGTGTGTGAGTTGAAAAGTTACTAACCAATCTTCTTACAGATTTAAACATTTATCTGTTAAATAACTTTGAGTGACCTAATTGACTTTCAAAATATTGGTTAGCATTAGAGAGTTGGCTTTGTAATTGAGGCCTATTGACACTTCAAGTTTTCATCTAAACTCTTCTCTGTTCAATATCAAAAAACCGACAACACAATTCATTTTTTAACTAAATTGCTACTCTCAAATTCAATCTCCAATTTTGTTAACCAGTTTTGAGTGATTCAAAAGACATTCACAAAATTTGTTACTAGTGAATAGTTTGCCTTACAAGTGGATCCCATTTCACAGTGTCTCTCAGAGAGGTATTTACAGACAACAGAGAAGGGCAGTTACTGTTACAGGGGAAACTCAGGCCGGTTTGGAGCTGCAGACGTCGCCGGCGGTGGAGGCAATGGCGCCAGCCGAATGAGGGGAAAATGGAACCGAGATGCAGAGACGGTCCCGTGGGCGGTGGAGTCACGACCGGAACTGGTCGGTGGAGGCCGGGAGGTGACGAGCGGCGGCCGGACCTTGAGGAGAAAAGAGGCGATGGCGCATCGGTGAGAGAGAAGGGAATTTTGGGTGAGCATGAGAACGAAGAGGGTGGTAGGAACTCACTGGAGTGGTCGTCAGAGGCTGGGGAGGGCCGCAGCGGGCCGGCGGCGGGAGTTGACGGCGATGCGGTTGCTCCACCGTGGAGGGGTCCCTAGAGAGGAAAGGAGCACAAATGAGTGATATAGAGGGGTAGAGGGAGACTAGAGTATGCTCCCATGGGGAGGAATTGAAGGGAGGAGTGCTGGAGGCGACGCGGCGGTGGGAGCGGCGGTTGCGCCCAGAGCCGGAGAAGAAGGCCACAACGCGGTGCTCGGCGATGCCATCCTCAAATTGATTGGGGAGTTTTTGATGATCGGGGGATGGGGCGCCGTATGACGCGGACGGCGGGGGGAGGGGGGGGTCGTCGGACGACTGGATCGACGGTGCGGAGATTGGCAGCTGAGCGGCGGCTTGGCTTGAGCTCCTTGGTGTGTAGCAGAGGAAGAAGGAGGGGAAAATGGAAAGGAGGGCAAGGGAGTCTTGGGCTGGCTTTGTAGGCGTGGGGCGGAGCGCACGAGGTGAGGCCAGCATGGGCATGCGGAACCGCGGGCGAGGCGAGGAACTGTGGGTGGAATGGTCCGAGACTGGGGGCGGAGCTTGGCGTGCTGGTGCGCTGCATGGCAGGGGGCAGAGAAACGTGGCCGCATGGCAGGCGCGGGCGCTGGCGACACCCCGTGAAGAAGAAGGCGACGTGGAGACGATGACCTGCATGTGGGGCCGGCAGGTCAGCCGCAGAGGGAGGGCAAGCCAACAGAGCTAGTTTGGCTGAGCCGCAATGACCCAACGCTCGGTTGGTCCGATCGTATAGCTTCGGTCGGTCCGAAAATTTGATTCGGTCGGTCCAAACTTTTGGGTCCGACCGGATGAACAGTACAAACCTTGAAAAGATGAAAGCTTAGGTGAATTTGTGAAGGTATAAGATTGGCTCCAAAATTGATCAAAATTTTAGGGAACGTCCCTGACACTAGTTAGTCCATTAGTTAATTTTTCTAGAGTTTATAATTTCTAAAAAATTTTCTAAAATTATTTTAAGTTTCTAATGTGGTGTTTGACTTTTGATTTTCTTAGATTGACTGGTTACTTAAAAATAGTAATTAAAATCTAAAAATTGTGAAAATTTGAAGGTGAGTTTATAAGGTGTTACAAAACCTAGGAAAAATATTTCCTGGTACTGTTCACAAGATTTTCTTGTATTTTAAAATCAAACTCAAATTGAGCATGCAAATAAAATGGAAACCCAATAACCTTCAAAAATTCCAAAAAAATTCAAATGAGTAAACCAGAGCATATAGAACTCAAATAAAATATTCCTAGCTACGGGTCCTACTATATTTTTAAAAATAGAAATCAGTTTGTATTTCTGAGCTATAGACTGTATATTTTCAAGTTTAAAATTGAGATTTCTTGTGAAAATTACCTCAAGTATTTTAGGAGTATTTGAGGTATTATTATTTTTAAGTTGAATTCCAAAATACATTCCCACACTTGAAACCTTTTTAGTTTTGCCCCCAATTCAAATTGGACTTTTGAAGTGAAGAAGGAGTATTTGATTACTAGATTTCAATCTAGTCTTCAAAATCAAGGGATTTTCTACGTAGGGTTTTATACCCTACTCTGAATTAAGTTTTCAAGTTTTTGACAAATTTTTATTTTGTTTGAAAATTTTCATTTCTAGGTTTTGCAACAAAATGTTTTAAAAAGGTCCAAAATTTCATAACTGCACAGTAGATGCTTAGCTAATCCAACTTAGGGATTTTGGGCTGTTACATTTCTATGTGTCTGAGATATATCATTGAGTTGATCTTCACTTAACATAATTACTTATGTGGCTATGCATAAATGATGAGGATGCATTAATCCTCAATTAATTAAATTATTTATCTGTAATACTTATTATGGAAAATGGTATTCTCAACTACGATAAGAGGTACCCCTTATTGTTAGATTGTACAATGACAAGGGAAGTTTGCGATTACTTTATGGTCATAAGGTGTAACAGCCTGTTTTCAAGACCGTGCACAGAAGATGAAGAACTTCTTTTGAATTCAACTTCGAATCTCGTTTTTGAATTTTAGTTTTGAATTCCTTACCTCTCCCTTTCGGCCCATCCTTTTCCCCTGCCTCTTTTTCTGGCCATGTCATCCCGGTGCCCAGCTCTTGGCCCTCCTGGTCGCCGCCTTGGTCACCATGACGCCGGCACCCATGCCGCCCAAGTTGTGCCCCCACGCACATGTGCGCATGGCGCTCTGCCACTCCAGTATGTGCCTGCCCCAGCCTCCAAGTCGTCGCGGCCTTCGCCACCTGTGTCATCGCCCGCTGCAACACCACCTGCTTGCCCGCGCAAGTCTTCACCTGCCCTCACGCTCGACCTAACACCGCGCCAGGGTATGCCCATCCTGCGTGCCCCTGTCCCGTCCCCGAGCTGCGCCCATCTCGCCGCGCCAGGCCACTAGCTCCGTCGGACGTTAGCGCCTCCCAACAGCTTCTCCTCTCTCTTTCGGCTATAAGAGGAGCCCTGGTAGCTTTGCCCTTCCTCTCAACCTCCCCTCCTCACTCCTTGACCCAGTCACTAAGAGCACCGAGAAGCCTATAGCGCTCGAGCTCCTTTCGGCCGCGCCACCTTCCACAGCGCCCCACTGCCGCACCGCCACTTTGGTCAGCTCCACCCCCAGCCGACCCCATCACGAGATGCCCCAAGGCCCGAGGAAGCCTCCCCCCACCTCCACTCTCCTTCCCCACTGCCGAGACGCGCCACCGTCGTGGCCCCTTCTCCCCTATTGCCGGTCGCCGCCACCCTACCAATTCAGTCGCCCCCAGGCCACCCTGACCCCACCTTCGGCTTCCCCCTCCTTGGGCGTAGCCCACGTGCGCCCTACCTCCCTCAGGGTGCCACCCCATCTCCGGTGCCGCTGAATAGCTGTGCATCGCCACCGCCCTTTTGCGCTGTTGCCGCCGTTGCCGTGTGTTTCCAGCACCGCCGCAGCCGCTCATGGGGTCACTGTCCCCACGGGGTCCCGTTTCGCCCCCTCATCTGCCGTCACTCGCCTCCACTCACCGGCGCCGGTGACGCTCCCGAGCCACCCGTGCGCCCTCCCTTTGCTCCCCTGCCTCTGTCTCTCCCTCTCTCAAATGACAAGTGGGCCTGAGCCCTTTTAGTGGCAGCCAAAGCCTCATGTGCTGAGAGCTCTGCGCATGTGGACTAGGTCCATGCGCTGTTCTGGTGCACCTGGCCCCTGTGCGTTGGACCCCACCCGACAGTGAGGGAGTCCATCTCTCCCTTTTTCTTTTCTTGATTTAATTCTAAAGCTCAACTTCGGAAGCTCCGTTCTCCTCTGTTATAACTCCGATTTTAGTGAAATTTATTTCTAAATTTGTCTAAGTTCAAGACCTTGCTTTTGGCACTAGTCTTATTTAATTTGGAGTTTATTTACTATTTATTGTGTATTTATTTGTTCTCTTTGCTTGTTTGACCTTTTTTGGTGCGTTCGTCCGAGTAGAGTTCGAAGAAGTAGGGTGAAGTTGCCAGCTATGCTAGTCGTGGTGGTGAACATCCCGCACAACTTATGGGACCCACTGCAAGTGGGGGCAGCCCATATGGGTGAGATGACGGAAGAGTCGAGGTAATTTGAAAAGTTACTGTGATGGTCTCTCAACTATATGACCATAGAATCATGTGGGGTAACGAGTTGATTATCTCTTGTGGGTACAGTGTACAACCTCTGCAGAGTCTAAACTGTTTAAATAGCCGTGCCTACAGTAAAAGGTGGACATGGTAACTTACTAGAGTTAGTTCTATTTATAAAACCTTGTGGGTGGGATGAAAATCAGGTCGGCCTCACCTAGCCTTGAGAATGGATTTTTCCTGAGTCATCATGCTCAGTGTTGTTAGTATGTGGGGATAGCCCCAATAAAAAAATAAGCATAAGGTGGAGGAACCTCAATTTGGTTAAAATGCTAAGTGATAGGAATTTGTAATTATGATAATTTAAAACATTGCTTTAGCAAATAAAAGAACCCGATCCATCCTTGTTAAGCCATGCATGTATATTATTGCATCTTGTGTGTTGGCTCGCGAGCACAGAAGTTGTGCGCATCCTCGCTCTTCCCCCAAAACCCTCAGGAGTAGGAAATCATGGACATTATGACTACTATGAGGATCCAGAAGTTGGAGGCCCAGGAGATGATGAAGCATAGTTTAGTCCTTAGCTGTTCTAGTCTCACCCTAGTCTAGCTGGCTACATCGGTGCTTGTGTGCATCCAATATTACCCAAGTCTTTGGTTAATATCGGGCACACACGGGTTTCCCCAGTCTCTTGCCTGTGGAGAGATGAGCTCTACCCCTTTTGCTTCCGTTGTCACTTCCGCTACTTTCGTGATGTAATCTTTTAGCCTGTTCGGCCCTTATTGTAAAACCTGATCCAATGCGGTCTATGTAAACTCTGATGTGTAATTTAAATGAATGGTTTCGTTTACGTCATGTACGAAATGATTTAGTGATGTATCTGTGAGTGCTATCTACTGATCCAGGGAATAGCACAGTATTTTTCACAAAGGATTCGGGATTAGAAAATCCGGGTCCGACAGAGCTAGTATCAGAGCATACGACTGTAGGAGCCTTAGTTAGATTGGGCGTGCCTAAGGACTTGAGTATTATTTTTAAAAACTAAGAAAAGCTTTGGCAAAATATAGCGTATTTACTGCTCTTACTCATCTCTCTTAGTTCTTTAATTGTCTCTACCTCACTTGAGTTTTTACTTTGTGGCTGACTCCTCTTGTTTCAAAATTTTAGATGGCTGCACCGTCGTCCGATGGCTTGTGGAACTTTTTCTCTCACGGAGAGAACGACGACGACTCCGTGGACATTCTCCACCAACTCATGCAATACCTAGATTACCGTCACCAGCCCATCTTCAGGGGCCGAATGACTCAGGTCTTGGATCATAAATCTTGGTCTATGGAGGTGTACCTCTACCCGAGGGAAGGCAAGTTCATCATCCACACCTTCAGAGCCGAGCATTCCAAGAGCCGCTGTTCTAATGAAGTTCAGGACACAGCTCGTTTCGCCTCAGCTCACCTGTGCCAGATGCACGAGGACAACCTACTGAGATCTCCATTCTGCTTCTATCCATCTCTTCAGGAAGTATCGCGCTACCCCAAGATCTTCGAAATCAGAGAAGACGACCCCCGCCTGACTCACCAGTTGCAGCTCACGTAGGCGATGACAGCTTCCCTCACTAGCGCCGTGTACGAGATTGGACAGCTTCAGATGCTGCTCACTTCCAGCTATGACCACTTCGACACCCTCCGCAACCAGCTTATCATATGGGACACAGCCCTCTCTGAGGTGAGGCGAGAGAGAGATGTCGTCGTTGCAGAGTTAGCACGGATCACAGTAGCCACTGCAATCTCTGCCCCAGCTCCTGCTGCGCCCGTCGTCATCCCTCTCAACCCGGCGCCAGCCCAACCGCTTCGACTCGAAGGACCCCGAATTAGGATCACTGCGTGCAAGAGCGTGCGATGCCCCAGTCCGCCGAACACCACGACCTTGGAGAGTCCAGCCGTGGACATAGTCTTAGCCGTTCTCGCTCCTGTTCCCACTTGTGGTATCCAGTACCCGCCTGTAACAATACTAAACTCATTCAGATAATGAACAACTAACTAGATCAAAAGCATCATTGTGCCAATTCAAACAGCGTAATGGAATTATGTGAACCTAAGGATGAAGGTTTTAAAACCTAAAAGGTGCAGTCAAAATCATCCACCTCGAAGGATGGTCACAAAATCATCCACCACGAAGGATGGTCACAGAATCATCCACCACGAAGGATGGTCACAAAATTTCAACCAAAAGGAAACGTCAATTCTGAGAATTTTAGCTAGTTGAACTAAGTCATTCGTTGTGGTTATATATGTGTGAAGTGCACCATGACTACCCCTCCCCATGCATGCCACTGCCTCGAGAGGTACCTAGAAAACACAACACAGCAAGAGTGAGTCCGTGACTCAGCAAAGTGCAATAGTAAATCAAACATAGCATCATTAGTAGTCAAAGGGAAAAACAATCCCATCACAAATATAGTGCCTTTTACCACAATTCCATCTCTTATGATAGCGTCAAATGCTAAGCAAATAATTCCATAGCTTATGCAGAAATATGATGAACATGACATGAATGCAAAATACTTCACTTATTTGCAATTACCGGTAATGCCGAGTATGTATCCGTCGATACATACTCTAAGCCTGTGCCCTCTAGGCATAGGGATCCAAAGCCCACACTCCACAAGTGTGCGGACCAGGCCCGTCCCATGCAGGACGGGGATCTCAAGGAGTAAGCCCTTGGCTACAACGTAGACCAAGGTATAGAAATGTATGACATGATGCAAAATTTAAAGCATGGTATCTTCTCATTATGAAAAGCATGCTCATAAAAAATTATCGAACTTAAAGCTTCAGCATTAACCATAGCATTCATCAATTATGAAAGAAGCAACCCAGCAATACTAATTGCACTTGCCTCTACTGTGAGACTGAAGCCAAAAAGGCGGAACGAGCTAGCACCGGCGTTCACCACCACCTGGTAACCAAGAATGATACTAAGCATCAAACAACATGCTTAACAAGATAGTACTCACAATGCTCTACAACGTTTACCCATAACTCAAGTTAAACACTCGACCTACTCAAGCTAGACGACAAGCTAAACATAAATCTATTCGGGACAGCTGTAAAGAAACAATCATAATTTTTGATGGGATTAACCAAAACCCGAGTTTCTTATCGTTCTGGAAAGCTAAGGATGTAAGCTACAAAAACCTAGTTGGCATGATGCCCAGATTCTGCTTTTAACAAAATATGGCACAAGGGTCAAATTTACTGTCGGAAACCGACGAACAAACTGGACAGTCAAATTGAAACCTGCATATCTTTTGTTCTACAGATCCAATTTACCAATCTAGAAATCTAAGATAAAGTGCTACAAAAACCTAGTTGGCATGATGCCCGGATTCTGCTTTTAACAAAATATGGCACAAGGGTCAAATTTACTGTCGGAAACCAACAAACAAACTGGACAGTCAAATTGAAACCTGCATATATTTTGTTCTACAGATCCAAATAAAGTGTTCTTTACCAATATGGAAAGCTAAGAAGGTAGGATACAATATTCGTTCAGGTGGACAGCCCTTAATCGGCCCTTAACAAATTTAAAATTAACCGTTAATATTTCTGCTATGCGTTGATAGATTCCTGGACAACAGCAACGAAAAAGACCATAACTTTCAAACCGTAAATAGGAAATTAGTGAACTTGGATCCTATGGAAAGCTTAAATCATAACCTACAACTCTCTAGGAGACGAAATCCCTAGATTAGGAACATATCTAGAACAAAACAGGCGCCCAAAAAAGGAACAAAATCTGATCTTAACCCAGTCAGGCTGAAGAACCCTAATCCAAGCAAAACTATGCAGCTAAAACAATCTAACCAGCAAGGAAACCACTCCTTACCCCTTGAAGAATCTCAAGAACTTGCTGGTTTCCTCCCCAAATCTTCCCCTCCTTTATCCCCTCCTCTCCTCCCTTCTCTTCCTCTCCTTCCCTAGGCTGAAAAAGTCATCTTCCTCCCCTCCTTGGCTGGCTGCAGCAACAAGGACCTTCCATGGCAGCCTTGGATGGAGAGGGAGGTCAGGAATTTCGGGTTTGGGAGAGGGGGAGGTGGTGGAGGCGCAAGAGGGGGGGCAGAGGGGTGGCGGCCAGCAGGTTGGGGATGAGGAAAAGTGTTGGTGACTGCTAAGGTTAGGGAAAGGAAAAGGGGCAGCTAGGGTTAGGGTTTGAGGGGAGGTGATGGGCTAAATGGCTGGCCCATTTGGGCGCCTCCTCCCCCCATTTTGGCCCACTAGGGCTGCAGCCCATGAGCCCAAAGCCCCAAGGTCCAAATGCGCTAAGAAATCAGAACTTGAGCCAAATTCCTTCTCTAAACTTTGAAGCAATCGAAAGAGAGTAAGTTTCCCTCTCCCGAGAAAAACATACTTTCTAATTGGAATTTTGGGTTATTACACTCTACCCCCTTAAAGGAATTCGACCTCGAATTCTAACGTCGAAAGGTTCACAGGAATAGAAATTCCACTGAATTGGAAACAACAAACTTACACGTACCAGAAGCAAACAAATCAGGATACTGCTCGCACATGCAAGACTCTATCTCCCAAGTAGCCTCTCTCTCAGTTTGATGACACCAAAGAACCTTTACATACTTTAAAGTCTTGTTCCTCAGAACCCGCTCTAACTCTTCCAAGATTTGCACTGGCCGAGACTCAAAAGTAAGATCCTGCTCGATACTCAACGGCTCTAATGGAATAACATGCTCTGGGTCTCTCAATTATTTCCTCAGCATTGATACATGAAACACATTATGTACTCCATGCATGGATTCAGGAAGGTCCAAGCGATAAGCTAATTTCCCAATTCGTGCCATGATTGAAAAAGGTCCAATGTACCTCGGGCTAAGCTTCCCTTTGGTACCGAAACGCACTACGCCTCTGGTAGGAGACACTCTCAAAAGAACCTGATCCCCCACTTCCAACTCCAAATCCCGCCTTCTCACATCGGCATAACTCTTCTGTCGGCTTTGAGTAGCTAACAGATTCTTCCTAATCTCTGCTACTCTGGCCATCTGGCCACAGTTTGCTAAACCCAATCGGGACCCAAAACTGCCCGCTCTCCAATTGCGTCCCAGCACAACGGGGATTTGCATCTTCACCCATAAAGGACCTCAAATGGGGCGGCTCGAATACTAGCGTGGTAACTGTTGTTATAGGCGAACTCTGCCAAAGCTAGGTGGTCTTCCCAACCTCCCTTCCAAGACATAACGCAACATCTGAGCATATCCTCCAAAGGTTCTGAATTTTGCGCCGATCGACCATCTGTTTGGGGATGGAACGCGGTGCTAAGATTTGCTCGTGCCCAAGGCACTCTGCAAACTCTCCCAAAATTTGGAGACAAACTTGACATCACGATCGGAAACAATGGTCTTAGGCACACCATGCAACCGCACTATCTCTCGCACATAGAGAGGAGCCAAATCACTCGCGGAATTGGTCGTACGAATTGGAATGAAGTGCGCAGACTTGCTGAACCGGTCCACGATACCCCAAATAGCATCCTTCCATCGCTGCGTGTGAGGTAATCCAACCACAAAATCCATAGAGATATCATCCCACGGCCAAACTGGGACCTCCAAAGCCTGCAACAAGCCCGCTGGTCGCTTATGCTCAGCCTTGACCCACTAACAAACTCCACAAGATGCTACATACTGAGCAATGTCAACCTTCATTCTTTTCCACCAGAAACCCTTCTTCAAATCCTTGTACATCTTGGTCTCACCAGGATGTACGGTATAAGGAGTACGATGAGCTTCCCTTAGGATCTCATCATTTACTTGAGCCTCCTATGGCACATAGAGGCGGCCTTTAAATCGCAATACTCCAGAATCATCTATGCTAAAATGACCTTGCTTGCCCTCATCAAGACGCTTCCTCGCCCGCTGGAGCATCTGATCAAGCTGTTGTGCTTCCCGCACTTGATCTGGAATGGGTGACTCAAGAAGCAACCGGGTCTCAGACTGGGCGGTACACGCAAAGCAAAAAAGAGATATCCATACGATCAAAATCAGCAATAAGACAACCGAGGGTAGGAGGTGTCGCCTTGCGGCTCAGAGCATCCGCTGCAACATTAGCTTTTTCAGGGTGATACTGAATAGTGAGATCATAGTCTTTTATCAATTCTAACCACCTTCGCTGCCTCAGATTCAAATCTTTCTAGGTAAAGATATACTCCAGGCTCTTGTGATCAGTGAATATATCACAAGATTCGCCATACAAGTAATGGCGCCAGATCTTTAGCGCAAGAACTACTGCGGCAAGCTCCAAATCACGAGTTGGGTAATTCTCTTCATGCTTCTTCAACTGTCGCGATGCGTAGGCAATCACCTTGCCATCCTACATGAGCACACAACCAAGCCCTACTCGAGATGCATCTGAATAAATGGTGAAATGCTTCCTCGGCTCAGAAAGAGTAAGGATAGGAGCAGTCACCAACTTATCCTTCAAGGTACAAAAGCTGTGCTCACATGCATCTGTTCACTGAAATTTGACACCCTTCTGTATCAACTGAGACATCGGTTTAGCGATGATAGAGAATCCCTCCACAAATCGCCGGTAGTAACCAGCTAAGCCCAGAAAACTCCTCACTTCCTTGACAGTGGTTGGCCTCTTCCATTCTACTACTGTCGAGATCTTGCTAGGATCGACTGAAATGCCATCTTGGTTTATCACATGGCCTAGAAACCCAACTTTAGAAATCCAAAACTCACATTTCTTCAGCTTGGCATAAAATTGGTTCTCTCTCAAGGTCTCAAGAACCAACCTCAAATGCTGATCATGATGCTCTTCCGTCTTGGAAAAGATCAAAATATCATCGATGAAAACCACAATGAAATCATCAAGATACCGATGCAGCATACTGTTCATCGCTTCCATGAAAATTGCAGGAGCATTAGTTAGTCTAAAAGACATAACTTTGAACTCATAATGGCCATACCTCGTAGAGAAAGCCGTCTTCTCAATATCTTGCTCCCGAACTCGAATTTGATTGTAACTCGACTGAAGGTCAATCTTGGAGAACACTTTAGCTCCCTTCAGCTGATCAAAGAGATCCTCAATGCGGGGCAAAGGATATTTATTCTTCACTGTCGCCTGATTAAGAGCCTGATAGTCCACACACATACGCCAACTGCCATCTTTCTTCTTTGTAAATAGAACATGCGTTCCCCACGGTGAAACACTACGCCGGATCATGCCTTTGGACAACAAATCGTCCAATTACTTCTTCAACTCCTCCTGGAAGGGCCGTGCCAAATGGTACGGGGACATTGAAATAGGCTGAGTTCCCGGGATAAGATCAATTCGGAATTCCACCTTCCGCTCTGGAGGCATCCCATGAAGTTCTACAGGAAAGACATCAGCATACTCGCACACCACGGGAATCTCCTCAATGCACAGAGAAGAGTCTGTCTTCACGCTGAGAGACCAAAGCATCCCTATGATTGAAGCTCGACGATTGGGAAACAGACTAGCCAACACAAACAAGGAATCCAGCGGTGCACTGCCCTGAAACACCAGTTCTTCATCGGACGGGGCTTGCAAAGTCACAGTCTTCCAAAAGCAACAAATATTGGCACGGTAACTGAATAACCAATCCATACCAAGGATAACATCAAAAGGTGAGAACGGAATCACCATAAGATTAGAAGTGAAGTTCTCATCATCAATGGTGATAGAACAGCCCAAACAAGTTGAAGAGCTAGAAATAAGTCCCCCCGGAGAACTGACTACAACGGTTTCAGAAATAAGCTGCAACCTCAAACCCGCCCTTCTAGCAAACTCAAGAGACACAAAAGAATAGGTAGCCCCTGAATCGAAAAGAACAAAAGCCTCATGGGAATCGACTAGCAAGGTACCTGTCACCACGTCAGGATGGCCCACAGTCTCAGGGGTAGGCATGGCGTAGACTCCCAGTGGTGTCGGAGCAGAAGACGCACCGACACACTGCGAAGGGTGAACAGGGGCTGCCGCAGGTGTAGAGAACGAATGCGGTGTAGACGGTGCACAGGTCCAGTAGAACCCAGCAGGAGGTGCAGGAACGGACACTGCAGGGGGAATCCACCCTAGAGGGTACCGAGGTGCAGGAACAGACGTTGTAGGGGGAACCCACCCTGGAGGGTACCGAGGTGCAGGAACAGCGGCCAGAGTATGAATTGAACCCCGTGTAGCACTGGAAGGAGGTGCCATAGGGACTGTCTCCCACTTAATGATACTCGCTGGATTCTGCCTGCACACTGACACCTTGTGGCCGGTCATGCCATAGTAATGACAATCTCCAGTGAAAGAGCACTCAGTATAACAGTGACCCTCACCACACTTGAAGCAAATCATGCCCTGCCCTGGGACAGGTCGCAATGCTGTCGAAGCTAAAGAACTGCGTGGTGCTGAAGAAACAGTCTGCCTCTGATGACCAAATAGCGCCGATGACTGCGGACGACGACCTCCCTGAAACTTCTTGGGAGTAGGTCTCTGAAAAGACCCACCCCGCCACTAAAGCTCCTCTTCTGACCACTGCCAGAACCACCAGACGGTGTAAAGCCACTAGAGGTCTACCTCTCTCTAGTGAGCTCTCTCTCCAACGCCATGCTCTTGGCCTGATCGACCACAGAGTTGAAGTCAAGCAAGCTGCTTGCCCCTAGGACATGGCGGTACTCAGAGTTAAGTCCCCTCCAGAACCTCTTTGCCTTCTCACGATCATTACCAGACACAGCCGGCACAAAGCGAACCAGATTGTTGAATTCAGCCTTATACTCCACTACAGACAACTTCCCCTGAACAAAGGTCAACAAGGAATTCTCCATTCTCTCAAGAAAAGAATCAGGATAGAACTTAGCTCGGAATTGTCCCATGAAATCCTGCCAAGTGACTAGTCCAAGAACTGGGGCCCTAGCTGATAGAACCCCTTCCCACCAAATATCTGCTTGGCCCTTTAGCTGGAAGGCTACGAAGTGCGCCTTCTGCACCGAAGATATCTCTAACGCACTGAACTGTCTCTCCATGTATCATAGCCAATCAGTGGCCCGGACCAAAGTGCCTGTTCCATCAAAGGGGTCGAGCCGAAGAGTCATCCACTCTCTAAGACTCATCCTGGCCTCAGGTGGAGCCGGAGCAGCACTCGGACACACAACAGGTGCAACTGCAGCAGGAGGAGCTGCCTGCACCTGCTATCGAAGCTCTTGAACCTCTCTCTGAAGGTCATGAAGTAAGGCTGCAGATGCGGCCTGAGCCTGAGCATCGACCATTGGTGGAGCAGCTGAGGCAACCTCCTCACTCGCATCCACAGCCACCTCAACAGTCGGGACTGAAGGTGTAGCCGAACCACGTCCATGACCATGGCCATGGCCCGCCTGACGACCACGGCCACGGCCCGCTTCACGACCACGGCCTCAACCTCTTGCCATAACTGAATAACAAAGAAATAAAGCTAACCACTTAGCTCAAGAACAACACTAGCAGTAATACAGAATAGTGTCAATAGCAATTCAACATAATGTATCTTTCTATCAAAACGCAGATGCAATGGTTTACCCGAATCCCACCTACTGTGCACAGTGTGTCAATTTAATTATTCAATTACCACGGACATAAAGCCCGCTCTGATACCAACTGTAACACCCTAGCTACGCAGAAGCCAAGATGTTACCTAAACGACTAACATACAACAACCATACGAGATACGTTCAACCATAACATGAAAAGGATACTATAACACCCTGGCTACGCGGAAGCCAAGATGTTACCTAAACGACTAACATACAACAACCATACGAGATACGTTCAACCATAACATGAAGAAGGATAATATCAATCATCAACATCAATTTAAACCATCACCCAAGTATCCATTCATGAAAGACAACAAACTATGAGAAAATCAACCCTATAGCCGTCTATAATTTCTCAATAACAGCAATTCACTTATCCATTGAGTATAAATCAATCTAAGGGGTCCTCTCTTTAGCAACTAAGTTCAAGCAGTCCAACAATACTAAACTCATTCAGATAATGAACAATTAACTAGATCAAAAGCATCATTGTCCCAATTCAAACAGCGTAATGGAATTATGTGAACCTATGGACGAAGTTTTAAAACCTAAAAGGGATCATCCATGAATGCAGTCAAAATCATCCACCTCGAAGGATGGTCACAAAATCATCCACCACGAAGGATGGTCACAGAATCATTCACCACGAAGGATGGTCACAAAATTTCAACCTAAAGGAAACATCAATTCTAAGAATTTTAGCTAGTTGAACTAAGTCGTTCGTTGTGGTTATATATGTCTAAAGTAAACCATGACTACCCCTCCCCATGCATGCCGCTGCCTCGAGAGGTACCTAGAAAACACAACACAGCAAGAGTGAGTCCGCGACTCAGCAAAGTGCAATAGTAAATCAAACATAGCATCATTAGTAGTCAAAGGGAAAAACAATCCCATCACAAATACATTGCCTTTTACCACAATTCCATCTCTTATGATAGCGTCAAATGGTAAACAAATAATTCCATAGCTTATGCAGAAATACGATGAACATGACATGAATGCAAAATACTTCACTTCTTTGCAATTACCGGTAATGCCGAGTATGTATCCGTCGATACATACTCTAAGCCTGTGCCCTCTAGGCAT
Organism: Phyllostachys edulis; assembly: GCA_036346405.1. Taxonomy (NCBI): domain Eukaryota; kingdom Viridiplantae; phylum Streptophyta; class Magnoliopsida; order Poales; family Poaceae; genus Phyllostachys; species Phyllostachys edulis. The sequence continues at coordinate 34,508,636 of CM070566.1, forward strand.
AGGGATCCAAAGCCCACACTCCGCAAGTGTGGGGACTAGGCCCATCCCATGTATGATGGGGATCTCGAGGAGTAAACCCTTGGCTACCACGTAGACCAAGGTATAGAAATGTATGACATGATGCAAAATTTAAAGCATGGTATCATCTCATTATGAAAAGTATGCTCATCAGCAATTATCAAACTTAAAGCTTTAGCATTAACCATAGCATTCATCAATTATGAAATAAGCAACATAGCAATACTACTTGCACTTGCCTCTACCATGAGACCGAAGGCAAAAAAGGCGGAACGAGCTAGCACCGGCGTTCACCACCACCTGGTAACCAAGAATGATACTAAGCATCAAACAACATGCTTAACAAGATAGTACTCACAACACTCTACAATGTTTACCCATAACCCAAGTTAAACACTCGACCTACTCAAGCTAGACGACAAGCTAAACATAAATCTATTCGGGACAGCTGTAAAGAAACAATCATAATTTTTGATGGGATTAACCAAAACCCGAGTTTCTTATCGTTCTGGAAAGCTAAGGATGTAAGCTACAAAAACCTAGTTGGCATGATGCCCAGATTCTGCTTTTAACAAAATATGGCACAAGGGTCAAATTTACTGTCGAAAACCGACGAACAAACTGGACAGTCAAACTGAAACGTGCATATATTTGATCCAAATAAAGTGTTCTTTACCAATCTGGAAATCTAAGATAAAGTTCTACAAAAACCTAGTTGGCATGATGCCCAGATTCTGCTTTTAACAAAATGTGGCACAAGGGTCAAATTTACTGCCGGAAATCGACGAACAAACTGGACAGTCAAATTTAAACCTGCATATCTTTTGTTCTACAGATCCAAATAAAGTGTTCTTTACCAATCTGGAAAGCTAAGAATGTAGGATACAATATTTGTTGAGGTGGACAGCCCTGAATCGGCACTTAACAAATTGAAATCTAACCGTTAATATTTCTGCTACGCATTGACAGATTCCTGGACAGCAGCGATGAAAAAGACCATAACTTTCAAACCGTAAATCCGAAATTAGTGAAATTGGATCCTATGTAAAGCTGAAATGATAACCTACAACTCTCTAGGAGACGAAATCCCCAGATTAGGAACCGATCTCCAGCAAAACAGGCGCCCAAAAAAGGAACAGAATCTGATCTTAACCCAGTCAGGCTGAAGAACCCTAATCCAAGCAAAACTATGCAGCTAAAACAATCTAACCAGAAAGGAAACCACTCCTTACCCCTTGAAGAACCTCAGGAACTTGCTGGTTTCCTCCCCAAATCTTCCCCTCCTTTCTCCCCTCTTCTCCCCCCTTCTCTTCCTCTCCTTCCCTAGGATGAAAAAGTCATCTTCCTCCCCTCCTTGGCCGGCAGCAGCAGCAAGGACCTTCCATGGCAGCCTTGGATGGAGAGGGAGGTCAGGAATTTCGGGTTTGGGAGAGGGGGAGGTGGTGGTGGCGCGAGAGGGGGGGGGGCAAGGGGTTGGCGGCCAGCAGGTTGTGGATGAGGAAAAGTGTTGGTGGCTGCTAGGGTTAGGGAAAGGAAAAGGAGCAGCTAGGGTTAGGGTTTGAGGGGAGGTGATGGGCTGAATGGCTAGCCCACTTGGGCGCCTCCTCCCCCCCTTTTGGCCCACTAGGGCTGCAGCCCATGAGCCCAAAGCCCCAAGGTCCAAACGCGCTAAGAAATTAGAACTTGAGCCAAATTCCTTCTCTAAACTTTGAAGCAATCGAAAGATAGTTTCTCTCTCCCGAGAAAAACATACTTTCTAATTGGAATTTTGGGTTATTACACTCTACCCCCCTTAGAGGAATTCGTCCCCGAATTATAAACGTCAAAAGGATCATAGGAACAGAAATTCCACTAAATTGGAAACAACAAACTTACATGTACCAGAAGCAAACAAATCTGGATACTCTCGTGCATGTGAGACTCTAGCTCCCATGTAGCCTCTCTCTCAGTTTGATGAGACCAAAGAACCTTTACATACTTTAAAGTCTTGTTCCTCAGAACCCGCTCTGACTCTTCCAAGATTTGCACTGGCCGGGAATCAAAAGTAAGATCCTGCTCGATGCTCAAACGTGGACCGTTGATCTTGGATCCAACAGTATGAGGCCGGATTCAACAATCTGGTACGCTTTGTACCAGCGGTGGCCAATGATGATCGGGAGAAGGCCAAGAGGTTCCGCAGGGGCCTCATTCCGGAGTATCGCCACGTTTTGGGGGCGACTGGCTTGCGTGATTTCAGCTCCGTGGTCGAGCAGGCTAGGGGAATGGAGCTAGAGAGAGATCTTTCTTCTCAGAGGCAGGCTGCTAGTGGCCCTGTCCTTGCTGGTGGTTCTGGTGGTGGCCAAAAGCGGAGTTTTGGTGGGGGAGGTGGGTCTTCTCAGCGACCTGCTCCCAAGAGGTTTTAGGGGAGTCAGCATACTCGTCCTGTTCAGCAGTGGTAGTCTTCTTTATTGGCGCCATGTTCTTCGTCATCCACACTACAGATGTGTCCTGCTCCAGGTCAAGGTATGAAATGCTTCAGGTTTGGTGGAGAGCACCGGGCATCAGAGTGTTCTTTCAAAGGGACATGTCGTCAGTGTGGCCGGAAGGCCACAAGTTGTCGATATGTAAATGTAAACCAAATGAGCATTATCAAATGGGAGTCAGTCCCAGCAGCGTCTTCTTCCAGTGCTCCACGGGGTTCAGTTCAGACCCTAGCTGCTGTTCCTGCACCTCAGTTTTCTTCAGGATGGGCTCCTTTTGCAGTATTTACTCCTGCACCTCCGGCAGGGTTCTATTGGAACCCGTTAAAATCTGCACCGCCGTCGTTGATTACTTTCTTTGCAGCTCCGTTCACCCTACGCAGAGTGTCGGTGTGTCTTCTACTCCGGCACCACCGAGAGTCTACGCCATGCCTACTCCTGCGACTTTGGGCCATCCTGACGTGGTGATAGGTACTTTGCTAGTCGATTTGCATGAGGCTTTAGTTCTCTTTGATTCTAGGGCTACCTATTCTTTTGTGTCTCTAGAGTTTGCTAGAAGGGCGGGGTTGAGTTTGCAGCGTATTTCTGAGTCTGTGGTAGTCAGTTCTCCGGGGGGGGTCTTATTTCTAGCTCTACGGCATGTCCGGGCTGTTCTATCACTATTGGTCATGAGAACTTCACTGCTAACCTTATGGTAATTCAGCTGTCACCGTTCGATGTTATTCTGGGCATGGACTGGTTATTCAGTTATCGTGCCAAGATATGTTGTTTCTGGAAGACGGTGACTTTGCAAGCCCCGTCTGGTGAAGAACTGGTGTTTCAAGGTAGTGCACCGTCTGATTCCTTATTCATATTGGCTAGTCTGTTTCCCAGACTTCGGGCCTCAACCATTGGGTTGCCTTGGTCTCTCAGTGAGAAGACTAATTCCTTACTACGCATTGAAGAGATTCCTGTGGTGAATGAGTTTCCTGATGTCTTTCCTCTGGAGCTTCCTGGGATGCCTCCAGAGCGGAAAGTGGAGTTCCGGATTGATCTTATTCCGGGGACTCGACCTATTTCAATGTCTCCATACCGTTTGGCACGACCCTTCCAAGAGGAGTTAAAGAAGCAATTGGACGATCTTTTGTCCAAAGATATGATTCGGCGTAGTGTTTCGCCATGGGGAGCGCCTGTTTTATTCACTAAAAAGAAAGATGGTAGTTGGCGTATGTGCGTGGATTATCGGGCTCTTAATCAGGCTACTGTGAAGAATAAATATCATTTGCCCCGCATTGAGGATCTCTTTGATCAGCTGAAGGGAGCTAAAGTATTCTCCAAAATTGACCTTCAGTCAGGTTATAACCAAATTCGAGTTCGGGAGAAGGATATCGAGAAGACGGCTTTCTCTACGAGGTATGGCCATTATGAGTATAAGGTTATGTCTTTTGGACTAACAAATGCTCCTGCAGTTTTCATGGAAGCCATGAACAGTATGCTGCACCAATACCTTGATGATTTCGTTGTGGTATTCATCGACGATATTTTGATCTATTCCAAGACGGAAGAGGAACATGGTCAACATTTGAGATTGGTTCTCGAAACTTTAAGAGAGAACCAATTTTATGCCAAGCTGAAGAAATGTGAATTCTGGATTTCTGAAGTCGGGTTTTTGGGCCATGTAATCAATCAAGAGGGCATTTTAGTTGATCCCAGCAAGATCTCCATAGTGGTAGAATGGAAGAGGCCGACCAACGTCAAGGAAGTGAGGAGTTTTCTGGGTTTAGCTGGCTATTACCGGTGCTTCGTGGAAGGTTTCTCAACCATTGCTAGACTGTTGTCTCAATTGACGCAGAAAGGTGTCAAATTTCATTCTTTCGAGATCGTGTGGCGCACTTTTTGTACTTTGAAAGATAGATTGGTGACCGCTCAGTTCTTACTCTTCCCGAGCACGAAGCGGTTCACTATTTATTCAGATCGTCTATAGTTGGGCTCGGTTGTGTGCTCATGCAGGATGGCAAGGTGATTGCCTATGTATCGAGGCAGTTGAAGAAACACGAGCAGAATTATCCTACTCATGATTTAGAGCTTGCAGCAGTGGTTCTTGCTTTGAAGATCTGACGCCATTACTTGTACGGCGAATCCTGTGATATATTCACTGATCATAAGAGTCTGAAATACATCTTTACCCAAAAGATTTGAACACGAGAGAGGAGGTGGTTAGAGTTGATAAAGACTATGATCTCACCATTCAAGATCACCCGCAAGGCGAATGTTGTAGCAAATGCTCTGAGTCGCAAGGCGACACCTCCTACTCTCAGTTGTCTTACTGTCGATTTTGAGTGTATGGATATCTCCTTTTGCTTTATGGTCTTGTCGGTCGAGACTCGTTTGCTTCTTGAGTCAGCCATTCCAGATCGAGTTCAGGAGGCACAACAACATGATCGGATGCTCCAGCGAGTGAGGAAGCGCTTAGATGAGGGCAAACAAGGCCACTTCAGTGTAGATGATTCTGGTGTGTTGAGATTTAAAGGTGTGGAGCGACAGGGAAATGTGCGCCGCTTTGAAGGGTTTTGCGTTGAGCGTTCAGACCTATGCGGCTGCACCTTTTTGCTTGTGCTCTGCCGTGAGAAGAGGCTTTGGATTTTGTGCATGCGGTTGTGAGATGTTTTTGGTCTTTTGCTTCGGGGTTTGATCAGATTCAACACTAATCATCCGTTTGTGCTCAGATCTGATCTTCATAGCTTTTATAGCTATTGGAGTGAAAGTAGTGTTGAGTTCGATCGAGGAGAAAAATAGAGAAAGCATCTATTCACCCCCTTTCTAGTCGCCTTTCCGGTCCTACAAAAGGCCGCCTCTGTGTGCCACAGGAAGCTCAAGTCAAAGATGAGATTCTGAGGGAAGCACATCATACTCCATATGCCGTACATCCTGGTGAGACCAAGATGTACAAGGACTTGAAGAAGAGCTTTTGGTGGAAAAGGATGAAGGTCGATATAGCTCAGTATGTAGCATCTTGTGGAGTTTGCCAGCGGGTCAAGGCTAAGCATAAGCGACCAGCAGGTTTGTTGCAACCTTTGGTGGTTCCAGTTTGGCCATGGGATGATATCTCCATGGATTTCGTAGTTGGCTTACCTCGCACATAGTGAGGGAAGGATGCTATTTGGGTCATAGTGAACCGGTTCAGTAAGTCTGCATATTTCATACCTATTCGCACAACCAACTCAGGAAGTGATTTGGCTCCTCTCTATGTGCGAGAGATAGTGTGGTTGCACGGGGTACCCAAGACCATTGTTTCTGATCGAGACGCCAAGTTTGTCTCCAAGTTCTGGGAGAGTTTTCAAAGTGCGTTGGGCACCCAGCTTCGTCTTAGTACTGCTTTTCACCCCCAAACAGATGGACAGTCTGAACGCACCATTCAGGCACAGGAGAATATGCTCAGATGTTGTGTTATGTCTTGGAGGGGAGGCTGGGAAGACCACCTAGCTTTGGCAGAGTTCGCCAATAACAATAGTTACGATGCTAGCATTCGAGCGGCACCGTTTGAGGTTCTCTATGGGCGAAGTCAGATCCCGTTGTCTTTGGGATGCGCTTGGAGAGCGGGTAGTTTTGGGTCCCGATTGGGTTCAGCAAACTGTGCCCAGAGTGGTAGAAGTTAGGAAGAATTGTTAGCTGCTCAGAGCCGACAGAAGAGCTATGCAGATGTCAGAAGGCGAGATTTGGAATTCGAAGTGGGGGACGAGGTTCTTTTGAGAGTATCGCCTACCAGGGGTGTAGTGCGCTTTGGTACCAAAGGGAAGCTTAGCCCGAGGTACGTTGGGCCATTTCCAATCGTGGCACATATTGGGAAATTGGCCTATCGTTTGGATCTTCCCGAATCTATGCGAGGAGTTCATAATGTGTTTCATGTATCCATGTTGAGGAAATATTTGAGAAACCCAGAACTTGCTATTCCACTTGAATCATTGAGCATTGAGCAGGACCACACTTTTGAGTCCCGACCGGTGAAAATTCTGGAAGAGTCAGAGCGGGTTTTGAGGAACAAGACTTTGAGATATGTCAAAGTTCTTTGGTCTCATCAGACTGAAAGAGAGGCCACTTGGGAGCTAGAGTCTCGCATGCGCGAGCAATATCCCGACCTGTTTACTTCCGGTATGTGTTAAATTCGTCGATTCCAATTTCTTGGCAATTCATTCTTGTGTTCCTTTCCCGGTAAGAATTCGGGGTCGAATTCTGTTAAGGGGGGTAGAATGTAATATCCCGAATTTAATTTAGAGAGAGTTAAGTCGGAAAAAGGTTTTCAGTGTAATTTTCAGTTTTGGAAGGGGGTTTAAAGAGGAGGGCCTCTGGCCCAGAATACCTTGGCTTTGGGGGCGGGCCTAGCAGCCAAGAGGGGAGGTGCCATGGGCCTAAGGCCCATGCGCCCCCACCCCTTTAACCCTAGGCATTGCACCTTTAACCCTTAGCTCCCTTGGCTGCCTCCAAAATCCTGAAGCTGCTTCCTCCTCCAAACCCTGAAGCCGCCGCCTCCTCCAAACCCTGAAGCCGCCGCCTCCTCCAAGTCCTGGCTGCCGCCCTTGCGCCCCATCTCTCCCTCCCTGGTGCCTCTACTAGCTAGTGCCGTCCTCCCAGGTCTTCCCCAAGCAGCCTCTCCTGCTCTCATCTCCAAATGAGCCCTTTGGAGCTGTCCATTGGTGGTGACCAAGAGAAGAAAGGGAGAGGGTGGAAGGGGAGGTTCTTCGGGAGGTCATTCATCACCTTCCTGGGTTCTTCAAGGGTAACGGTTGTCGTTCTTAGCTGTTGATTTGTTGGTAAATGCGAGTTGGATCAGATTTGATTGGGTCGAATTATCTCTGCTGTAGTTCTATTCTGTCCATAAGATTGCGTGGTTAATTTAGAGTCCTTAGAAGCAGAATTCGATATGCCCATCTCTTATAGAGTTGTAGGTTATTTCGTCAGGTTTCCATAGCCTCTGAGTTCACCTGAATCCGACTTATGGTTTGAAAGATACGGCCATTTATGTACCACTGTCCAGAACATCGATTAAATCCCAGCAGTCACCTTGCGTAGCAGATTGGGCATGGTTAAGGTCCGAATCAGGAATCCTCCCTATTATGAGAATTGTATTTTATTGTCTTATATTTCCATAGCCGCCAAGAACACCTAATTCCGATATACGGATCAAAAGTTATGATAGTTTCAATCTTGCTGCCCAGAATTCTGACGAGATGGATCTGTTAATTTGTCTTTTGAGTTATGTTGATGTTAGAGGCAAATTCAGGGTTTTCATCCAACTAGATTATTTTAGCAAATTTCATAACCGTTCCATAATGTTAAAGAATGCCCTAATCGGAGTTGTAGATCAATAGTTGTGATATGTTCTTCGCTGCTGTCTGTTTCGTTTGGGCAGAGTCTGTCTTCTGAATTCAACTGCCTGTTAGCATTCCTTTTTGGCCGAATTAGGTCATCTCGCCAACTAGAATGTTGAAGATATGCTTGTTAAGTTTCTCTAGGAACTGGGATCACCTCGTTCCGAGTCCCAGGTTAATAGTTTTGGTCTTTTTCGTGGCGCTGTCCAGATTCACTTATGTGTTGGTGTCGTCTGTTTCAGACTAAGTCTATTAGCTAACTCTTGGGTGTTTGGGAATGTGTGGTAGAACGTTAACGGAAGCGTCATGTTATATGTTGTTGTTATTTCGAGTATATATTGTGTAGGCGGGGAGGCTTCAGGTTTAGGAGCACCGCCATTGCCTACTAACGCGTCGCATCGTGGAAGGCAAATACTTGGATGTTTCTTATAGTTAGAAAATGTTGAATGCCTGTGGTTGGTCTTGTGTTTCTAAGATCCATGTTAATATTTAACGTTCATGTTCCTTCCAGATGTGTTATCGCCATGATTATAGAGCATGTCTTTTCAATATTCATATTCCATTCCATGCATCCATTATGCATGTTTCATCCACGGGAGTGGATTAAAAAGACCCATCAATTCCAGTATGGGCACGTAAGACCCACCATTCTAATGTGGGCAGTTTGGGACACCCGTATGAAATGTTCTTCATACGGGATTTGGATCCCCACATTTTGTTAAATGCGGGCTTAGGTGAACTCCGACGGGTGTGTCACCAGCAATACCGGTATATGCATGTGTGTAGTCCCTTCATTTCATCCAATTCATTCATTACATTCATTCAAATAATCGTTCTGTAATTTATTCATATTCTTCAATGATGTTGTCATAATCGTGGATGTTGTATGTACCATTTAATTACTGTACTTGCTGAGTCTCGAACTCACTCTTGCGTTGTTTGTTTATTTTAGGTGATCGTTAACGATGGCTCTATTGGGAGGGAGTAGACACTCACATTCGTTCACTTCACCATACTCCAAATTCAATAATAGAACTTGATTCTACCATTCATTCGATAATTGATGAATTGTAATAAATAAAGTTGGCTGTGGTTGTTAACTGCCTCCCCGTTGTGGTTGATTGAGTCTCATGGATGATCTTGATCAATCTTTCGATTTAAATGCTTGAATCGACTATATGCCCGTGATGCTCATGTTACTTAGTGATCCTTTATTGACTTGTTATATATGACTGTTGGAACCTCCAGTATAGCTAACTATACAAGGGAGGTTCTGCCGAAATTTAGAATTTTATCTTCTACTTTAGTTGTGTTAACATGTTAGTTTAGTAGCATTCCAGGTCCTTGTCGGACTGGGGTGTTACAGTTGGTATCAGAGCGAGGTTTTAGGTCCGTGGTAATTAAATCATTAAAATGACACACTGTGCACAGTAGGTGGGATGGGTAATTCGTGGCCTCCGTGTTTCTATTGTTATGATTTATCCGTTGAGTAATTGTTGAATCGTTTCTGTGCTTCTAATACTGTTAAGCTAAATGTTTAGTTTTATATACTTTGGTGTTCTTAGATGGCGAGAGGTAGAGGCAATGGTCGTGGAGCGGCCCATGGTCGTGGTCGTCCACCGGGCCGTGGCCGTGGCCGTGGTCGTGGACGCGAACCGGCCGTGTCTTCATCTTCGTCCGAGGAGACTCTTGGTCTTTGCCGCCGAGGGGCTTGGTTGCTCGCCCGCCGGCCAGCTCGAACAGCGTCGGTTGCTATCATTGAGAATCTTGAGAGGGAGAACCAGAACTCCGTCGACAAGTGCGAGCGACTCTTCTGCCGCAAACCGCACTAGTTATGAACTCGCTTCTTCGCACAATTCCACCCGAGGCTAGGATGAGTCTCCGCGAGTGGATGTCACTTGTCTCGACACCTTCGACAGAAAGCGGTACTCCGTTCAGTCAGAGATTGGTTGCGATACATGGAGAGGCGATTCGATGCCTTAGAGATGACTTCAAGCGTATATGCGGTTCGTGGCCTTTCAACTGAAGGGCCAAGCTGATATCTGCTGGGAGGGGGTTCTATCTGCTAGAACCCCAGTGCTGGGATCAGTCACTTGGGAGGTATTCGTGGAACAGTTTAGGACCAAATTCTATCCAGATTCCTTTGTTGAGAGGATGGAGCAGTCATTGCTGACATTTGTTCAAGGGAAGATGTTAGTGTCAGAGTATGAGGCCGGATTCAACAATCTGGTACGCTTTGTACCAGCGGTGGCCAATGATGATCGAGAGAAGGCCAAGAGGTTCCGTAGGGGCCTCATTTCGGAGTATCGCCACGTTCTGGGGGCGCGACTGGCTTGGGTGATTTCAGCTCCGTGGTCGAGCAGGCCAGGGGAATGGAGCTGGAGAGAGATCTTTCTTATCAGAGGCAGGCTGCTAGTGGCCCTGTCCTTGCTGGGTCAGTCCTCCGACCACAGCGAAATTCTCGACCAAATGCTGCACAAATAGCATTCTATTTTTTACATTTGCAGGAACCTACTCTAGAAATATTCCCAGACTAACTACTGCTTGCTGGAGATCCGATCTCCATCTCCTCTACAACTTTATCTCCGAGCGGCTTGAGTTCTTCCATGAATTTGGTCGCCTCATCAGGTAGGCAATTGAAGTCATCTTCAACAGCTTGGAGATTAATGGAGGGGTCGGAAGCCTTTAGTTTTGCCAGAGCAAAACTAACTCCGTTAGCAACACCTTCTTTCATGGTCTGGGTATAGTTCATCCGAGTAGTATTGAGCAGAACTTTAAGATCCTCAAAAGTTGACCCAAATAGTTCATTTTCTCTATCGGATCTGTTAAGATAGGCAGGCTTGATCCTGATCCTATATCAAAGATCATCTTGTTCAAAGCATGAAGCTTTTCATCAATACTTTGCGCAAGAGCCGCCTCCTTATCCTGCTCAAATTTCAGTGTCTTCTCTACTCTGGCCAGCGTTTGCGTTTGCTCTGCAAAGGCAAATCAATAAGTCAAGTTTACGACATATTACCTTCAATTCTTTTGTTGAGTGTTTCATTTTTGGTCGTTGCTTCAGCGATCGACCGGTCTCTAGCTAAATTGGCTTCATCAACCAACCGGTCTTTAGCTTTTATTTCTTCTTCAAGATGAGCTGTCCTGGCTTTCTCAGCCACAATTTCTTCTTTTATTTTCTCCAAATCTGTCAAATACGACAAGGGAGAATAATTATGGAAGAACAATGTATTGAAGAAGAAACAAAAGTTTAAAAAGAAAAAGTTCTTACTTTCCAACTCGGAGTGTTTTTGCTCCAAATTTTTAACTCGCTGGGTTAGTCCTCCGACCACAGCGAAATTCTCGACCAAATGCTGCACAAATAGCATTCTCTTTTTTAAGTTTCATATAAACTTTTTAAAGAAAGGCTATAAAGCTGGTCGTAGAATACTTACCCGGATTGCCAGGTCGTTGTAACCGGCAAAAATCAAATCAGGATACATCTTAAGTTGATTGTCCGATACTTTCTGCCACGCCTCATCAAGCTCCTTATCCTCGATAAATCGGGGACGAAAAGGGAACTTGTTAGGTTGGGAAGAATTACCAACAAGGGTCGGGACTTGTTGAGGGCCTTCAGAGGCATCTACCTCCACAGAAGGAGTTTGAATCACCAAGGGTTACAACTCAACCGTTGCCCTTGATACCTGCTCGGGGGCTTCTTCGACCACTGTTTTCTCAGGAACTTTGTCCTGGGAAATGCTCTGGTCAGGAACTCCCACAGGTACCGGGTCTTCAGGAAGAACCTGGTCGGAAATGACCGGAACACCAGAAGACCTATTCAAATCGAAGACAGGACGTTCAAAACATCAAATCATCAGGGAATTATTAAAGGTATATACTTATACGACCACTTTCATTTGTACATACCTTGTTAATTTTCGAGATTTGACTCTGAAACGCGGGAGAGTAAATTCTGTTCCGCCAGCCTACCTTTTCTTCTCCTCCAAATTTGCCGGCTCTGAGCCGGCAGGGTTTGTTGAATCCCTCACATCCTCTAACAAGATGTCGGAAGCAATGTCCTCGATCACCATCATCAGGACCGCATTCACGATCATCCGGTGGGAGGAGTGGTTTCATCAACCTCGGATCGCTTGTTTCAAGAACAAGCTGTAAGGTCGTCTGCGACCACTCTGGAGTTCTGACCTCCGCAGCTACATTCTGCGGGCCTTCAGGCATCTCCACCTAAATCAAAAAGCAAATTTGATTGGGTGATGAAATCTTTTTATCTAAAAAGTTCATATATATATATATATAATTCCAAAATGTTACATTACCTCGAGCTTCATCCCTTCTAGTGCATCGAGGCACGACTTCGGCCGGAACCACGATGGGACATTGATCCTCACCGATTGTATCATTCGCAATCCGACCGACTACAAAAATAGAGCATGATCGGAAATCTGGTCGGATAATATATATATGTACATGATAAAGGGAATTTTTTTATTAATTACCTTAAGCCTTGTCAGCCTCTCTTCAACAGGGGTTGCGGCCAAGATCTCAGGGAATGCAGCCTTTTCTCCAGGCTCCCCTGCACAGATCAGCCTGACCCGTTACACGAAAATACTGATATTTGCGATCAAATTCGGGGCCAAATTTACCAATTCCACCCTGTAATACTCAAGAACACGGAGGAGGAATTTATGTACCGGTAATCTCAGCCCATATTCGATGTAGGCGAGAAAAACAGGGATTTCCTCATCCTCACGGCTCAGAAAATGCTCTCCAGTCGCCGATCTCCATTTGATCAGATTCCTATTTGGCAGCATCCCCATCTTCTCCAACGCCTCGAGCTTTTTCTTGCCCAATTCCGAAGGCAACCACTTTGTAATTTGATCCGACATTGCGAAAATCCTCAAGGATGAGTAGTGGATGTTGGAGTCTTTGTGGTCGGAAGAACAGGAAAGGGCTCTAAAGGATTTCTTGGCGAGAAGTTGAAGAGAATCGAATGGGGATTTCGGGAGCATAAAAGTTCTAAAAGCCTAGCGAGAGGAGATTTTATAACTTCAGATATTTTCGGAGGTTTCCCACAAAAGTCCAACTGGCAAAAAAGCTTCTTTTGTTCAAACGGACAGAGGGACTCTTCGGTTCCCAAGGCAAGTTCTCAACTTTAAAATGAACATAGACCACCTCGTGTATCACGACATCAAATGTGGGTCTGCTCGATACGATTTCATCGGAAAAAGGTATGCATACGACTAGTTCATTTAAAGTTCGGGGGCTAGCTGACGAGGATTAAAACCTCTGTGTATTAAAATAATACACAAAAGACCATACGTCTTCATGGTCGTAACCCCTAAGGCTAACGACCTCTCTGGTCATGAGGATTTCAGAGGTTACATAATGGGTACCCTGGTCGGACAAGGCTCTGTACCTAAGCTCCAACCAGGTAACTGCTCGTATAAGATACTGAACTGGTACTTATTCCCGTACGATGAATGGAACATGTGCTATATGTTCCAAACCGTGCGATGATATAATCCTGAGACACTGACTATTAACTGCCCTACAGTTAATCATTTCACCACCAACCGCAAGGGAGTTAACACATTGTTAACTACTCCACCGTTTCGACCAGTCGTAACATTTCACCAGGGACGCCTTCTCCAGGAATAACCGCCGCCTCTTCAGGAGTTATTTAAAGGTGAAGCGCAAAAGACAAAGAGACAGATCAGAAGTTCAAGCAATAGTACACAGAAGCCTAAGTGGTGGAATTAGAAGCAAGATAGTCAGTCTTAGACTCTGATTCTAAGCCTGATTACTTAGTTAGACATTCCCCCGTTCAGTGTAATTTAGGGTAGTGCTTAGTCAAGTCTTGTAAACCTAGTTGATCTTAATAAAGAGCGGCCCCCATTCCATTCCAGGATATTCCACGTTATTTTCCTCTTTCATTTTCATAAGATCGGCGATTTGACCGTCGACAGGCGCCACGTTCTTCGTCATCCACACTACAGATGCGTCCTGCTCCAGGTCAAGGTATGAAATGCTTCAGGTGTGGTGGAGAGCACCAGGCATCAGAGTGTTCTTTCAAAAGGACATGTCGTCAGTGTGGCCGGGAAGGCCACAAGTTGTCAGTATGTAAACAGAACCCAGCGAGCATTATGAAATGGGAGTTAGTCCCAGCAGTGTCTTCTTCCAATGCTCCACAGGTTCGGCCTGCACTCGAGACCTAGCTGCTCCGCACCTCGCTTTTCTTGAGATGGGCTCCTTCGCAAAGATTTACTCCTGCACCTCTGGCGGGTTCTCTGAACCCCTGCTCCTCTACCACCGTCGTTCGCTTCACCTGCCGCAATTCCTGTTCACCCTACACAGAGTGTCGGTGCGTCTTCTGCTCCGGCACCACCGGGAGTCTACGCCATGCCTACTCCTGCAACTTTGGGCCGTCCTGACGTGGTGACAGGTACTTTGCTAGTTGATTCGCATGAGGCTTTAGTTCTCTTTGATTCTGGGGCTACCTATTCTTTTGTGTCTCTGGAGTTTGCTAGAAGGGCGGGGTTGAGTTTGCAGCGTATTTCTGAGTCTGTGGTAGTCAGTTCTCCGGGGGGTCTTATTTCTAGCACTACAGCATGTCCGGGCTGTTCTATCACTATTGATGATGAGAACTTCACCGCTAACCTTATGGTAATTCAGTTGTCACCGTTCGATGTTATTCTGGGCATGGACTGGTTATTCAGTTACCGTGCCAAGATATGTTGTTTCTGGAAGACGGTGACTTTGCAAGCCCCGTCCGGTGAAGAACTGGTGTTTCAAGGCAGTGCACCGTCTGATTCCTTATTCATATTGGCTAGTCTGTTTCCCAGACTTCGGGCCTCAACCATTGGGTTGCTTTGGTCTCTCAGCGAGAAGACTAATTCCATACTACGCATTGAAGAGATTCCTGTGGTGAATGAGTTTCCTGATGTCTTTCCTGTGGAGCTTCCTAGGATGCCTCCAGAGCGGAAAGTGGAGTTCCAGATTGATCTTATTCCGGGGACTCGACCTATTTCAATGTCTCCATACCGTTTGGCACGACCCTTCCAAGAGGAGTTAAAGAAGCAATTGGACGATCTTTTGTCCAAAGATATGATTCGGCATAGTGTTTCGCCATGGGGAGCGCTGCTTTATTCACTAAAAAGAAAGATGGTAGTTGGCGACAAAGTGGATTATCTGCTCTTAATCAAAGCATCTTGTGAAGAATAAATATCATTTGCCCCGCATTGAGGATCTCTTTGATCAGCTGAAGGGAGCTAAAGTATTCTCCAAAATTGACCTTCAGTCAGGTTATAACCAAATTCGAGTTCGGGAGAAGGATATCGAGAAGACGGCTTTCTCTACGAGGTATGGCCATTATGAGTATAAGGTTATGTCTTTTGGACTAACAAATGCTCCTTGAGGTTTTCATGGAAGCCATGAACAAGATGTCGCACCAATACCTTGATGATTTCGTTGTGGTATTCATCGATTTATATTTTGATCTATTCCAAGACGGAAGAGGAACATGGTCAACATTTGAGATTGGTTCTCGAAACTTTAAGAGAGAACCAATTTTATGCCAAGCTGAAGAAATGTGAATTCTGGATTTCTGAAGTCGGGTTTTTGGGCCATGTAATCAATCAAGAGGGCATTTCAGTTGATCCCAGCAAGATCTCAATAGTGGTAGAATGGAAGAGGCCGACCAACGTCAAGGAAGTGAGGAGTTTTCTGGGTTTAGCTGGCTATTATCGGTGCTTCGTGGAAGGTTTCTCAACCTTTGCTAGACCGTTGTCTCAATTGACGCAGAAAGGTGTCAAATTTCAGTGCTCAGATGCGTGTGAGCGCAGCTTTTGTACTTTGAAAGATAGATTGGTGACCGCTCCAGTTCTTACTCTTCCCGAGCCTGGGAAGCGGTTCACTATTTATTCAGATGCGTCTATAGTTGGGCTCGGTTGTGTGCTCATGCAGGATGGCAAGGTGATTGCCTATGTATCGAGGCAGTTGAAGAAACACGAGCAGAATTATCCTACTCATGATTTAGAGCTTGCAGTAGTGGTTCTTGCTTTGAAGATCTGGCGCCATTACTTGTACGGCGAATCCTGTGATATATTCATTGATCATAAGAGTCTGAAATACATCTTTACCCAAAAAGATTTGAACCTGAGACAGAGGAGGTGGTTAGAGTTGATAAAAGACTATGATCTCACCATTCAGTATCACCCGGGCAAGGCGAATGTTGTAGCAGATGCCCTGAGTCGCAAGGCGACACCTCCTACTCTCAGTTGTCTTACTGTCGATTTTGAGTGTATGGATATCTCCTTTTGCTTTATGGTATCGCCCGGATCGAGACTCGCTTGTTTTTGAGTCACCGCTCCAGATCGAAAAGCGGAGGCACAACAACATGATCAGATGCTCCAGCGAGTGAGGAAGCGCTTAGATGAGGGCAAACAAGGCCACTTCAGTGTAGATGATTCTGGTGCGTTGAGATTTAAAGGTGTGGAGCGACAGGGAAAGGTGCGCCGCTTTGAAGGGTTTTGCGTTGAGCGTTCAGATCTGTGCGGCTGCACCTTTTTGCTTGTGCTCTGCCGTGAGAAGAGGCTTTGGATTTTGTGCATGCGGTTGTGAGATGTTTTTGGTCTTTTGCTTCGGGGTTTGATCAGATTCAACACTGATCATCCGCTGTGCCTGTATACAGATCTTCATAGCTTTTATAGCTATTGGAGTCAAAGTAGTGTTGAGTTCGATCGAGGAGAAAAATAGAGAAAGCATCTATTCAACCCCTCTCTAGTCACCTTTCCGGTCCTACAAAAGGCCGCCTCTGTGTGCCACAGGAAGCTCAAGTCAAAGATGAGATTCTGAGGGAAGCACATCGTACTCCATATGTCGTACATCCTGGTGAGACCAAGATGTACAAGGACTTGAAGAAGAGCTTTTGGTGGAAAAGGATGAAGGTCGATATAGCTCAGTATGTAGCATCTTGTGGAGTTTGCCAGTGGGTCAAGGCTAAGCATAAGCGACCAGTAGGTTTGTTGCAACCTTTGGTGGTTCCAGTTTGGCCATGGGATGATATCTCCATGGATTTCGTAGTTGGCTTATCTTGCACACGGCGAGGGACGGATGCTATTTGGGTCATAGTGGACCGGTTCAGTAAGTTTGCATATTTCATACCTATTCGCACAACCAACTCAGCAAGTGATTTGGCTCCTCTCTATGTGCGAGAGATAGTGCGGTTGCACGGGGTACCCAGGACCATTGTTTCTGATCGAGACGCCAAGTTTGTCTCCATGTTCTGGGAGAGTTTTCAAAGTGCGTTGGGCACCCAGCTTCGTCTTAGTACCGCTTTTCACCCCCAAACAGATGGACAGTCTGAACGCACCATTCAGACACTGGAGGATATGCTCAGATGTTGTGTTATGTCTTGGAGGGGAGGCTGGGAAGACCACCTAGCTTTGGCAGAGTTCGCTTATAACAATAGTTACGATGCTAGCATTCGAGCGCACCGCTTGAGGTTCTCTATGGGCGTAGTGCAGATCCCCGCCAGCCGGGATGCAGCTTGGAGAGCGGCGCTTTGGGTCCCGATTGTTCAAAGAACTCGTGCCCAGAGTGGCGTGGTTAGGAAGAATTATTAGCCGCTCAGAGTGACTGTAAGAGCTATGCGATGTCGGCTTAGATTTGGAATTCAAGTGGGGGACGAGGTTCTTTTGAGAGTATCGCCTACCAGGGGTGTAGTGCGCTTTGGTACCAAAGGGAAGCTTAGCCCGAGGTACGTTGGGCCATTTCCAATCGTGGACGTATTGGGACATTGGCCTATCGTTTGGATCTTTCCGAATCTATGCGAGGAGTTCATAATGTGTTTCATGTATCCATGTTGAGGAAATATTTGAGAGACCCAGAACATGCTATTCCACTTGAACCATTGAGCATTGAGCAGGACCTCACTTTTGAGTCCCGACCTGTGAGACCCCGATGTTTATTAGGCTCATAATACTTAGTCATCCAATTGACCCTAGTATTATCAACCAAATAAACCGGTCTCGAGAAATGTATACTCCTGCAATGCAAGATACATACCTCACAACAAAAGAGTATATCAATTCCATACAACACATAGTACATAAGCAACAAACCGAAGTTAATATTAAAATGGAATAGCTATTACAAAAGAGAGGCCCTTAGGCCAAATAGCAACAAATAAAAAGATAACAATGAAGCAAAAGTGCCATAAAGATGGCTATAACACAAAGCCAATCGCTGTGCCTTAACCCCTAGGCATCGGCGATCGACCGCCAAGCTAGTCGTCAAGAAACTGCAACACGTGGCACGTATAAGGCTCTTGGAGCTCACCTCCCCTCTCTGCAACAAATTTGTTAAGAAGCAAATGAGTACAATAACTTGTTTATTGTACTCGCAAGACTCGACGTGTAAGATAATGTAACTATAATTTAGCTACATGCAAGCTTTAATTAAGTGGATGGAGCTTTGGACTTACATTTTAGCACAAAGCAAGTTTCATTTGCAATAACATAATAGATTGAAGGCAATTTGATAAAGCATTTTAATTGTTGAAATACAACGCGATAATAACATAATAACAACAACAAGAACAAACCTCGAAGTGACTAACCCTTAGTCACCACAACAATAGCATGAACTCCCGCTCATACCAACCCATCAAGTTTTAATTAAAAGGTTGAGACTAGTCTTGAACGACCTTACCAAGCATGTCCATAACCTAGGACGAGGCTATTCAATAGTTTTATCCTCGAGGGTGTACCAATGTACCCACACGCCGCATCGCTTTTCCTTTAGGCACACGACCTTTGGTGTGCAAGACGGCTAAGTCCTACGAGACATTTCCAATGGATTTATGCTAATTACGAGCCAAGAACCCACGGGGACAAGACACATTAGACACCCTAACCGGTCCGCCAATGCTCCCTCCCAACACCACACACACAGATTTTATTAAAACATACCCACCAACCAGCTCATAATTAACACCTCCCAAAGTACTTAGTCAAGAGAGGTCCCATATCCCCTCGTGTGGTTAGCACGCAAAGCGCTTGGCTTAGTGACCCAAGTACTTGGTCCTTAGGGACCCGGGCATACCACCACATTCCAAGAACCGCACCATCCATCCAATATGCCCAAGTCTAAATCGACATTTTATTTTCAGTTTTTGATTTTACAATTAATCAAAGCACAAGTGCTGGACATATAGGAGGAATAATTATACTTGTGTGATCAAGACCATCGACTATGTCGATGATCGCCCATTACTACCGATAGCTAAGCCTGTCTAGCAGCTTTTAAACGCAACTACTAAGTGATAAGAGCTCATCCAACGAGCTCAAACCACAGCGAATAACCTAGGCTCATTGGTAGTAGAGGATAACAATTCCTACAGATTATGCAACTATAGGAAAGCTAGCGATATTTAACACAAAGTAGCATGCATACATAGAAGTAAAACAAAGTAGTAAGCTTTAAAGTAATGGGACATGATGGGAGATGGTCAAACTGTTTGCCTTGCTGCTGGTCACTTTGTTGCGGAGGGTCGCTTATGGATCACCACAAATGTCGAAACCTAACGGAAAAGCGATAAAGAACCGATAAGAACGATTTAAAGACAACAAAGACAACACAGCAAAAGAACTCCAAATACTATGAAATTTCTACATCAGCAAGAGGGTGATTTTAGAGATTTTGCAACAAGAACCAATGGATTTGGATTCTTAATGCAAAAGATATGAGCAAAACAATTCTGCTCAGCCCTAAAAATACCAAACTGCACTATTCACTAATTTAATTATGAGGCAACATTTTCTAGAACAGTGGTGAGGCTGAAATTTTTACTGCAAAACCAGCACCTCATGAGATGAATAACACAATTGAGTTCATCTCATTTGGAGCTATTATGCACTTTCTATAATTTTTCAAAAACAAGAACTTGAACAAAATTATAATGCACAAGTCCTCATTTTTTCTAACAGTAACATGCTCAAAACTAATTTTCTTAGTGAGTTCATTAATAGAGAAAGCTAACAAAGTTGGTCTCATTCAAAAATAACCTACAGAACATTAGTTATGAATTTTACAAGCTAAGCATTAATTTGAATGTATATTTAAAAGGGAGTTTTAAAATCTAGTGGCTAACTGTGCTCTGGAGGTGAACTCAACTTATAATCATTTTTAGATTAAAGTCAAGTTCAAGATAGAGCTAACACAACTTGAATGACCTCATTTGGATTTAAGAAGAAAAAGATATGAAATTTTAAAGTTTATACCTTATTCTGTTTATTATTAAGACTTTACTGGCATTACAACACTCACAAAGACATGGGAGGTCGTGAGCCACAGATCACAGATCTAACGGCTCGACCTCCCAAGAGAACAACACACACGCACATGGGAGGTCCAGAGGTCCTGACCTCCTAACCACACACATGCGCGAGGTGAGGGGAGGTCGTGGCAGAGATGGGAGATCCAACTGACCACAACAGGAAGGAGGTCCTGAACTAACCAGATCTAAAGGGAGGTCCTCAACGGGAGATGACCTCGAGGAGGTCCCAGAGGAGGTCTCAACGCCGCTGCACTTCCAGGAGGTCTCGACGGCTAAGATTGCGCCAAGGAGGTCTTGGACGCCCAGCATCTCCTGGAGGAGGTCCGACATCCCGCAGCTCGCGCACGCATATGTTTGGACAGAGATTAACGCGCCATGACCACGAGGAGGTCCGCGCGAGGGTTTTAATGCGCGCAAAGGGATGTGGTTAATGGCGTTAAGACGCCAATGATTGCGATTTATTGGGCATTTAAACGGCGGTTATGTCCTAAAATGACAATGACACGCCGACATCCGACAAAATCCCGAGCGTGAAGAAGTGATCCTCGCCGCGATGTAGAGCTCGCCACGAGATCCAATGGTACCGCGGTTCGCAATAACCATGCGCACCCAACGGACTCCTCTCAACCAAGAAGACGGTTTTGAACACCGGCGAGCCGAGAGGACCAATACGCCCCGCACGGCCACAATACTTAAAATGCAAAAACGAGCTCTCATGACAATCAAGCTTGTGCCAAGAAAAGCTCATGAGATCATTCATAAGGGTGCAAAGATTCTAAAGGACTAACAGGGTTTACCCGGTGGTCCTAAGGTGCCGGGAGGTCATGGAGGTGGTGGCCGAGTTGGGGAAGACAGGGGCTCCACGGCCAAAGCTCCAGCTTCAAGCCCGACTTTGTCCTCCTCTGAAAAGCGCCCAAACAAACTAAGTTAGGGTTAACTTCTAGAGGTTTGGGGAGCACAAAATGAACGAGGGTGGAAGAGGGAGCCACTGGAACCCTTGAGCTACCGAGAAGCTCCAAGGACATCAACAATGGTAGCCACTAGTGAGGTGAGTGAGTGTTAGTGGAGGAGGAGCTCAGCCACGCACAAAGTGCAAGGCTGAGGTCAATTGTGTGCAAAGGAAGCCAAGGGAGGCTTCCAAGGGTACTTTATAACCTGATTGAAGGTGATGAGTCAGGCTAAGCTCCATGGTGAGCTTAGCCCACGGGCTGGTCCATGAGGTGGACAAGACATGGGGGCGACAAGGGGCAGTGCTCTGCTTGACTGAGAGGCTAAAAGTCGACCAGATTAAATGCGGTCAAGAAAGAGTCATGAAGTGTACCCCAAGGTCGACACGCATAAATGCATCGCCAGAGCTTGCCCGCGCAGAGGAAGGAGAAGAACAGGGAGGACTTTATGGCCGTTGGATAAGACCGGAGAGGTCCTAACCATCGGATCCTATTTTGAACCAAGAGTTTTAAGTGGCCGGGAGGAGGTCCCACCACACGATCAAGGGCGAGGAGGTCGTGGCCCTCCGATCTCCTTAACGTGAAAACGCACGTGAGGAAATGGACAGAGGTCCAAAGCGTTGATCTCCATCCAACGCAAGCGGACCTCCGCTTGGGACTTAATCATGTAACATAAGAGATCGAGGGGAGGTCATGGCCTTTGGATTAAAATCCAAGGGCACCGACTGATGGGGAAAAACGATCGTCTGACACGCAAGAAGCGAAGGGAGGTCTTAGTCCTCCGATTTGGATCCAAGGGTTAAGACCTCAACAAGGGGAGGACCTTGTTGTGATGTTCTTCAGAGGAGGTCGTGGCCTTTGGATGTAAATCCAACGCCACGACCTCAAGTGAGTGCAAAGGAGGTCCGATAGCTTAGATTGGGAGGAGGAGGTCGTGACCATGGATTTTTGATCCAATGGTCGTGACCTCACGTGGTGGGATGTGGACTTGCTTAGTTTAATGGTGAGGGAGGTCGTACGCGGATCTTGAATCCAAGGGCCAAGACCTCACATAGGTGGGATGACCTCACGCGATGGCTTACAAGACGAGGAGGTCCTTTGAGGTTTAACACACAGGAGGTCGTGGCCGTGTATCTTTGATCCAGCTGGCTATGACCCGATGAGGTGGGGAGGTCTCGACGCCCACGCTGACCCGAGGAGGTCCACGAGGTCAAGAGGACCTCGAATGGGAGGTCCCGGGGCCTTGGTTGAGGGGGAGGTCGTGGCGGTTGGATTGATCCAACGGCTACGACCTCATCAAGGTGGGAAAGGAGGTCGATGGGGTTGGGCTGACCAGTTTGAGTACTGGCTCACCCAAGGAACAAGGTCTGCTTTTAAATTTAATTTTCTAACAGCTAAGACTTGGCAAAATTGTTTGAGATAGCAAATGAACTCCAAAATTCATAAGATTTTAACTGGAGCTAGCTGACAACATGATTAACCTTACATAAATTTTCCAGAGGTTATTATGCAATGAATTTTTCTCAGGAATTTCATTAAGGTTGTTCAATGATTCATTTTACCTCCAAAAATTATCAAACTAGTTTTACAACTTGTGATATTTTTCAGAGGGGTCCCACCTCAGTTTTAGGACCAAGGAAGATACTTTCCAATTGTTTGGCACAAGATTTGAGAGAATTGGAAAATGAAATTGACTTTTGGTCAACAAGAGCTTTGTGTTCTTGGTTTACACAACTCTTGGACAAGAATTATATGAGATTGCAAGGGTTTTCAAGTTGTGAGAAAAAGTTTTAATTTCTACACATATAATTATACTTGAATAACCCTGATTATACATTTGGGATGTTACACGACCGGTGAAAATTCTGGAAGAGTCAGAGCGGGTTCTGAGGAACAAGACTTTGAGATATGTCAAAGTTCTTTGGTCTCATCAGACTGAAAGAGAGGCCACTTGGGAGCTAGAGTCTCGCATGCGCGAGCAATATCCCGACCTGTTTACTTCCGGTATGTGTTAAATTCATCGATTCCAATTTCTTGGCAATTCATTCTTGTGTTCCTTTCGTCGGTAAGAATTCGGGGTCGAATTCTGTTAAGGGGGGTAGAATGTAATATCCCGAATTTAATTTAGAGAGAGTTAAGTCGAAAAAAGGTTTTTTATGTAATTTTTAGTTTTGGAAGGGGTTTAAAGAGGAGGGCCTCTGGCCCAGAATACCTTGGCTTTGGGGGCGGGCCTAGCAACCAAGAGGGGAGGCGCCATGGGCCTAAGGCCGATATGCCCCCACCCCTTTAACCCTAGGCATTGCACCTTTAACCCTTAGCACCCTTAGCTGCCTCCAAAATCCTGAAGCTGCTGCCTCCTTCAAACCTTGAAGCCGCCGCCTCCTCCAAATCCTGAAGCCGCCGCCTCCTCCAAGTCCTGGCTGCCACCCTTACTCTCCATCTCTCCCTCCCTGGCGCCTCTACTGGCTGGTGCCGTCCTCCCAGGTCTTCCCCAAGCAGCCTCTCCCTGCTCTCATCTCCAGCCGAGCCCTTTTGGAGCTGTCCATTGGTGACTGACCAAGAGAAGAAAGGGAGAGGGTGGAAGGGGAGGTTCTTCGGGAGTTTATTCATCACCTTCCTGGGTTCTTCAAGGGTAATGGTTGTCGTTCTTAGCTGTTGATTCGTTGGTAAATGCGAGTTGGATCAGATTTGATTGGGTCGAATTATCTCTGCTGTAGTTCTATTCTGTCCAGAAGATTTTGTGGTTAATTTCGAGTCCTTAAACGCAGAATTCGAGATGCCCATCTCTTAGAGAGTTGTAGGTTATTTCGTCAGGTTTCCATAGCCTCTGAGTTCACCTGAATCCGAGTTATGGTTTGAAAGATACAGCCATTTATGTACCACTGTCCAGAACATCAATTAAATCCCAGCAGTCACCTTGCGTAGCAGATTGAGCATGGTTAAGGTCCAAATCAGGAATCCTCCCTATTATGAGAATTGTAGTTTATTTTCTTCACTTTCCATAGCCACCAATAACACCTAATTCTGATATACGGATCAAAAGTTATGATAGTTTCAATCTTGCTGCCCAGAATTCTGACGAGATGGATCTGTTAATTTGTCTTTTGAGTTATGTTGATGTTAGACACAAATTCAGGGTTTTCACCCAACTAGATTAGTTTAGAAAATTTCATAACCTTTCCTGAATGTTAAAGAACGCCCTAATCGGAGTTGTAGATCAATAGTTGTGATATGTTCTTCGCTGCTGTCTGTTTCGTTTGGGCAGAGTCTGTCTTCTGAATTCAACTGCCTGTTAGCATTCCTTTTTGGCCGAATTAGGTCATCTCGCCAACTAGAATGTTGAAGATATGCTTGTTAAGTTTCTCTAGGAACTGGGCTCACCTCGTTCCGAGTCCCAGGTTAATAGTTTTGGTCTTTTTCGTGCCGCTGTCTAGATTCACTTATGTGTTGGTGTTGTCTGTTTCAGACTAAGTCTATTAGCTAACTCTTGGGTGTTCGGGAATGCGTGGTAGAATGTTAACGGAAGCATCATGTTATATGTTATTCTTATTTCGAGTATATATTGTGTAGGCAGAGAGGCTTCAGGTTTAGGAGCACCGCCATTGCCTACTAACGCGTCGTATCGTGGAAGGCAAGTACTTGGATGTTTCTTATACTTAGAAAATGTTGAATGCCTGTGGTTGGTCTTGTGTTTCTAAGATCTATGTTAATATTTAATGTTCACGTTCCTTCCATATGTGTTATCTCCATGATTATAGAGCATGTCTTTTCAATATTCATATTCCATTCCATGCATCCATTATTCATGTTTCATCCACGGAAGTGGATTAAAAAGACCCATCAATTCTAGTATGGGCACATAAGACCCACTATTCCAATGTGGGCAGTTTGGGACACCCGTATGAAACGTTCTTCATACGGGGCAGTTTAGTAGCATTCCAGGTCTTTGTCGGACTAGGGTGTTACAATAATGGGATTGAATAAATATGATCAAACTTCTTGTCTTACTGGATTTGCTCCCTAAGCTGTAGGGGATCACTCACGGGATCAACGCACTCGTCGGCACCTAACGAAAAAGCAAAAAGAACTGATAAGAACGAAGAAAACCGAAAAGACTCAACAGCAAACTATCTCCAAATGCTCTGAAATTTTTACAGAAGTAATAGCATGATTTTTAAGGAATTTAGCAACAAGAACCAATTGATTTGGATTCTCAATGCAAAAGTTATGGCCAAAACAATTCTGCTTAGCCTGGAAAATGATGGAAAATTCAAATCGGTTACTGTTCACCCGAATTAAATTTTTAAGCACAATTTTCCAAAGAGGTGTTGCACCTGGGATTTTTATGTTAATTATAGAACCTCATGAGATGAATAACACAATTGGATTCACCTCATTTGGAGCTAGTATGCATTTTCTATGATTTTTCAAAGACATGCACATAAGCACAAAACAAAATGCACCCACAAAGATTTTGAAAATAGTGACATGCCTAAAACCTATTCTAACATTTAGTACACTAACAGAGGAAGCCAAGAAAATTGGATTCACTCAAAAAGGATCTATAGAGAATTACTTATGCAATTTACAAGTTAAATGCAATTTTTAGAACAACAATTAAAGTCTATTTCTAAACAAATTTTCAAATCTATTTTCTGGAGCCAAACCAAGCTTACAACCATTTTTAGATTAAAGCTCAGTTCAAACCAGAGCTAACAAAATTTGAATTAACTCAAATGGAGCTAAAATGAAATAGTTATGCTATTTTGAAGTTTATTACCTTTTTCAGTTTACAAATAATTCCCTCGGGAAATCCTAAATTCCGATTCGATGTGAACGAACCTGGGCCATTGATCTTGGATCCAACGGTCCAAGCCCATGGGACGAACGCGCACGCGCCTGCGCTAGATCAACAAACGTGGACCGTTGATCTTGGATCCAACGGTCCAGATTGAACCACGCGCGCTGTGTTTGAACCCACGCGCGCGAAATGGGGCAGTGGCTGTGGACTATTGATCGCGAGATGGATGGCTCACGATGAACGCCACACAGCACACACACCAAACCTACGCGAATCTTCGCCATTGATCTAAAAACGGACGGTCCGAAGCAATCGAAGAAGCGAAACGCCCCTGCGATCTGAGCCGTAGATCAAACGATGGACGGCTCACGGTGGACCACGTCGCGCACGCGCACACGCACTGTGTCGGCGCGTCCGACAACACGGCCCGATGGCTTCAACGGTGAATCACCGGCGACCTAAGGCACAGCGGTGCGAACTGATGCCAGCTACGGGTGCATAATAGCAGTGCGCACCCACTGGTACAACTCACACCCGCGGTGATGGCCCAGAGAGGTGGCTAGCCGGAGAGGGGCGGCGCGGCAAACACGCCCAGCTCCTAGGGACTACCAGGAGGTTACCTGAGTGCTGGGGAGGGACAGAGGAAGCCTGAGCTGCGCCAGCGACGAAGCACCGCGACGGCGACGACGGTGACCACGCGGGGAAGACAACCTGAGCATCCAGAGAGAAACCGCGTTATCGGGATAACTCCAACACCGCTCAAGGATGTTCCCAGAGCAAGCGATTGGAAAATGGAGCACTCACTGGCAACGGAGACGAAAAGGGGGTGATTTCGGCCACAAGCTCCAAACTTCAAATTCAAGCCGCTCCTGTAGAAGCAACCCGAAATTAAGTTAGGGGAAAGGATCACCAAGGTGGGAGGCTCAAGCTGACGCAAAGAGAGAGAGAGAGAAAAGCCACTGGGGCACTGCCTTCACCGACGAGCTCCAAGGTCCAGCAATGGCGGCAGGGGGTTTCAGGTGTTTTGAGCTCCACAAGCATAGTGGGTGCAAGCTAGAGCTGCCGGGTGGTGAAAGGAAGCCATGGATAGGAGCTGGGAGCTTAAGTAGCAGAGAGGCAAGGAGGGCAACGGCAGAGCTCCCCCACGGTCAAGCCTGCCGCGGGAGCATTGAGCACGATGGGAGCAGGTGAGAAGAGGACCCTCGGGGGCGGACGCATGACGGGCATTAAATGCGTGCAGAGAGACCCGCTGGCTCAGCGGAGGTGACCAAATACGACCCACGCTCAAGACACACCATGGCGCCAAGGCCGAGTCTGCCATGAAAAGTCGAGGAAGAGGACGACCCGGCGGCGTCAGATTTCCATCCAACGGTTCACACGCGATCGAGTCGGTACAGCGCAGCGCAAGCGTGGATCGTCCGATGAAGATCCAACGTGACGAGGATCTAATAATCCTCATTTTATCTTTTATCTATAATTCTTATTATAGGTAAATATGATGTCATCTGGTCCCCAGAAGTACCCCTTATATTTACAAGGGAGAAGCCCACCAGGTGATCGTAAGTTCTTCTACGACCACCCCCATAGTCGTAAGTCTTGCTACGACTACCTTATGGTCGTAAGTTCTCCTACAATCACTACCCAGTCGTAAG
This sequence comes from Phyllostachys edulis, assembly GCA_036346405.1. Taxonomy (NCBI): domain Eukaryota; kingdom Viridiplantae; phylum Streptophyta; class Magnoliopsida; order Poales; family Poaceae; genus Phyllostachys; species Phyllostachys edulis. The sequence goes on from CM070566.1 coordinate 34,536,189, forward strand.
TTATTCTACGACTATCTCATAGTCGTAAGTTATTCTACGACTACCTCATAGTCGTAAGTCCTTCTATGACCAGGTCGTCCACGACCACCTTATCAATTAAACCTACAGGTGAGTGGGTCCAATTGATTAAGGAATCCAAACAGTCAGCATACGCTGTTACTCTACGAAGTAATAGCACTTAATACCCAATTATCTCTGACAAATAATTACCAGGCGGCATGAAGGAATTAACACCCCAGTGATTACTGCCAATATGCACCCATTACTGGATTTGATGAGGCGTCTCATCAGCAGGGAAAACAGCTATTCCTTCACAACTATATAAAGGCAGCGATCAGAGAAGGGAGGGACAGAGGAGGACGAGGCGTACACACACGCTAACGAGGGCGATCAGGAAGACAAGCACTATCATCTGTAATAGTCTTAGTTTTTCCCCTAATTGTTTAGAATATACTCAATACCACACACACACAGGAGTAGGGTTGTTATTCTCTCTGGAGAAGGCCTGAACCTGTATAAAAATACCCGTGTCAATCTCTCTACGTGATTCCATTCTAGGAGACCGCCCGAATCAAACAATCTTTACGTAAGATCGGTTCTAAAACACCGACAGTTGGCGCCGACCGTGGGGAACTTCCGATTACGCAGACGTCGACATGGATGCTAGTTTCGATTACAAACCGAGTATCGCCTCATCCGATGGTGTTGCTGCCTCCAGAGATCTTTCTGTAGATCCAGGAGATCATGCCACTGATGGAGTTGAGGAGGGATCCTTATCCCCCACAACTGTACGTCTAGCCGAGGAATCAATCCTCTCAAAGGACAAGGGTCAATCCGACCAGGATTACACTCAGGTGGGCTCACAACACAACGAGAGTTTTTCCTCCAAGTGTTCAAGTCCCCCTAAGGCAGTCCGACATGGTGAGGCAAGTTCTGGAAGCCACAATTCCAGGACTCCACCAGCATCTAGTGGTCCTCTCTCTCCGGATAACTCCAGAAAGAGCGGGATCAAGCATGCTTTTCTTGCAAATTCGATCATCTCTCCGCAGATCACACTTGTGGATGGAGACGGTTATAACCCAGAGTTCCCCTACCTGGAGGGGGTTACTCCAAGTCGCCAGGATGGTGTCTCTCGACTACTCCTCAAGCGGGGAGGCCTCGAGCGCAAGTGAGAATCATCAACGGGAGGTCTTCGTCCTTCCCTCAGATCAAGGTCACTCTTCTAGAGAACGAGCTAAGGACACTCCCCGAAGATCACGCACTGCGCCCCCTTGTGGCAATGGCAAGGGCACCACCGATGGCGGACAGAACCAACACTCTGATGAACGCGAGGGAAATCCTCGACATACTCGCACTCCACTGAGACAGTCTCAAGGATCTGATATGGAAGATTTTGAGGCTATTTGGCGGAAGAAGATTGCAGCACAGAAGAATTTGCCTAGACGCATTCAATATCAATCAGAGGAAGCTCAAGAGCTCCAGCACATCAACGACTTGCTTGAGAACTCACCCGAGCGCCAGGCTACGACCTCTTCATCGAAGAGATCGCACAAAGGCTTCGGAACACGATGGCAAAACTGGAAGCACCTTGCCGACATCATTTAGGTAGTCATAGCAATACGACTTCTTCAGCTACCAGTCAATCGAACATATCACCGCGTAGAAATCGGCGCAACGGCAAATTACATCGATCTCCTACTCGGAGAAATGTCTCTCGGATGACTGATGATCAACAAGCCCCTCAGAGAGGTGATCGCTCACCATTCTGATATGGAAATCTGCAGCAGCAGATGGAACACGAGGAGTATTCCCCTCGTAGTATCGAGACCTACTACAGGTCGGGTCAACCTGTTACTGGGTATCGTCGAGTACGACCACCTGGTGATGTCAACCCTTCTTTCCTGCAAAGAAGGCGTCAAAAAGTTATTACGGGACGTCGGGCATTTTCGCCTGACCTTCGAGCTGTTCACTGGCCACCTCGTTTTCGACCAGTGAATATGGAGAAGTTCGATGGGTCCCAAAATCCCATCGAGTTTCTTCAAATTTATACAACAGCTGTCCGAGCAGCAGGAGGAGGAGAGCATGTAATGGCGAATTACCTTCCAACTGTGCTCGAGGGGTCTGCTCGATCATGGTTACAAAACCAACCACTCGAGTCAATCTATTCTTGGCAACACCTCTGCGACCTTCTACTGGCGAATTTCCAAGGCACATACAATCGCCCTGGGAAGGAGGACGACTTGCACCGGATGGGACAGAACGACCACAAAACTTTGCGCCAATTCATCAAGCACTTCAGTCAGGTTTGTAATTCAATTCTGAAAGTTTCTGACTCATCTGTCATCAGGGCTTTCAAGCAAGGAGTCCATAGCAGAAGGATAACAGAGGATATTGCTTTGAATCCTCCTACTTCTGTTGCCGAACTTTTTGAGATGGCCGATCGATATGCGACTGCTTCTGAGGCAGTCGAATGGAACAATACAATTGATCGAGAAGACAATACCTCTCGAGAGCCAGGCGAAGTTGGTAAGAAGAAGGATAAGAAAGCAAAGAAATCCAAGAACAAGACGAAGGGTCAAAAACCCCAAACCAGTGGCTCCAAGGAGGTCTTGGCTGTAAATGATAAAGAACCACGAACCTCCAAGCCGTACTCCGACCAAGGCAAAGGTAAGCACCCTGATCGGAAGAATGACAAGCCTAGGTGGTGTCCTTTTCATAAAAAGGAAGGACACGACCTTCGCAACTGCCGAGTCTTCCAACGAAAGCTCAAGGACTACTACAACGGCAAAGGACCACTTCCCACTCTCGAGTAGGTAGGGCAAACGAGTGGTCATAAGTCGTCAGAAGACGATGAGGAGATGTCGTTCCAAGATCCGCAACATACCGTCAAGCACATTTACGGGGGATCATCGGCATATGAATCAAAGCGACAGCTTAAAGCTGCCAAACGTGAGGTAAACTCCATAGATCCTCCTCTCGTCAATAAATTACCAAAGTGGTCGAAAGTCACCATCTCTTTCGAGAAGGGTGACTGCCCGATTTCTTCAACTCGATTAGCTCGATATCCGATCGTGGTCGAACCCACCATCAACAATTGTCGGGTCAATCGAGTCTTAGTTGATGGTGGCAGTTCATTAAACATCTTGTTTACCAATGCCCTGGACAAGATGCAAGTTCCCAGGACAAAGGTAAGACCGGTACGATACTCTTTTCATGGGATCGTACCGGGATCTTTGGCCAAACCTATTGGCCAAGTTTCTCTTCCTTTAACATTTGGTTCACCAAGTAATTTCAAGACAGAGAAAATCTCCTTTGATGTGGTCGACTTCGATACGGCATATAACGCCATACTCGGACGACCAACTTTGGCAAAATTCTTAATGGCTACTCATTACGGGTATCAATGTCTTTAGATGCCAGGTCCCAAAGGAGTGATCACAATTCATTATGACAAAAAGATGGCGTATACCTACGACTGTCGATCCCTCGAGATGGTTGGTCAAATACCAACTCGAGAAGAAAGTCAGCCTTCGACTAGCAAGTCAAAGCCTAAAGCTGCACCAAAGCCGAACGACCAGGTCAAAGAGGTTCCTCCGATGCAGGGAGCCCTCAAGATCTGCTCGCAGACGGGATACTTCCGACCCCAAGTAGGAAGACGCCCTCATCACCTTCCTCCGAGCTAATGCAGATGTCTTCGCATGGCAAGCATCCCACATGCCCGGAGTCCCTAGGGAGGTGATCGAGCACATGCTAGCTTTACAGCCTGACAAAGTACCCGTAAAACAAAAATTACGGAGATTTGCCCCTGATCGACGAGATGCTATTAAATCGAATTGATAAGCTACTTAAAGCAGGCTTTATAAGAGAAGTCAACCACCCGAGTGGTTGGCTAATCTCAGTAATGGTTAGGAAGTCAAACGGCAAATGGCGATGTGCGTGAGACTTCACCGATCTTAATAAAGCTTGTCCAAAAGATGATTTTCCTTTACCTCGCATCGATCGCTTGGTTGATTCTATGCGCAGTTGTGAAATGTTAAGTTTTTTAGATGCATATTCTAGATACCACCAGATCAATATGTGTCTAGACGATGAAGAAAAGACCGCATTCATTACACCATTTGGTATATTTTGCTATGTCAAGATGCCATTTGGTCTAAAAAATGCTGGCGCTTCTTTTCAACGCTTGATGCAATCGACTTTTTCATCTCAATTAGGCCGAAATCTGGAGGCCTATGTTGATGATTTAGTCGTTAAAAGCATCAAGAGACTTAATCATATCACTGACCTACAAGAAACGTTCGACAATCTCAGAAAGCATCGCTTAAAACTCAATCCTGAAAAGTGTGTGTTTGGAATCTCTTCAGGAAAATTGCTTGGATTCCCAGTATCTATACGGGGAATTGAAGCAAATCCTGAAAAGATAAAGGCCATTCTCCAAATGCGCCCTCCAACCACAAAGAAAGAAGTCCAGAAACTCACTGGGTGCATGGCGGCTTTAAGTCGTTTCATCGCACGACTAGGAGAAAAAGGACTACCCTTCTTTAAACTTCTAAGGAAACACGAAGGTTTTGAGTGGTCGAACGAGGCAAACACTGCCTTTGAGGATGTCAAGAGGTATCTTACGAGTGCTCCTATTTTGGTTTCTCCGAGGCCAGAAGAGACGCTCTTAATTTACCTAGCTGCCACGCCATAGGCAGTAAGCGTAGTACTGGTCGTAGAATGTGAGAACGTACAACCACCAGTTTACTACGTTAGTGAAGTTTTACACGGGCCTAAGGAGCGTTACCCGCAGGTCCAAAAGCTTCTATATGCCCTCCTCATGTCTTCGAGGAAATCTGCGCATTATTTTCAGCGCACAAAATAGTCAGGTTGCCTCGAGTTTCCTTAGGAGCGATCCTCCGTATTAGGGAAACAATGGGGCGATGGCAAAATGGTCAGTCGAACTTAGGGAGTTCGACCTCCATTTCGTGTCCCAAACGGCCATTAAATCCCAGATCTTGGCAGATTTTGTCGTCGAATGGACAAATCCTGAACCTGTTCAAGATCCCAGTACGATTCCCACGACCAGTGGACGATGTACTTTGACGGGTCACTTACTTTAAGTGGCTCGAGGGCTGGAGTGGTCCTGGTATCTCCAACCGGAGAGACCTTAAAGTATGCCATACAATTAAACTTTCAGGCCACTAACAATATGGCAGAATATGAAGGTTTGCTAGCTGGTATACGAGCTGCGAAAGCGCTCTCGATTCACCGACTACTCGTGAGGGGAGACTCTCAACTAGTCGTGAATCAAGTTGGGAAAGAGTACCAGTGCTCTAACCCAACAATGTCTCGGTACTTATTGGAAGTACGTAAGCTAGAAAAGCATTTCTTAGGTTTCGAGGCACAATTTATCCCTCGAAAGGATAATTTCCTCGCTGACCAGCTTGCTCGAATGGCTTCTTCCCGATCTGTAGTACCAAAAGGAGTCTTCTTGGAACAACTCCAGAAGCCGTCTCTAGTCGAAGAACCAGAGACACCTCCTATTGACATAGCCTCTCTAGAATACGAGGATACCTAGATGGCTCCCATCTACAAGTATCTTCAGAAGGGTTCTGTACCCGAAGACAATCCCGAGGCAGATCGCTTATCCCGAAAAGCCAAAATGTATACTTTGGTCGAAGGAGTCCTCTATAAATGAGGTACTCAAGGGGTACTCATGCGATGCATTCCGCAGAGCAAAGGATTAACACTCCTTCACGACATACACGGTGTCATCTATGGAACTCATGCTTCCTACAGAACATTGGTTGGTAAGGCCTTTCGACAAGGTTTCTACTGGCCAACAGCCCTATACGATGCTAAAGAGTTGGTTAAAAAGTGTACCTAATGCCAGTTTTATAGCAGGCAAATACACCAACCAGCTCAAGCATTACAAATAATACCTCTTTCTTGGCCTTTTGCGACCTGGGGTCTCGACATCCTAGGACTGTTCCCTAAAGCTCCAGGAGGTTTCGAGTTCCTTTTTGTAGCTATTGATACGTTCACAAAATGGATCGGCGCCAACTCAGAATCGATAACAACGAAGCAAAGAAACGGTTCATGATGAGATGCGTAATTACTCGATTTGGAGTTCCAAGTCGAATAATTACAGATAATGGTAAACAATTTTTGAGCGCAAAATTTCAGGAATTTTGCGACGAATTGGGAACCAAGCTATGTTATGCTTCTGTTGCACATCCCCAAAGCAATGGGGCAGTCGAACGTGCAAATGGCCAAATAATGCGAGGAATTAAAACCTGAGTCTTCGACCAGCTCATCAAGCACTCAGGGGCTTGGGTACAAGAATTACCTTCCGTGTTATGGGCAGTTCGTACGACTACTAGTTGGGCTACAGGAGAAAACCCTTTTTTCTAGTCTTCGGAGCTGAAGCCATGCTTTCTCCAGAACTAAAAATACGGTCGACACGAGTCGAAACTTTCAGTGATTCCAACCAGGAACAACTTTGAGCAGATGATATTAACCCGCTTGAAGAAAGGAGAAACCAGGCCTTAATCCGTTCAGCGGTCTACCAACAAGCCCTACGCAGATACTACGATCGTAAGGTCCAACCTCGCAGCCTTGCTGTAGGTGACTTGGTATTGAGGCTCTGCCAATCCAAGTCTAATCGGAACAAACTTTCTCCCAAGTGGGAAGGTCCTTACACAGTGGTCGAGGTAACCCGGCCAGGGTCAGTACGATTAGCAATGGAAGATGGCCAGGTTCTCTCGAATTCTTGGAACATCGACTAGTTACACAAGTTTTATGTGTAACCAACCATTCAGACAATAAAGACTCAGGTTCTCTCTACCTCTATTGTCTTACTTTTGAGTAATGCTTTCATAATCTTTCGACTATATTCCAAACACCCAGTTTTCTTTACACTGGTCGAAAGGCAGGTAGCATCATCTAGTCGAAGCCTTTCCTTTCTACACGTGGTCCTGCCCACTAGAAGGAACTTCTGAGTGTTGACTCGTTACTCACTTTTGCTGCCAATACAAAGAGCTCGGGTTCTATTTGGTCGAAATATTCTTAAAGCCAACTCTTTTCACCTTAGTTTATTTCTTCAGTTATTTTGAAAAATACTCTAAGTACAGCGCACTTTCTTAGATTTATTCAACCGCCCTTAGTGTACTCGTTCCGTCTCAACTGGTCAGAGGAAGAAACACATCTAGTCGAAGTCTTTCCTCTCTGCACGTGGTCCTGCCCACTAGAAGGAACTTCCTAGTCTTGTTCAGTTTCCTACTTTTGGTACCAGGACAGACTTATTGAGTCCACCAAGGAAGGGCGAACAAATTTTTTAATGACCTCTAGACGTTTGCTTAACTCAAGTTGCCGTTCTTGATTTGATTAAACTGGTCGAAAATGGTAACATTACCAAGTCGAAGCTTTCCTTTCTGCATGTGGTCCTGCCCACTAGAAGGAACTTCCTAGTGTCGATTCGTTCCCACTCTTTCAACCAGTGCATGACAATCGCGACCAAAAACTACAAGTTAACCAAACCTCTCTGTTTTCATAAACTCTTTTTAACACTATTTACTTAGTTTGTCTAAACAAACTCAGCAAATAGTCGGGGGCTAGGATAAAGTTATTAATTTGACTTCAATTCTTAGTCTTTCTTTCATTAATTATCTTTTGAGTTACTAACTACTCGACAAAGATGATTTGCAGGAAACAAGATGGATTATATAATACATCAACAAAAGCTTGTTTTTCACAGGTTTTTTATAAACTACTCTGAAGAGGGAGAGCCTAGTCGCATCTCCTCCAAGACCTTCCTGCCAATTGATTGCATTTCTTCTATCAGACGACTTGCTTCCGCCTCAGGGCAGTCGAAGTCAGCTTCGATTGGTTGCACATTAAGGCTGGTGCCATGAGCTTTAAGTTTTGCCAATGCGTAACTTACTGCACTTTTGACCGCCTTCTTTATCGACTCAACCTGGTTGGCCTTCAGAGTGGTCACCAGTTCTTGCAAAGTTCCGACTTGTTCCCCAATAGTACTTATGTGAGCAGCTATCGTATCATCTTGAGGAACTTTTCCCTCAGTATGTAGCTCACCAAGTACATTGTTCAGGAGCGTGATGTTGCCTTGAAGATTAATCTTCATCGACTTCATCTCCTGTTGGTTACGAGTCGAAGCCTCGCGGAGTTGTTTGTTCTCGACCACTTGCTCTGAAAAGGAATAAAGACTGGTCAAGCAAAAATGAACTCCTAGAGGAAAAGAAAACAAAAATCACAGGTAAAAGAATTCCTTACCTACTAGTCGAGAATCCAACTTCTTGATTTCTTCATCATGGGAAGCAATAGTCTCAGCATGCCGCTTCTCCCATGATCTGATGTCCTCTGCGTTTTCTTTTCCAATGCGGATAGTCTCGTTAAGGATCAAAGTTTTATCCCTAACTTCAGTTTCGAGCCTTTCCAGTTCAAGCTCAATTTCTAAAAAAGAAATGGGAGTTAGAAAAGGGAAAGAACTCGTAAAGGACTGCAGGTAAAGAATTGCTTACCTGTTCGTCGAGATCTCAGCCTCTCGAATTCTTGATCTTTATCTTTGGTGATACGAGAAATCTCGTGAATAACCAAAGTTTTATCTTTGACTTCATTTTGAAGCCTTCTCATGTCATTCTCTTTTTCTGAAAAGAAGTAAGAGTTAAAAAGATAAAGATCAACGACATAAGCAGTCTTAAGTTCAGCACTTACTGTTTATTTCTCCCTGCAATTTTTTAGTTGCAGAGTTAGCCTCTTGAAGCTTCTTCAAGAGGTCTTCTTTTTCTTTCCCTAGCTTCCTCGACTCCTCTTTTTCGTAATCGAGCGAGTCGGCCAGGGTCTTTTCGTCGCTATTTAACCTATAAAGGTGTGAGAACCCGGGGTATTAAACTTGTAATACTTAACCATCCAATTGGTCCTAGTATTACAAATAAAATATCCCGATTCTCGGCGCACATGTACTTCCCAGAAACAGCAGTACACATACCCCATACAAAATTAAGCATCCAATCCATACAAGGCATAGATCCAAAATACAACTAAGCAATTCAAAAGACGTACAATAGTAGAGTTATTACAAAGGCCGACCGGCCAAATGACAAGTAATTAAACAAGTAGCAGCGGAAACAACATGTGCCATAAGATGGCAATAAGCAAAAGCCAAACGGTTTGCCATTACCCACAAGGCAACCAACTGGGAAACGCCAAGCTAGTCGTCGAACCCGAAGCACATTTCACAAAAGTGCATCCCCTGGGGATTCACTTCTTCCTCTGCAACAATTACATTTAAGCATAGCTAATGAGTACAAAAGATTGCACTCGCAAGACTGACGTGTAGAATAACAGAACTATAGATAGCTACATGCAAGCTTTATAAGTGGAGGAAGCTCTAGACTTAATTTTAGCATAAAGCAAGCTTTCATTTGCAATAATGTAATAGATTTGAAGCCATTTTGCAATCTGATTTTAATGATTGAAATAACAGCGAGTAATAATAAATAAATGACAACAACAACCTGGAAGTGACTAACCCAATAGTCACCACAACAATAGTATGAATTACCCATTCATACCACCCACATCAAGTTTTAATTAAATATTGTAGTCTAGTTCTCACGGGGCGTATCCAAGCGTGTCCATAACCTAGGACAAGGCTATTCGAATAGTTTGAACCCTACAGGGGTGTACCACTGTACCCACACGTTAGACCGCCTTTTCGCCTCCGGAATTAGCACACTTCCTTTGGTATGCCGGCACAGCTAAGTCCTACGAGATATTTCCAATGGATTGAGCTAATTAAGAGTCGCGACAACCAGCGGAGTAGGACGCACTGGCCCAGCCTAAGCAACTGTGGGTGCTCCCATCCTTACAAAAAAACATTTTTACCACCTGCGACCCCCAATTAACACCCCCCAAAGTACTTAGCCAAGAGGGGTTCCCAATACCCTCGTGTGGTTAGTACACAAATTGCTCAGTACGGTGGCGCAAGTAACTCGGTCCTTAATTGACTTGGGCACCATTCCAGTCACACCATAATATCACACCGCCAACCACTGTGCCCAAGTCTCAAACATTTCATTTTTAGTTTCAGTTTTTGACTTTACAAAGTAACAAAGAACAAGGTGCTGAGCATAATGATAATAATAATTTTGTGTGATCAAGGTTATCGACTAAATCGATAACCGCCCAATCTACCGGTAGCTAAGCATTTCTAAGCATGACATCGCAAAGACAATAAAAGAGCATAATTAAATCACCGGGCTCTAATTCACCAGCGAGGTTAATAACTTATGGTTTGTGGCAGGGGATAACAATTTAGACCCAACCATGCAATAGGAGTAACTACCTCTAATCAGTAAAATTAATTTGACACAAAAGCATGCATACATATAGTTGAAACAAAGTATTAGACTTGAAAGTAATAGGACTTTGGTATGATCAAACTACTTGCCTTGCTTATCTCAGTGTCTTGCTGCAGAGGATCACTTGCGCAATCAATATTATCGTTTGAACCTAGCGAAAGAATCGAAAAGCACAATAAGAATGAATAAAACCGAAAAGACTCAAAAATTCAAATTCATCCAAAAATTATGAAAAATTCACAGAAGGTATAGCACGATTTTAGATGAATTTATCAACAAGAATCATTTAATTTGGATTATCTATGCAAAAGTTATGACAGTTTGAAGATCAGAAATCTGGAAAATCTACTAAAATTGCAATCTGTTACTGTTCATGCAATTTAAATATTTTGGTGAAAATTTCCAGAGCAGTGGTGCACTTGGAATTTTTATGGTAGGCTTAGCACCTCATGAGATGAACAATGGAATTTGATTCACCTCATTTGGAGCTAAGATGATTTTTCTATGATTTTTCAAAGTTGTGAAAGTAGTACTTAAGTTACCTGCAAAATGAGATTTTTAGTGTGAGGCCCCCGGAGTATTAGGCTTGGGATGCTTAGTTATCATTAACCCTAGCATCACAAACATAATATGCCGTGCCACGGGAAAATATGTACATCCCGGAAGTGCTGCACATACACCCTTACACAAAGTCATGCATCAATTCCATACAAACAATAGAACTCAAGCACAACTAGAATAAACAACGACATATATAATAATAAGAAAGAGTATTACAAAAGAGATACCGACCGGCCAAAATACAATTAAAGAGAGATAAATACACAGCGGGAGCAAAAGCCATAAGATGGCAATAACAAAAGAGAGCCAATTGGTTTGCCCATAGCCCACCGGGCAACCAACCAAGCCACCAACCTAGTCGTCTTCCCAACCACCGCACATCTCACAAAAGTAGGGCCCTTGGGGCTCTACCTCCTCTGCAACAAAACAATTAAGCAAAGCAAATGAGTACAAAAATGTACTCGCAAGACTGACGTGTGAAATAACAGAACTATAGTTTAGCTACATGAGGCTTTATTTAGTGGATGAGGCTTTGGACTTACTTTTAGCATAAAGCAAGTTTTCATTTGCAATAATGTAATAGATTTAAAGCAATTTTGACAAATCATTTTTAAATGTTGAAGTAACAGTGATACCATAATAATAATCAACAAGGTAAAACAACCTAGAAGTGACTAACCCAATAGTCACCACAACATAGCATGAATCACCAAATTCATACCACCCATCAAGTTTTAATTAAATGGTTGAGTCTAGTTCTTGAAAAACCTTGCCAAGCGTGTCCATAACCTAGGACGAGGCTATTCGAATAGTTTTATCCCTGCAGAGGTGTACCAATGTACCCAGGCGTCGGACCGCCTTTTCGCCACGCAAGTTAGCACACTTCCTTTGGTGTGCCGGCACAGCTAAGTCCTACAAGGCATTTCCAGTGGATGATGCTAATTCAAAGAGCCGCAACCCTAGCAAAAGAGGCACATCAGCCAGCCATTGCCGAATTACAGATGCTCCCCTCCTTTTGCTTTTCTTTTTAACCCGCCAATCAGCTCAATAATTAGCACCGCCCAAAGTACTTAGCCAAGAGAGGTCCCATATCCCTCTCGCGTGGTTAGCACGCATAATTGCTTGGCTCAGTGGGACAAGTAACTCGGTCCTTAGGGACTTAGGCACCATTCCATCACACCATGAGACCACACCAACATCCATTGTGCCCAAGTCAAAATAACAATTTTTGTTTTCATTTTTATTTGTTTACATATTAGCAAGGTATACATATGGACATAATGGAGTAATAGTTTTGTGTGATCAAGGTCATCGACATAATGTCGACAACCGCCCATTTCTACCGTCTAAGCATTTCTAAGCATTATCACGCAACTACTAAGTGATAAGAGTCCATCCAGCGGACTCTAATCACAGCAAGATAATCCTAGGCTTAGTAGTAGAGGAAGAACATTTACCTACAGAGGATGCATCTATAGGCCCACTAATCGATATTTAACACAAAATAGCAATGCATACATAGAAGTTAAACAACATATTAGAATTTAAAATAATGGGACATAATGGAAATGATCAAACTGCTTGCCTTGCTGGTTATGCTCTGTTTGCTGCTGAGGATCGCTCACGTGATCAATACACTCGTCGACACCTATTCGAAAAGGCGAAAAGAATCGATAAGAACGACGAAAACCAAAAAGACGCAACAGCAAACTAACTCCAAATGCTCTTAAATTTTTACAGAAACAAGAGAATGATTTTTAAGGAATTTAGCAACAAGAACCAATCGATTTGGATTCCTGATGCAAAAGATATGGGCAAAACAGTTTCAGTCGGCTGGAAATATCCAAATTAAATTGTTTTGGTTACTGTTCATCGCAAAATTTTCCAGAAAGTTTTTGAACACAAAATTTTTATGGTAGGTAGAGCATGGCATTCTAAGAACAGCAAAATTGGGTTTACCTCATTTGGAGTTAAATTGATTTAATTATGATTTTTCTAAGTTATGAAACTAGTGGTCATTGAGCTTTTAGAAACTAAGACCTAAGCAAAATCCATGCTATCCTAGAGCACTATAACAGAGGAACCTAACAAGTTTTAGTTTACTTGATTGGGATTCACAGGGAGGTACCTATGCATTTTACAAGTTGAAATCATTTTTAGATCTTGCAATAGAGCAGCCCAAACCAATGGAGGAGGTCTGGACGGCTAAGATGACCTAGGGGAGGTCCTAAATGGTTTGGATGTGCTCTCGGGGAGGTCCTGGACCTACCCGACAAAAGAGAGAAGGTCCTGGGCTGTTCAGGGCGCAAGGGAGGTCCTGAACGACTCAGATGCACTAAGGGAGGTCTTGAGTGGTTCAGATTACTCAAGGGAGGTCCTAAGGGTTAAGATCTACAAGAGGAGGTCCCGATGGCTAAGATCTCACAAGAGGAGGTCCTAATGGTCAAGATCTCTCAAGAGGGGAGGTCTTAACGGCTCAGATCTCCAAGGAGAGGTCTGGACGGTTAAGATCTAAAGGAGGAGGTCCTGGACGGCCCAAATTACTCAAGGGAGGTCCGGGACTGTCCAGACAAAAAGAGGAGGTCTTGGACGGTTCAGATCCACTCGGGGGTGGTCCTGAACGGCCAAGATCAGAAAAGGGGAGGTCCTAGACGGTCCAGATCTAGCGAGGGAGGACCTAAGCGGCTGAGATCTTCCGAAGGAATGTCTAAACGATCAAGATCTTCCCAAGAAAGATCTACACGGTCCAGATCTCTCGAGGGAGGTCCTGGACGATCTAGATTTTCGAAGTGAGGATTTTAATGGATTAGATTGTCCGAAGGAGGACCTAAACGGCTAAGATCAACTCGAGGAGGTCTTGTACGGTCAAGATCTCACCAGAGGGGAGGTCTTGAATGGTCTAGATCCAAAACCACCGTGCTTGCGCACGCACGTGCACGCGGGTGAGGGGTTAATGCGCGGGACAACGAGGAGGTCCAGGCGCACTTAAGACAGCAGTAATTGCTCCAATGATTGAGCAATTACTGACCAAATCTTTGTCTTAACGACACACGCTGGACGAACTCGTCCGACAAAAATCCCAACGCAAAGACATGGTCATAGCCGGTGATACAGACCTCGCCGGCGACATCCAAGGACATCAATGTGTGCGCAATAGTGTTGCGCACACACTGGGACCATTCTCGATAGCGGCGGTGGCCTAGAACGCCAGCGAGCCGGAGAGGACAAGGATGACCAACACGGCCAAAGGCAACATTTGAAGTAAAGCTCCGCAGCGATTCATACAGCGAGGTGCCCAGCGCCTACAAGACTACCAGGAAGATTACCTGGAGGTCCAGAGGAGCTGAGGAGGTTGGAGAAGAGGAGGACTGGCGCTGGGGAAGACAATGCGCTCCACGGCCAAAAGCTCCAACTCTAGTTAGCCCTCTCCTGAAAAGGTCAACCCCAAGTGGAGTTAGGGTTAAAACTTCCAAGAAGTTAGAGGAGCAAAAATGGAGCAGAGGCCGAGAGGGGAAGCCACTAGAGTACTCAATGCACTAAGGAGCTCCAAGGTGCTTCAATGACGGCCAAGGAGGTCTGAGTGCTTAGAGCTCTATAGAAACGAGAGTAAGAGGTGAAGTGTGTAAAAGAAGCCAAGGCAAACAGTGGGGAGGTATTATAGCCCGAGGAGAAAGGGTCATGAGCTAGGGTTAAGCTCATGGTGAGCTTAGCCCATGGCTCGGTCCATGGCTTGGACAGGACGTGGAGTTGACATGGTGACAGGTCTGTGCAGACCTGAGAGGCGGAAGGCTGACCCGCATTTAATGCTGGTCAGAAAAGAGTCGTTGCAAGGACAAGGGCTGACCAAGCGCTACCTTGCCCTCTACCACAGTGCACGCACGCGTGACAGAGGAAGGAGAAGAACATGACCTCACCTCCACCATCCGATTATAAATGGGGGAGAGGTCGTGACCCTCAGATCTAAACTGAAACGGTAAGTTTTAAAGGGAAAGGGAGGAGGTCACAGCCATTGGATTTGGACAGGGGAGGTCGTGACCCTCAGATCTACAACGGTGCGATCTAAAAAGGCACGAGAGAGGTCTTGACCACCAGATCTGCATCGAACAATGGCGCAAAGGAATGGGGAGGTCACAGCCACACGATCTCCATCGCATGGTTGTGAACAGAACAGGGAGGTCACGCGTGATAAAGGGATAGGAGGTCCTGGCCGTTAGATCTTAATCCAAGGGCACATAACAGATGGGGAGGTCAGGACCGTTGGATTTACATCCAAGGGCGCTGATCAAATGAGAGAGGTCATGGCCTTTGGATTTACATCCAAGGGCGCATAACATTTAGGGGAGGTCATGGGCGTTGCGCATGACACAAGGGAGGTCATGGCCAGTGGATCTTGATCCAATGGCTACGAGAGGATAGGGGAGGTCATGGCTATTGGATCTTGATCCAATGGCTACGAGCTGAGGTGCGGGAGGTTTGGGCGGTTAGGCACAACACGAAAAAAGGCAAGAGGAGGTCGTGGCTATTGGATCTTTATCCAACGGCTACGAGATGAGGAGGGAGGTCATGGCCAATAGATCTCCATCTAACGGCTACGACCTCGCGCGGGTGGGAGGTCTGATACGCACGATGCAAAGGGGAGGTCATGGCGGTTGGATTTTAATCCAACGTCGCACAACACATGATGCGGGGAGGTCATGTGTGCTAGGTATCGAGAGGAGGTCGTGGGCTGTTGGATCTGATCCAACGGCTACGACCTCAACAAGGTGGGAGGTCTGAGCTGAGCTGGCTGAGGAGGAGGTCGAGTTTGTTGGATCTTGATCCAACGGTTACGACCTCAACAAGGTGGGAAGGAGGTCTGATGGGGTTGGGTTTGACCAGCTCTGGAAAAGCGGCTCAAGCCCAAGGAACAGTGCATGGTTTTGAGTTCAATTTTAACAGCTGAGACTTTGAGGATTTAATTAAGCTAGCAAATCAACTCCAAAATTTATGAAATTTTAACTGGAGCTTGCTGACTTTAAGATTGACCTTGCATAAATTTTCCAGAGGTTTTTGTGCACTACATTTTCCTCAGGAAATTCATCAAGGCTGTTCTAGGGTTTGTTTTACCTCCAAAAATTATCAAACAAGTTTGAAAACTTATGAAAATTTTCAGAGGAGTCACACATCATCCAAAGAACCAAGGAAAAATGTTTCCCCAAGTTTGGCTCAAGATTTGTGACAAATTGGAATAAGGGTTTGACTTTAGTCAACAGGAGGTTTAGGTTTTTGAACTCCACATCTTTTGACTAGATATTTAAGAGAGTTCGAGAGTTTCAAGCTGTGAGAAAATTTTTTAATTTCTACCCTTTTCTTACATTTGAAACACACACCCATTTATACATTTGGGATGTTACATTTAGTAACAGTATCATGTTCATAACCTATTTTACAATCAACTACACTAACAGAGGATTCTAACAAAAGTGAGTTTACTCTATTTGGAGTTACAGAGAATTACTTATGCATTTTTAAAGTTAGCGCAATTCTTAGTGCAACAATAATACTAAACCTAAAGTAATTTTACCAAAAATGTTTTCTAGAACAGCAACATGATTCAACCCATTTTCATATTAAAGTGCATTTAAAAATGAAACTAACAAAATTTGAATCATCAATTTTGAAGTTTAAACAATTTCCAGTTCACAAATAACTCATTTCGGAAAATATAATAACACACAATACTTTTCATACTCAGCCCCCTCTAGCTACACCCACTGACCAGTGGGGTCACGGTCAAAGTTGAACCTGGTCAACTTGACTCAACCCCGAGTGAAGGTGACGACGAAAGCGTAATTTGGAATTACGCTATCCAACTCTAAATACGGACTTCTGAGTTAAGCGCTAAGAAAATACGCTTTACTAAACAGAAAACGCCCTACACAACTACACCAACCCTAAACAGAATACAAGGGCCCACATGCCATAGACTCCACAACCTATCTTAAGACCTCATTAGCCACTAATCAACGTCATTAACCCTAATCGCTGTGCTACAGGGATTTGCCGGACGCGTCCGACAACGCGTTCTCAAGACGAAGCTTGCTCGGCGGCTACAAGGCCTAGTACCATGGCGGTGCCGGACAAGCACCAAAACGGGACCTTGACGCTATTGCGCACTCGTAGACACCGGCGGCGAGGTCGGAGGCGACCGGACGCGGCGGCGCGACGGAGCGGGGCGGAGGAGAAAGTACGAGAAAAACGAAAACAATGATACGACAACGTATCGCCTGAACTAACGTGAGCATGAGCACCAGTAAGGGTCAGGGACCTTACCGGGATGACGCGGAGCTAAAGAGGCAGTCGGAGATGAGCCAGCGGTGGAGGACCGAGGCGGTGGGGGAGCTTCAACGTGGAGAGCTTCACCTGAGGAAGGAGAGGGCAATTGGACGGTAGAGACAACTTGAGTGAGGTCCAGAGATGGTTAAAGAGGGAGGAATTGAAGCCTAGCTCACCGGAGGGGTCGCGATGGCGAAAAGGGTGCTCGCTGCCGGAGATGGGGAAGAAGCCCGAATCCGCTAGCTCCTGCGACCGAACACCAAAATTGAGTTGGGGGAATTATTTCTAGGGCCCAGAGGCACACCATGACGCGAAGGGACGAAGTCGGGGAGGTCGCGGCGGTGCTTACCGAGGCGAAGGCGGAGCAGAGCTTCCCCCTCTTCCACACCGAGGAAGAGAAGTGAGCTCAGGAGGGGGCTAGTGGGGGTTTTGTGCGGCCCTGGAGACGGCAAGGGAAGCGGCGTTAGGAGGGGATGACCCGGGTTGGACGCGGAGGGCGGTGGATTGACGCTGTCGCAAGGCTCGGATGGAGCGGCAGAGCGGTGCGGCCGCGTGGAGAGGAAGTTCAGACAAGTGGGGTAGGGCATGGGCGTGCGCGCTCGATGCGGCCGAGAGTGGGGAAACTGGGGGCGATGGTCCGAAACCGGGGGCGGGACCGTTGAAGCTGACGCGGGGATGACGACGCCATGGCGCTGCGCAGAGGAGCTGGCACGGGAGTGGCGTCCGCGTGGAGAAGAAACACAGGCAATGGGGCCCCACTTGACAGCGGCTGCGGGAGGGAGCGATGCGGAGCCGCTGATTTAAGATCGGACGGCCCAGATCGAGTGCAACTCCGGACGGTCCGAACGGCCACGCGATCCTGGGCGTTGACGCGAGATCGGACGGCTCAAACGCGATGGTGCAACTAGTGGGTTGGGTCGAGCCAGGAGGTGCGGGTCAGACTCGGGTCCGGCTTGAGACAGAGGAATAGTGATCTTGTTTTTGATTTAATAGGCTGAGAAGATAGGGAATTTTTGGAGGTAGCTCCGAAACTCCAAAAATGCTGAAATTTTTAGAGAAGCTTCCTGGAACAGAGGATAACCTTGTGTAATTTTTCCAGAAGTTTTTATGTGCTTCATTGTTCTCCAGAAAATTCACAATCTGCTGGGCTAGGGGTTTGACCAGAATTCAAACTGGTTTGACTAGCCCATTTGAAATAGCAAACAAAATATAAAAATTATGAGATTTTGCAGAGAGGGTACTAGGATAATCAAGATGACAGGAAAAATATTTCTAGAGGATGATCATGACATTTGATCGAGGAGTTTTTAAGGACAACAATTTCCGTCAATAGAAACATTGTTCTTTAGAAATAGAAATTGCTAGGGGAAAATTTCTAGAAATTTTAAATGACATTATGAGGCATCAAAAGTTTTAATTTCTCCTCATTTTATTACATTTGAAACACAATCCCAAGTTTGGGATGTTACAAAAGGTTAAAAGTAGACATGAGCACTATCTAATAGTCGTAAGTTTTTCTACGACTAGTACCTAGTCGTGAGTTTTTCCATGACAAAATCTCATAAACACTGTATAAGTAGTCAAACCCTAAAATGACTACGAATAACAGTGACTTACCACCTCTCTGCCTGCCCACAGAGTTCCGCTTTTTCCTGTCATAGCTCTATAAGTTGTCGGTGATATTCACCAACAGTGGCGATTTGTTCCAGAGCTTTCTACAAAAAGAAAGACAGTAAGAAGCAAGGGAAGGCCACATATATAAGTATCCATAAATACTTACATTCATGGTCGACCGAGCAAACATCGAGTAAACCAATGCTGGACTCTTCAGCTTGTCCATCTTCGCGACTTGATCCCACCAAACCTCCTCGAGGAGCTCATTGTCAAAAGTTTCCCCTCTGTTGGGAATATCTTTGGGATGAGGGACTCGATCGTGAGATCTAAAAGCAGAAGACCCTACGATGGAAGCAGGCCTAAAGAAATCAAGCACGGTTGAAATACTCCTCGCCTTCTCGATTCTCAGAATTACGCTTTCTTTTGGGTACCGGAGGAACGCTCAAGAACGATTTCCTTTCCCAAGACGGTGGTCGTTCATCACCACCTTGGCCAGAGGCTTCTACAGCTACCTCTGCTGTCTCCACGACCACCTCACTGGTCGTAACAACTATCTCAGTAGTCATGGCTGTTGGACCGAAAAGGCGACTAGAGGGGGGGGGTGAATAGGAGCACGCTCACTTTTTCACAAAGAATTGATTCAATCACAAATTTCACTCCAATAGCTATGGGAGCTACGAAGATCAATATACCAGTACAGTGGAAAACTAGTATTGAATCCAAACTAAAATCCCCAAAGCAAAACAGCAAAACAGAAATCAAAACCCTAACGGGCGGTCAGACCGGCGGCAAAGGCGCGGTCAAATCGGGGTGCGGTCAGACCGGCGGCAAAGGCGCGGTCAGACCGGGGTGCGGTCTGACCGGTGTAGTGGGAGCGGTCTGACCGGTCCCTGTGCAGAGGCACTGTAGATAGCCCGAAACCAAAACGAAAATCGGTCTAACTTTTGATATACCTGATCAAACTCGACCAAATTTGGAACACACCTCCCTAAGGATATCTGGGACCTATTCCAAGTGACGATCGAGTAGATCTACGTCAAAGTTTTGACCTTTTTAATTTGAGCAAAGGTGGTTCAAAAACCGAGCCAAATACGAAATATGATCTAAGGACTTGCTCATGGGTGATTGATGATCAAGATGAATCTAGATGAGTTCCCACATGTCACAGCAAGTTAGATCACGGCCAGAAAACAAGCAAAAACTCGCGGATCAAAGAATGACCTCAAATCATCAAATAGAGAGAAAGAAAGCAAATAGACTCATCTTGGAGAACACTTTCTTTGGATTGATTTGAGTAGATGAATGATTACAGCAACGAGGCGCATGGATACGAGATCAATTCATCTCTCTTTCTCTAGAACCCTAACCTCCACTAATCCTTCCCTAAGCACCAAAGCCAAAACTAGGGTTTACAAGCATGAAAGGGATGAAGGACGTGCAGCCACCTCCCTCCTATTTGTAGTGGAGGCTTAGACCTTCTAGAAGAGTAACCCTAATGGGCTCCCGTTAAGGCCGACACACAAACGAGTTACACATGCACGCTTTTCAAAGCTTCATCTTCATCTCCTCTTGACCTAATCCGCTTCTCCACGCCATCTTGCGCCGCGGGTCGTCAAAAGGTCACCAAGGCGGTATTTGGTACAATTACCAAAATACCCCTTCTCGATCTTTTCCGAAGACCGAATCCCATCTTCGTGAAGCACCTCCCATGCTTCGCCACGTGTAGGTTGATCCAGCGGCTCTCATCATGTCAGCAAGTCTCTCCCATCCGGCTCCCACCAGAACCACCATGGCACTTGCACCGACCCCCACGCCGCTTGATCCAACCAGTCGCACCGAACAGCCCGTTCAGTCACCTTTGACCATTCTGCGCCACGCTTGACTCCATTGACCTCACCCGGCATCCCCGATCGTTCTGGACCTCAGCTCTCCAAGCTTAGTCCTGATCATCCTCGCCGTTGACCGTCGTTGGCCTCCAAGGAACCTGCACACCAATAGACAAAGAAATCGAATTCGTGAACAAGTTCTTCACAACTTGACCCACGTTAGTCAAAACATGCATCATGCAACACATATGCCAAGAAACCCATGAACTTGACCTAACCCAAACCACATCGCCACCGATTGGCCGATGATCAGCAAACTACACTTTGACGAAAATGCGTGTTTCGACAAACCGTTAACGACATTGCCAATTGTAACATCATCCTAAGATCGTGCACATATCCCCATGATATCCACAATCTCCCCCTTGATGAACACATTGGCAATTTCCAACAAATGCAAATTTTGAGGTTTGAAAAGTAAAAACTCGACGTTTTCGCGCAAAGGCACAACTTGGTCGAAATGCAAGAGAAAGCAAAGGAAATGACCAAGTTGGCTTCAGAATAGTAAAGGCAAGTGACATAAGGCAAACGAAAGCAAGAAAGCTTCATTTTCCAGAAAAGGTCAAAATCTCACTTAAGGTCCATATGAAAGAACAATTGTTCGATATGACCTTTGATCATTGTGAGGATCAAGAAATGCAATTCAAGTTCAGAAGTATCAATAAGACCACAAGAATGCAAATAAGAAACTCCCCCTCACTATGATCACCATTTTTGAAAATCTCCAAATAGCTCCCCCTTTTTCGTAACTCCCCTTTTTCTCCCCTTTTTAACCATCTTCTCCCCCTTTGACAATGGAGTCATCAAGGAATCAGGCCTTCCTCTCGTCCAGAGATAACAAATGCAGAATGAGGAAAAAGAACATAAGAAGGAGCATGCATGAAATGCAATGTAGTGGCTTTAATTTTTTTGAATTTTTGAATTTTTGATTACAAGAAGCTTTGGAGATTACCCAAAAGAACGAGCTAGCATTTCCAATATTGCATATGACATATCAAGCATAACAGCACTAGCAAGATCATGTTAAGACATATATATCAAAGCTAAGCTCGAAGGCTCAATGTAAAGCAATGAATTTTATCAATTTAAGCAAAGTTTCAAATTCAGCAAGTTCATCAATAGGGATCCTAAAATGATAATGGCCTTGTCAAAATGTCAATGTGAGATCAAAAAGCTAACAAAGACCACATTAAGAGACAAACAGGTCCTGAATTGAATCATTTTGCTCAATTTTCTCAAACGCCCATTTTTCAACAGTTTATCATTTGCAATGAATATTGAAGTAACTAATGGTCTTACTTAGTGATAAGATCCTGGACTAGGAGCCATCCACAAACTCGTCCTAAGCTTCGACCAGAAGTTGATTAAAAGTATATCTTAGTGAAGAAGATCCTGGACTAGGAGCCATCCACAAACTCTTCCTAAGCTTCTACCAGGGCGACAAATCCTGAGGTTCATGTCAGTTTTGACAAGCAGTCCCCATGAGATCGTCTGGATCATCAAACTATCTCCAAGTTCATGTCTATGACATGCAGTCTTGTAAGAGTAGTTTGGCACAATTTAAGCATAAGACAATCTTGAAATTGATTTTCATTTTTTATTTTGCACAGGAGCAATTATAGATTCTCAGAAGCACAAGAAGCTCAAGTAATGATCAATTTTAGATTCAAGAGCTAACACATCAATTTTGACAGGGCCAATGTCACAAAAGGAGTACTATTGCGCAACTAACTAAACCATCCACAAATTGTAGTTTTTTTAGTTCGAATTGTCTTAAAGTTCTAGCTCATACAGCAAAGACTTAGCTATACATGTGAAAGCATGATAATTCTAGCAAGTCAAAGAACTAGACATGGCACTGAGCAAAAATTGAAATACTAAAACTCCAAAGGGTAATAAGCAAAGCTTCATCAAATTTAAAAGATAAGCAAAAGCTTATATTACAATGCATCTTTTTGGATTTTTCATATGAATGCAATATGATACAATGAGATGCAAGAGAAGCCTAAAAAGCCTAAAAAGATCAACAAGTTCAAAAGAAGATCAAATAAAAGATCAAAAGAACAAGGTAAGATCAGAAAAGATCGTACTCCCCCTCAAACCAACCCATAGGGATAAATTACCCCTAACTCACTTCTCAAGGTGGCAAACCTTGTTGGGTCTAAAGGCTTGGTGAGGATATCGGCTAACTGAGCCTCGGACTCCACAAAATGCAGCACAATATCACCCTTCTCGACATAGTCTCTAAGGAAGTGATAGCGAATGTCTATGTGCTTGGTCCTAGAATGTTGCACTAGGTTTTTAGCAATGTTAATAGCAGAAGTGTTATCACAGAAAAGAGGAACACTAGAAAAATTTAACCCAAAGTCCTTAAGAGTGGACACCATCCACAAAATCTGACTACAGCAACTAGCAGTCGCTACATATTCAGCTCCAACAGTGGATTGTGCAACAGAGGACTGCTTCCTAGAAGACCAAGAGACAAGAGAAGTGCCTAAGAAATGACAAGTGCCAGAGGTACTCTTTCTATCTAGCCGACAGCCAGCAAAATCAGAATCAGAAAACCCTCGAATGGACAGCGAAGAAGAGCTGGAAAACCAAATGACATACTGAAGGCTAGAGTGTAAACACCTGAAGATGCGCTTAACGGCTTGGCGATGTGAAGTCCTCGGTGACGCCTGAAACCTCGCACAGAGGCAGACCGCGAAGTGGATGTCCGGTCTTGAGGCCGTCAGGTACAGGAGGGAGCCGATCATGCTGCGGTACTCGTGTTGATCCACGGCTTCTCCTTCCTCGTCTGGATCCAAAGCAGTCGAAGTCGCCATGGGAGTGGCGATTGGCTTGTAGTCACCCATCTCGAAGCGTTTGAGCAGATCCTTGGTGTACTTCGTCTGGTGGATGAAGATCCCTTCCTTGCATTCTTGATTTGTAGCCCCAGAAAGTAGTTGAGCTCGCCCATCATACTCATCTCGAATTCCCTGGACATGGTCTCAGAAAAACTGGAAACAAGAGCATGAGAGGAACCACCAAAGATAATATCATCAACGTAAATCTAGACAAGCAGGAAGTCATTGCCATGCCTAAGAATGAATAGAGTCTTATCAACTTTTCCCATTTCAAAATCATTCTTAAGTAGAAAGGTCTTAAGTCTGTCATACCAGGCTCTAGGGGCTTGTTTAAGACCATACAAGGCTTTGGATAGCTTAAAGACACGATCAGGGTGCTTGGGGTTCTCAAAGCTAGGGGGTTGCCTAACATACACTTCCTCCTCTATAAAACCATTCAGAAAGGTACTCTTAACATCCATTTGATGCAATCTAAAACCTTTAGATGCAGCAAATACAACCAAGATGCGAATGGCTTCTAATCTAGCAACAGGAGCGAAGGTCTCATCAAAATCTAACCCCTCAACTTGGCTAAAGCCCTGAGCTACCAACTGTAACAGCCCCAACCCTAATATACAGTAATAAAGCACTATTCATGTCATTACTGTTCAAATTAACAAATCAGGTAACTTGTTACAACTAATTTCCCCAAGTTTTTGTTATAAACTCTAACTTGGTAAAGATTTCAAAAGGAAATACAATCCAATGTTGATATTAAGGCTAGGAAATAATTTAATTGAAAACCAGATGAAGTGTTATGGCCAAAAATAATTTTTGTTGAATTTATAGAAATTATTTTAATTTTCATAAAAATAATTGTCTTTAAATAAACCTTAGTTGGTTTAAATGAATTATTTATGCATTTATAAAGAAGAAACAGTGATTTTAAAATTTATTTGGGGAATATATCATCCCAAAGAGCGCTCGCAAAATTTCAGATTTTACAAATTTATTTGCTATATTTAAAGGCCCGGTCAAACCTTTTTCAAATTTAAATAGAGTCGGTCAAGTCTCCCTACCTAAACCCACGCAAGATCAGAGCGACTCGAGTCCATTGCATTTGGGTCCAACCCACAGACGGCCCGGCTCGCCACGCCTCATACACGCTGTCTAAACCCTAGCCCATCCGAGCCGCTGAAATCCCAATGGTGGCTCGATTCCGAGATGTTCGGACCGTCCGGAGATGCCACCAAATCCACCGTCAAAATTAGATCTCGACGGTCCATAATCATAATGTTCGGACCATCAGGACCCGCCTCAATCCCAGCCGTTGAATCGCGAATTGACGGCGATGGACCCTTTGGGCCGAAGCTCACCGCGCGCCTTCAGATCTTGGGCCGTTGAAGCTCAATCGGACGGCTCGCGTGGATTGCGCTGTTCGACCACTCGAATCGCCGCGATCTGGCCGTTCTCGAAATCGCACGCCCACGCTTTCGCGATACCGCTTTGATGTATTGTTTATCCTCAGATCGCACTCGTTCTCGCCGATCGAACGGTGATCAAGGCGTCGCGGTTGATTGCTCCGTCAAGGCGCAGCATCGTCTTGTATATTCCTCGGACCCACTCGGCGATGACCCGCTTTTGCTTCAATTGTGTCTTTGTGTGCATTGCATGGCTTGGGGCCCACATGTAAGTGGCGTAATTTTGATTTTCTCTGGTTTTTCCATCGGGAACTTTGTGGTGTTCAAATGGGAGTAGAGAACAGTGTTTTGAGGATATTTATCCCTCAATATTTATCTCTAAGTGCCACCTCATCTGGTTCTAGAGATATCCAGGGTGATCTGGGAACCTCACTATTATAAAAACCTTAGCTCATGAGCTCCTGCCATTGTTGACCCAAGGAAGGAACTCATTATCTTTATCCTCTTCACAAGGAAGCACCCTTGTTCCTCTCGCTTTGTTCAACTACAAGCATATCTAAATATCATGCTAATGTAGTTGTAGATATTTCTTGTAGGTTGAACTCGTGGTCTTTTTCTGTGTCAACTTTAGCTGTGAAGCTTCATCTGGGAAAACTTCACCTGGGTGAGCTGAGTTCTATCCTGAGTTCCATTTTCTCCTTAGCAAGAATATGTCTAATAATCTTTAGAACTAAGTTACATCCATTCTTTTTGGTCAGACCAAAGAAAGGACCCTGGATCTTTTCTATTGACCAAGACTTAATCTTTTCTTCCATAAACCCTAGCAAGTGAGTTACACCTTAAGTCTTATTATCTAAAGATCCTTAAGAATATCTTTAGTTCCCTTAGACCACTCACTGATCATGAAGTGTTCTTATTTTGAGTTAGTTAGAAACTTGTATTATAACTTTTCGGTCTTTCATATCGTATCCAAGACCTAGGGTTTCTCTACCAGTGCACTAGCTTAATTAGATTTTAGTTAAATTCTACTACTGATAAAAGCCTTGCTTTATGTAGTTTTCTTTATAGCCGAAAATAGTTAAAAGCTCTTTACTGTTTTATGGTATAACAAAACCGACAACAGCTCTATTTGCTCCTTTCTTTCAAATAAGCCGAGCCAATAGGATAGCAGTAGTGATTCTTGGTATTAATTACTCTCTTTTTAAGTATTTATATGTTGTAGCATTACTAGCTAGCGAAAATGGTAATTGATCTTTGTCTTTGTTTTGGGTTTTAACCAAACCGACAACAGAACAAAGAACCATCCAAGGCTTTAAATTGCTACTAATAGCTATTAAATGCTCAAGAGGCCAACATTAGCCTTAATACACTTAGTTTCAGCTTAATTTTCCATTTTTATGATGTTGGACTTAATAGGTAGCTTAATTATAAGTCGTCTGTTCTAGTATATATAAAACCCGATCATCAGTAGCTATTTTCTAAATCTAAAATCTGGGTAATAAATATCAAGAGATGATATATATGGATTATTACCCTTACTAAATTAGATATAGCTTAAGCATACTATTACCCATGCATTATCATTTGATCATGCATTCTTTTTGGCATCTGTTCTCTGTTTTTCCTATGTTTATTGGAAATTCTTTTACTCTCTTTTGATATCGGGTTCTTCCGAGTGTGTTGAGCCTTTTATTGAATCTCAAGAACCTGAACAAGAGGTTATTTACTACTATCAAGGCAAGCTTCCTCTCTCGCACCATGTTGAACCTAATCTTTTGAACTTTAGAATTCTAAAATATAGTGACACTTGTGCATGCAAATTTCTAAAATCTATTTATGCCCTGTTCATAGTTAGTTATACCCTGAACTTGTGGCTTATCCTTAATTTAACCATATACTCAACTTAAGGTAGTCTGTGATGTATAATACTTATCTTTTTAACTTTTGCTTAGCCATGCAGTCCCTAGAACGTTAGAGTTTGGCAAGCTTAGCTTGTCAGACTTGGGAACAACAAATGGTTTATAATGATTTGATCCTTGTTCAGTTTATTTGATTTGAAAATGTTTCTAAATCCTGTTAGCAATTAATTCAAATCTGGACAAGTGGATGCTAGTGATGGTGCCCTTGTGCACGAGAATTGGGAAATGTGGATGTCTTGTCTGGGTTGATTAAGGACTGAACTCTGACGGCCCAATTCGAGCCCCAACGTACTTCCACATGCAAAGGTATGGGCGCTGTTTGGTTAAGTAAAGGGTTAATGCTATTGAGTTGGATACTGGAGAGTAAGGACATGTGTATTGATTTCATATGGCATAGATGCTTAAGTCTTCGGGCCGTGTCGTATGCCATGTGGAGCTTATATTGGTATCAGATGTTCTTAGAAGGGTAAGGGCGTAGATGTGTTACATCGCATGTACGTTCCTTCAGGGGCCCGACTGCGGTGTAATATGTGTAGCTAACACGAGTTTGCATTTAATTGACTGGGTCGGCATTCCCTGTACAACATGTGAGCCCCGCTGAATGAATGCTATCGCTTTGGTTTAAGCGGGATTAATCTCACATGGGTCATCCAACTCAATAGTGTCAACTTGTTGAAAAATACCAAATCTTAGTTTACCCGGCCGGCATACCAAAGGAAGTGTGCTATTATTCCGGAGGCTTACGGGCTAACTAAGTCATGTGGGTAAAGATGTACATCCCTGCAGGGTTAAAACTATTCGAATAGCCGTGTCCACGGTTACGGACAACGCTTGAATTGATGTCACCTGTATAGAAGTTATTCTAATTTTTGGGTTTTGGGAGTTAAGTTCGGCATGATGGTGTCATGCTCGGTTGATAGTGAATTGTGACTTATTCTTGTACTGTTTATATTTATGTTTTCAATTACTTACTGTTTTGGTCCAAATTGCTTTATTAAAACTGCCTTGTTAAAATTTAGCACTGTAGGTTAAGATGTATCGCTTTATGCAAAAATTGAACCAATTAAGCCTTCAGTTAATAACCTTATGCATATAAAATTCTATTCCATTGTATAGGTTCTATCAAACACTTTCTTTTATTAGTTTGTGAAGACTTGCTTTGAGTACCTTTCGTACTCGGGGTTTTATGATCCTTGTTGCGGTGATGATGGATATTTGTATGAGTTGCCCGTTAGCGCCGATCCGGGTGACGCTAACGAGTGATGCTAGTTCTATTCTCCACGCAATAGCTGCGGGGATGATGGGGCCATTGGTGGTTTTGTTTTTATCTTTTCGCTTCATGTTGCTCTTTACATTAATGACCCAAGGTCATTTGTTCATATTTCTGTTACTGTAGCAACCTGGTACTGTAGCTACCGAATTATGATGTAATTACAGATGTATAATTATGTGAATGTATGACTTGTATGTGAGTGATGCAATGTTGATTAAGGATATATGTGCAATAGTCACTAATCCTGGGAACTATTGCATGACATATATCCGGGAACCTAAATGTTGGTTTGTTACTTATTATGATTATACTTCTAGTATGATTTTTATTAAGGGCATTACACTGTTCCTTAATTAAGAATTATGCTACCAGTATAATTTTTAATTCGGCACATTCCAATATTTGAGGGTCTCACACCAACCTAGCCTTGTTTCTAACCACAGAACCATCCTCGTTTTGTTTATTTTTAAACACCCAACAAGTGCCAACCACATTATGACCACTAGGAGGTTCTACAAGGTTCCAGACTTTATTTCTTTCAAAATTCTCTAACTCCTCATGCATGGCATTGACCCAACTAGCATCAGATAAAGCATGTGATATATCTTTGGGTTCAAAAGAAGCTACAAATACAGAGTGAGAGAAAAGACTCGGATCATGATACCTGGAGCGAGTAACTCGCTCATGGAGATTACCAATCATCTGATACGGAGGGTGTTGCTTCTGGATGTGTAAAGGAGCGCCTGGGGGAGATAGTATCTCCTCAACCTCCGCAGGTACTGCTGATGAAGAAGATGCAGCAGGAGCCTCAATTGGAGGTGAAGCGATCGTCATGGTTCTCAAACTTGCACAGAGCATCGAGAATGTGGGAGAGCGATGTCGAGATCATCCTCTTCTTCTTCAACAAAAATACTCTCTGTCACTTGTAAGTCACCTGAAACATCGGATCTAGCTCCAGGGCTAGTCTCATCAAAAGTGACAATGCATGTCTCCTGGACAATGTTAGTTTCAACATTAAAAACCCAAAAAACCCTCGAATGAGCACGATAACCCAGAAATAAACCATCACAAGTCCTTGATTCAAATTTATCTAGGTTTCCTGTCTTGAGAATAAAACACTTCAATCCAAATACTCGAAAGTGCGAGACAGAGGGTTTTCTCCCAAAACGAAGCTCATAAGAAGTCTTGCCCAAAGACGGTCTCAAAAAGACACGGTTTGAAATATGGCAAGCTGTAGCAATAGCTTCGGCCCAAAACCTCCTCGGTGTGCTATACTCATCTAGCATCATCCTAGCCATCTCGACTAGGGTCCTGTTCTTCCTTTCCACAATGCCATTTTGTTGAGGGACGTGTGGAGAAGAGAACTGATGCTCAATACCGCGCTCAGCACAAAAAGAGGCAAAAGAAGCATTCTTAAACTCCGTGCCATTATCACTGCGGATCGCTCTCAAGGCACCAGGAAGTTCAGAAGCTAAATGAAGAACGAGATCATGATAATGATCAAAAGCCTCGTCCTTCGAAGCAAGAAAGAACACCCAAGAATATCTCGAAAAATCATCGACTATGACAAGAATATACCATTTGCCACTAACTGACCGAACCCTAGTAGGACCAACAGTATCCATATGAAGCAACTGTCCTGGTCCGTCAGTCATGACCATAGTCAATGACGGGTGTGAGGCGGCAACTTGCTTGCCATGCCTCTGAGGCCTTTACATCTGACATCCTTGCGGTTTTGAGTTTAGGCAAACCTCTCATGAGATCAAGGCCGCTAACTCGTGTCAGGTGGTCAAAACCAATGCGCCTCAAACGTCGGTGCCAAAGCCAGATATCAGAAGAAGAAGCAATTAAGCACTTTAAAGAACCAGCAAGAGATTCAGAAAAATCAGCTCCAAAAATTTTACCAACTCTAGAAATCCCAAAAACGAGCTCACCAAAGGAATCAAGCACCCGACAAGCGTTCTTCTTAAATCTAGTCTCATAGCCATCATCGAGAAGCTGTGAGACAGAAAGGAGATTGTACCTTAGCTTGGACACAAGAGCGACGTCCTTGAGAATGAACTTGTCGTTCACTCTGATCGATCCAGTTCCTTCGATTCGCCCTTGTGAATCATCTCCAAAGGTGATGAAGTCATCACCTGTCGATCGCGTGAAGGAAGTGAACCATCTTGAGTCTCCGGTCATGTGGCGTGAACAGCCAGAGTCAACGAGCCACGTGTTCTTCCTCCTTCCGCGGCGATCCTGAAAATCAAGGCACAAAAGATCGATGTGTCTCAATACTGGGGTTAGTTAAAATAGCCTTGGGAACCCAGTACTGAGACACATGTCTGCGAGGAGTATGCAAAGCAGAATGAGTGTCCTTGATCCTAGTTGATGTTCTATCATGAGCAATGGTCACATAAACATGAGATGCATTCTGTTTAGGAACATGATAATGATGAGCATGTGCAGCAAATCCTAGACCAAGTTTCTTCTTCTCTACATGACCATGTCTCACAAAAGCTCTAGGTTGAAGAAATGAAGTTCTAGCATGATTTTTATTAGCATTTTTCAACCTACGCCAATAGAACTCAACCACATGTCCACTCTTCTAGCAATAGGTGCAATGGTATTTGATACCACTGGGAGAAGCACCTTTTGACTCAAAAGAAGGTTGGAAAAAACCTGCAGATTTGAAAGCAATTTTTGCAGGTTGGGTTTTGAATTCAACTAAGCCCTTCTCCAAGACCTGAATGACCTTAGTCTTGGATTTGTCCTGGGCAGAGTTGTATCCTAAACCTTGCTTCTTATAAGGAGTTCTAGACTTGTCAAGAATCATGTTTAATTGTTTTTCACTACAAAAGAATTTTTCTAATGTGTTCCCTAGATAAGCATTATCTTTCCTAAGATCAACACATGATTGACAAGTTTTAGGTTTAGTAGCGTTTGCAAGCCTCTCCTTATAAGCAGCAACTTCAAGCTTAAGATCAGGACATGAAGCACAAGTAGCAGAATTAATATTGTCCTTAAGCTTGGCATATTTAGCTCTAGCTGCTTCTAAGATGTCTTTAACTTCATGTTCATGTTCTAAGCAGAGAGAGCAAGAGCGAGACTCTACGGGTTCAGAAGCAACCAACTTGCTAGACTCTAAGCATCTAAGACATGGAGCAGATTTGACCTCAATTAGCTCAGTCCTAGCATTTTCGAGTTGATGCAAAGCAGTGTTATGAACAGATTGCAGTTCAGAAAGATCGGAGTGCAAGGCATGGCAGGATGAACATTCATCAACATCTAGACTCTTAGCATTCACAAGCTCTAATGTCAAATTCTTAACTTGTGACTCTAGATCCTTGTTCCTAGCCATGGTGAACTCTAAAGCCTTATCCTGACTAAGCAATTGCTCATACATGTTATCGCATCTAGCAGAAAGAACATCATAGGAGAGAGGTACCTCATCGTCGTCATCGGCGTCAACGGAGTCGGCCATGAAGCACATGCCGGTGAAGTCCTTGGCCTTCCCCTTCTTGTCTTGAGGATGCTCCTCCTCCTCCTTGTCCTCCTCGCTCTCGGAGCCCACATCGCTCATGGATTGATCTCCAAAAGCGGCAAGGACCCGGTGAGTAGCCTTCATGAGCTTAGAAGCATCAAACTTGGGCTTGCTCCCCTGAGGCTTCTTCTAAGCAGGCTTCTCATCCTCGCGGTTGCCCATACCTTTCAGCTTGGGGCAGTTTGCCCGGATGTGATATAGCTCTCCACACTCATCACACGTCATCGGACCACCTCTCTTTTTGTTTCTAACATTGTTGTATGCCCTTGTAACTTTCTTGACTAAAAGAGCTAAATCATTCTCAGGAAGACTCTCAAACTCTTCTTCTTGAACAGCAGATAAACACGCAAGAGAAAAACCAGAAGAAAACTCAGAGGTATCATCAGCAGTTCTTTTCAGAGGATCAGCTACCAAAGCCATGTTGTCTTTCTTAGGAAGACTACCTCTCTTAATCTCATGAGTCTTGAGCTTGCTATAAAGCAGCTCCAAAGTGAGAGTAGAGAGATCGACATTCTCCTTTATGGCAGTAGCCTTTATCTCCCACTCCTTGGTGTTGATTGCAGCCAAGAGATGGGTATCATTCTCAGATTGAGAGTACTCAATGTCAACAGCTCTCATCTGATTGATAACCTTGTTGAAGCGAGTAAAAACATCATCGATGCTCTCACCAGGACGCATCTCGAATTTATTGTACTCTCGCTTGTAGACCATCTGGCGCACTTGCTTGATTTGGGACGATCCCTCATGGTAAGTTTTGAGGGTGTGCCAAATCTCATGTGCGGTCGCAAGGTTGCAAATCCTATCGTACTCCTGTCTACCAAGCCCAGCATATAGGAGGTTCTTTGCCTTGTTGTTGTTAGCCAAAAGTATTGTCGAAGCTTGCGTAGCAACCTCAGGCAAAACGAGCGGGGCTCGAACAACCGCCCATATAGCTTGTCCTTCGCTCTCAAGGAAGACTTGCATGCGATTCTTCCAATAGGCATAGTCGAGCCCATCGAAGACATGCGGCTTGGTCGAGTACTTATCCATCGCCAAGTTCAGTGACCGGTTAAGATCAAGATTGAACTAACCGGGCTCTGATACCACTTGTTGGACCGAAAAGGCGACTAGAGGGGGGGGGTGAATAGGAGCATGCTCACTTTTTCACAAACAACGGATTCAACCACAAATTTCACTCCAAAAGCTATGGGAGCTATGAAGATCAATATACCAGTACAGCGAAAAACTAGTATTGAATCCAAACTAAAACCCCCAAAGCAAAACAGCAAAACAGAAATCAAAACCCTAACGGGCGGTTAGACAGGCGGCAAAGGCGCGGTCGGGCCGGCAAAGCAGCATGATCGGGCCGAGTGCGATCGGCCGGCGTGAGGGGAGCGATCGACCGGTCCTGTCCAGAGGCATCAGAGACGATCCAAACCAAAACGAAAATCGGTCTAACTTTTGATATACCTGATCAAACTCGACCAAATTTGGAACACACCTCCCTAAGGATATCTGGGACCTATTCCAACTGATGATCGAGTAGATCTACGTCAAAGTTTTGACCTTTTTCAATTTGAGCGAACGTGGTTCAAAAACCGAGCCAAATACGAAATATGATCTAAGGACTTCCTCGTGGGTGATTGATGATCAAGATGAATCTAGATGAGTTCCCACATGTCATAGCAAGTTAGATCACGGCCAGAAAACAAGCAAAAACTCGCGGATCAAAGAAAGACCTCAAATCATCAAATAGAGAGAAAGAAAGCAAATAGACTCATCTTGGAGAACACTTTCTTTGGATTGATTTGAGTAGATGAATGATTACAGCAATGAGGCGCATGGACACGAGATAAATTCATCTCTCTCTCTCTAGAACCCTAACCTCCACTAATCCTTCCCTAAGTACCAAAGCCAAAACTAGGGTTTACAAGCATGAAAGGGATGAAGGAGGTGCAGCCACCTCCCTCCTATTTATTGTGGAGGCTTAGACCTTCTAGAAGAGTAACCCTAATAGGCTCCCGTTAAGGCCCACACATAAACGAGTCAGACATGCACGCTTTTCAAAGTGTCGTCTTCATCTCCGCTTGACCTAATCCGCTTCTCCACGCCATCTTGCGCCGCGGGTCGTCAAAAGGTCACCAAGGTGGTATTTGGTATAATTACCAAAATACCCCTTCTCGATCTTTTCCGAAGACCGAGTCCCATCTTCGTGAAGCACCTCCCATACTTCGCCACGTGTAGGTTGATCCAGCGGCTCTCATCATGTCGGCAAGTCTCTCCCATCCAGCTCCCACCAGAACCACCATGGCACTTGCACCGACCCCCGCGCCGCTTGATCCAACCAGTCGCACCAAACTGCCCGTTCGGTCACCTTTGACCATTCTGCGCCACGCTTGACTCCATTGACCTCACCCGGCAACCCCGATCGTTCTGGACCTCAGCTCTCCAAGCTTAGTCCCGATCATCCTTGCCGTTGACTGTCGTTGGCCTCCAAGCAACCTGCACACCAATAGACAAAGAAATCGAATCCGGGAACAAGTTCTTCACAACTTGACCCACGTTAGTCAAAACATGCATCATGCAACACATATGCCATGAAACCCATGAACTTGACCTAACCCAAACCACATCGCCACCGATTGGCCGTTGATCAGCAAACTACACTTTGACGAAAACACGTGTTTTGACAAACCGTTAACGACATTGCCAATTGTAACATCATCCTAAGATCGTGCACATATCCCCATGATATCCACAGTGGCGACCATCTCAGTGGTCGTAGCGACCATCTCGGTAGTCGTAGCCACCACCTCAGGGGTCATAGCGACCACTTCAGTGGTCGTAGCTACCACCTCGGTGGTCGTAGCTACTACCTCAGTGGTTGTAGTAACCACTTCAGGAGCCACGACTTCCTCCACCACCCGGGCCGAAGATGATCCTTCGATCACTTCCTCTATTATCTCTCCAGTAGCTGAAGAGGTGGTAATGGGCTTCTCAATAGAAGCATCCTCGGGGGCTGAAGGAGTCGGGCTAAAATCAATAAAAGGAAAGCAAGTCAGGTTGTGAAAGGCAAAAGGTAAATGCTGTTCTTACACTTTAGTCTGTTTCACATACCTCTGCACCCTGGACCTAACCAGGAACTTAGGAGTCATCTTCCCAACGAAAGATTTCTTCGACTTCTTTTCTACGACCACATCTAGTCGGAATTCAAGTTGAAAAACAGGCTCGGCCACGACCACGTCTGGTCGTGGATTTTCAACAGGAGCCATTTCTCTGGTCTCCTGATTTTCTGGATGGCCGAGATCAGTCTCGACCACTCCAAGAGCAACGCTACCCTCAACCGTAGGCTGTGCTGGATTAGCATTTTCCTTCACAAAAGATATAAAGTCCTTCCAGTTCGTCTTTTCTAGTTGTTTGACAAAACTAGGAGTGGTAGAAACTGCGAAAGTTTTCTTGTTATAATAGGAGGGTACCTTAGCCTTGCGGGGTTTGCGCTTAAGAGGTTCGACTGCTTCGGCCTCCTCAGCTTCAACTGCTTCAACCTCAGCTTCTGCCGCAGACTTTCCAGAGGATCTGGTTGAAATAAAAGAACTCGAGCTTGCTCCTCCCTTGTCGGCGACTTTCATGAGCCGACGCTTCTTAGTTGGAGGAGCTAAGCCTTTGTTCGTTGTCAACCCTGCACCGATGGTTATCAGTTCGACTTCTTCGTCGTCCTGACGGTTTTCCATGCCTACTTTCTGTAAAGAAAAACAGAAAAAGAAGAATTACTAACTGGTCGTAAGATTTTCTACGACTAGTACCAAGTCGTAATTTTTTCTACGACATTTCATCGATCGTAAGATATTCTACGATCACTATCAGTCGTAAGTTCTTTCTACGACTATAAAGTCCTAAGGATAAAATCAACTCTTGATTACCTTTAGGCGCTCCATCTTTTTCTCTGTGGGTAAAACCGCAAGGATTTGAGGAACCGCCACTCTGAGTGGCAGAGATTTCTCGCAAACGAGTTTGACTCGAAGATCAATCTCTGCCTGTGAAAGATCTATGTAAACAGATAAAAATATTCATTAGACAACTTTGAGAAAGACCAAACCGAGAGCTAAGTCGAAATTTCACTTACCCTCTTCGTAGTCCCTGGTCGGGTCTTTTTGCCCCGTGTACCTCCACATGGGAGGTACTCGTTTCTTCAAAGGGCTAATTCGACGTGTGATGAAATCCTTCACCACAGGCCATCCGGTCAGCCCCTCCTCTCGCAAGTCCTTGATGGCTCGAATATAGGGGGCAATCCGGCTGACATCATCGGGAGTTGAATCCCATGAAGAATTCTTTTCGGCAGCCTTCCCCGCGAAAGAAAGGCTGTCTTCTTGGGTGATTTTCCAGTAAAACCACCTCTTCCTCCATCCCGGCCACGAAGATCTAGTAAACATATGAATATACTCCCTCGACTTCAAGTCGTGGAGTTTCAGACCGCAACTTCTAGCAATCCCAGATTGTCGAGCCATTCCATAGAAATATTGAAAGAGCTCGAGGTCCGCTGGAATTCCCAGGTATGCCTCACACAGATACACGAAGACACTGAGCATGGTGATGGAATTAGGACCGAGGTTCACCAATTCCACCCCAAAATGCTCGAGTACGAGTGTGAGGAAGGGGTGAGCAGGCAATCGGAGACCACACTCTGTCGCCAGAAGGCGGGATTTGCTTATTCTCCCCCGACGGCCAATGCTGTCCAACCGCCGCAATCCATTTCACAAGAACTTTCTCTGGAATCTTCCCGGCATCAGCTAGGGCTTGAATCTTCGCCGCATCCATCTCCGACTCGGCCCACTCAGAAACTTTCCCGGCCATTTCTCTCAGAAAGGGGGGGGGTTTTGGTTTAAGGAAGATCTTCGGAGAAAACACGATTGGGTTGGCGGCGGAGAAGACAAGAACTCGATGAACAGTGGGAGCAATTTGGGGAAAAGTAAAAACCAAGTCTCACCCCCTGGTAAGTATTTATAACCATTTGCTTGGGCCTAAGGGGTGGAAATCTAAGGGTTGCCACCGCTTCGGGAATCGCCCCAATGGACAGGCCTATGGGAGTCGTTTACGATTCTCCAGATTGTCCGTTCGAGAAAATCAGATTCGTTTTTACACCTCAAGCAAAAATTACTTTCTTAGCCAAGTCTTTCTGGCCAAATGAAATATTTATCGGAAAGGATTTTCTTCCGATCACCATATTACGACCACTTCATAATCGTAGAAGTTCTCTACGACCATTTGATAGTCGTAAACAATCTTCTTGACCAAGCATATTTCTGGTCAAAGTAGCACTTAAATGTCGAAGAGTTTTTCCTTCGACCACCTTTCTACAACTTTTTCGTGGTCATAAGACCATCTACAACTCCTTCACCAAGTAAGTTTCTTTCACTTGAAGCTGGGGGGCTAGATGACGAGGATCTAATAATCCTCATTTTATCTTTTATCTATAATTCTTATTATAGGTAAATATGATATCATCTGGTCCCCAGAAGTACCCCTTATATTTACAAGGGAGAAGCCCACCAGGTGATCGTAAGTTCTTCTACGACCACCCCCATAGTCGTAAGTCTTGCTACGATAAGAGAAGGTAGCGATCAGAGAAGGGAGGGACAGAGGAGATCGAGGCATACACACACGCTAACGAGGGCGATCAGGAAGACAAGCACTATCATCTGTAATAGTCTTAGTTTTTCCCCTGATTGTTCAGAATATACTCAATACCACACATACACAGGAGTAGGGTTGTTATTCTCTCCGGAGAAGGCCTGAACCTGTATAAAAATACCCATGTCAATCTCTCTACGTGATTCCATTCTAGGAGACCCCCCGAATCAAACAATCTTTATGTAAGATCGGTTCTAAAACACCGACACAATGGCTTACAGCGCGCACACCAACACGGCCCGGTTAGTACAGTTAGTTGACTCGACCCAGTCAAGTGGCTCGAGCCCGAGGAACAGTGCAAACCAGTTTGAGTTTGAATTTGATAGCTGAGTTTGGTAGAATTTTTAGAGGTAGCAAACTAACTCTAAATATTCTAAAATTTTGACTGGCGCTTCCTCCCTCCAGGATTAACCTTACATAAAATTTCTAGAGATTTTCATGCATTGCATTTTTCTCAAGCAATTCCTCAAGGTTTGTTCTAGGGTTTGACCAATTGAAAAACTGGTTTGACTTGCCTCCAAAAATTATCAAATAATTTCTAAAAATTATGAAATTTTTCAGAGGGGTCACAATTCATCCCTAGAACCAAGGAAAAATATTTCCCAAGATTAGCACAAGATTTGTGACAAAGTTGAATAAGGGTTTGACTTTAGTCAACGGGAGGTTTAGATTTTTTTTTAACTTCCACAATTCTTTGACAAGAATTATAGAAAAGTTCAAGAGTTTCAAGATGTGAGAAAAGTTTTAATTTCTACTCATTTTCTTACATTTGAAACACAACCCTAGATTTGGTTACATTTGAAACACAAACCTTGGTTTGATTACATTTGAAACACAACCTAATATTTGAGATGTTACAAAACCTCCCCCCCCCCTTACAAAAATCTCGTCCCGAGATTTGGCTCACTCAGAAAAGAAAGAGGGGTAGTCCGCACGCAGACGATCTTCCCTTTCCCAAGTAGCTTCCTCCTCGGAATGATTCGACCACTGAACCTTAAGAAACTTGATGGAACAATTTCTTGTTCTTCATTCAGCCTCTTCAAGGATGCGAACAGGGTGCTTGCGATAGGTCAAGTCCTCTTGGACATCGAGAGTTTCCAATGGAGCTTCCTCAGTTGGAACACAGAGGCACTTCTTCAACTGGGATACATGGAACACATCATGTACCCCCTCAAGTGCAGCAGACAACTCCAACTTATAAGCAACAACTCCTTTCTTCTCGATGATGCGGTAGGGACCAACATATCGAGGAGCTAACTTGCCCTTGACGCTGAAACGTTGATGGCCCTTCAAAGGAGAGACTTTGAGATAAACAAAGTCATTGAGCTCAAAGCTCAACTCACGATGATGATGATCCGCATAGCTCTTTTGCCTTGACTGAGCCATGCACAAACGATCATAAATAAGCTGGACTTGACTCTCGGCCTCATTGATCGAGTCCAGGCCAAAGAAAGGTCTCTCGTTGGTCTCAGACCAATGCAACGGGGTTCTACACTTTCTCCCATATAAGGCCTCGAAAGGAGCCATGCCGAGACTAGCCTGAAAGCTGTTGTTATAAGAAAACTCGGCGAATGGCAAGCATTTCTCCCAATGCTTCCCATAGGAAAGAACACAAGCACGGAGCATGTCTTCCAAAACTTGGTTGACCCTTTTGGTCTGACCATCAGTTTGGGGATGATATGCTGAGCTGAAAGCAAGACGAGTTCCCATAGCCTCTTGCAGACTAAGCCAAAATCGAGAAGTGAACAGAGATCCACGATCCGACACAATCGTCTTCGGCACACCGTGCAAACTCACGATGTGGGCTATGTAGAGTTCTGCCAAAAGACCTACCCAAAGTTTAGTCTTGACAGGAAGGAAATGTGCCACCTTAGTCAATCGATCGATGACGACCCAGATGGCATCATTCTTCTTCGGGGACGTGGGTAGACCGGTGATAAAATCCATCCCGATCGAATCCCACTTCCACTCTGGCACTAGCAAAGGCTGAAGCAGACCTGCTGGACACTGATGTTCGGCCTTCACATGACTACACACGTTGCACTCGGCAGCAAACTTCGCAATCTCGCGCTTCATTCGGGTCCACCAAAATCTCTGGCGGAGATCCTGATACATCTTAGTGGCCCCGGGATGAATGGACAAAGGAGAATCATGGGCTTCGCGGAGAATCAAATTCCACAATTCCATGTCCTTTGGAACCACAAGGCGCTGTCCGAACCTCACAACACCAAGTTCATCTTCTGAGAAGCACTTGGTTGTTCTGTTCTTGACATTCTCCTTGATTTGGTTCACTCCAGCATCCGATTGCTGAGCGGCCTTGACCTGATCCACCAAGGTTGGTTGCACAACCAAGGTAGCGAGGAATCCATGCTCAACTACCTCCAAGTTGAGACGCTGGAATTCTTCAAGAAGAGAGGGCTACCGCTCCTTGAGCAACAAGGCATTGCAATGCGCTTTACGGCTAAGCGCATCGGCAACGACATTAGCCTTGCCCGGATGATAGTGAATACCCGTGTCGTAGTCTTTGATCAACTCCAACCACCTCCTTTGCCTAAGGTTTAGATCGGGTTGGGTGAACAAATACTTCAAGCTCTTGTGATCCGAATACACTTCACAACGATTACCGATTAGGTAATGTCGCCAAATCTAAAGTGCATGAATCATAGCAGCTAACTCCAAATCATGGGTTGGGTAGTTGAGTTCATCAGGTCTCAACTGTCTCGATGCATAGGCCACTACCTTGCCCTCTTGCATCAGGACACACCCGAGTCCTCGACGAGAAGCATCGCAATAAATATCGAAGCTCCGATGGATATCAGGTAGAACGAGAATAGGAGCTGAGGTCAAACGCTTCTTCAGTTGTTGGAAACTCTACTCGCAAGCATCGGACCACATAAACTTCTTCTCCTTATTGAGAAACTCAGTCATCGGCTTCGTAATCTTGGAGAAGTTCTCGATAAAGCGACGGTAATAACCGGCTAAACCGAGAAAACTCCGCACCTCGATTACCGAAATGGGCTGACTCCAAGAGAGCACATCGCTGACCTTGCTAGGGTCCATAGCTACGCCTCCTGCCGAAAGAACTTGGCCCAAGAATGCCACTTCCTTCAACCAGAACGCACACTTGCTGAACTTTGCATACAGCTGGTGCTCACGCAGCTTTCCCAACACAAGCTTCAAGTGCTCGGCGTGTTCTTCATCGTCCTTGGAATAGATAAGAATATCATCGATGAAGACCACCATAAACTTATCCAAATACTCCATGAACACTGAATTCATGAGATTCATGAACATGGCAGGAGCATTAGTTAAGCCGAAAGACATGACGGTGTACTCGTACAAACCGTAACGAGTAGAGAAAGCCATCTTGGGAATATCTTTAGGTCTGATCCGGACTTCATGATATCCCACTCTCAAGTCAATCTTAGAGAAGACTCGAGCTCCGGTCAACTGATCGAAGAGATCATCGATGTGGGGCAAAGAATACTTGTTCTTTACCGTTACTTCATTAAGCGGACGGTAATCAACGCACATGCGCAAAGTATGATCCTTCTTCTTCACGAAGATTGCTGGACAACCCCAAGGAGATGAGCTAGGGCGGATGAAACCCTTCTCTAGCAGCTCACCAATTT
The DNA here is from genome assembly GCA_036346405.1 of Phyllostachys edulis. Lineage (NCBI taxonomy): Eukaryota > Viridiplantae > Streptophyta > Magnoliopsida > Poales > Poaceae > Phyllostachys > Phyllostachys edulis. The sequence continues at coordinate 34,577,192 of CM070566.1, forward strand.
GCTTCTTCAACTCCACCAAGTCATTCGGAGGCATCCGGTAAGGCCTTCTAGAAATCGGGGCGGTACCGGGTGCTAACTTGATGACGAACTCGAGGTCTCGAACTGGTGGCATCCCTGGAAGATCTGCGGGGAAGACATCGCCGAAGTCGCACACCGTTGGGACTTCACGAATGTCCAAAGCTAGCTCCACTTCAAGCGCGAAGAGATGCGGTCCAAGCAGCTTCGGTGAAAAAGAAACCTGCACCCCGGAGGGACTAGAAAGAGAGACGGACTTCTTGGTGCAATCGATTTGTCCCAAATGATGAGACAACCAATCCATACCAAGAATCACGTCCAAGCTCACGGAATTGAGGAGGATAAGATTCGCTAAAAATCCAACTCCCTCAATCTCGACAGGAACATCTCTACACTCTAATTCAGCTCTCAACTCCGAACCGGGAGAGCGAATGAGAAACGGGACCGACAGAGGAGCAAAAAGAAGATCACCAACAGCAGCAAAAGACTGAGAAACAAAGGAATGCGATGCTCCTGAATTGAATAAAACAGTAGCAGGATGAGAGTTGACAAGAAGTGTACCTAACACGACGTCAGGTGCCTCATGTGCTTCCTCAGCTGAGATGAGGTTGACGCGACCACTGCCCACGCCTTGGGTAGCGGGGACAACCTTCTGATCCTGGGAAGGACCACCTCCTTGCCCGCGTCCTCCATTAGGATGAGGGGCTGCTCCAGTCTTCTTAGGGCAACTATTTGCATAGTGGCCCTTATGACTACAGAAGAAACAAGTAACCCCAACAGCTGGGTTGCGGGGTCCACCTGGCTGACTCGCAGGTGCACGTGACTGAGGCACGGCCTGCAGAGGATGAGGTGCAACAACAAGCGCCCTCGACGGTGCTGAAACCGGAGGACGGGGCACCTGAGCTTGCCTGAACCGAGGACAGGGATAGTTGGCCTTGGCGGCCCTATGAGACTCCCACTTGCGCTTGCGGGACTCTCCCAGCGCTCTCCCCTTATGCTCGGAGACAATGGCCTTGTCCACCAAGGTCTGGAAATCAGGGAAGTCAACGATGGAGAGCTTGTCCTGAAGCTCCTTAGACAAGCCATCCATGAACTTCTCCTGCTTGGCCTCATCAGTGGCCACCTCTGTTGGAGCATAACGAGCCAAATGGTTAAACTCGTATAAATACTCCGATACGGACCTGTGCCCTTGCTTGAGCGCAAGAAACTCCTTGTTGTTGAGCTTCATTAAGCCGGCGGGGATGTGGGCCCGACGGAAAGCAGTCCGGAACTCATCCCAAGAGATCACATGGTCTACAGGCTGCATGGCAAGGAAATTCTTCCACCATGAGAGAACTGCGCCTTCCAACTGATGGGAGGCGAAGAGTGCCTTCTCCTGATCCTGGCACTAAGCAATGTTGAGCTTCGCTCCATCGAGCGCAGCCGATCGTCCGCCTCAATGGGTCCTTAGACACGGAGAGCGTGGGCGGTGAGTCTGAGGAACTCAAGAGTCCCCACGAGGTGATGACCACCACCTCCCCGATCCGGATGCACCAAAGAGAGTGGAGGTGTTGCGCGCAATAGCCTCCAAGATCCTAGTCTGATCCATACGGTTTCGCTCGATCTGAGCGAGAACCTCAGCCATGGTCGGAGGAGGTGGAAGATCCTCATCCTGACCAGCTAAGTGACCCTGACCGCTCCTTGTCCTTCCAGCCATCCTGTTTCGAATAGAAGGGTTAGCAACAAACTTAAAGAAAGTAAAGGAAAAGCTAATGACTAGGGGAATGGGAATCACCCTAACCGAAAGCCAACAAGATAGCGAATAAAACAACTATACAAGCTTACAAGAATGATCAAGAAACAGTAAGGAAACACAAGACTTACAATCAACCTCTCGACACGACTAACCAGTATTGAAAGAACAAGTAATCGGTTGAGAATATAAAATTCCGAACACAACTCCAAATCTAACACTTCTACAAGCAAGGTAAAACTAGCAAAATAGGTGTTAGATACTTAGCCAACTAATATCACATCTTACCCTTTTATTCCCACAAGTTTTAGTTGAATTAACCTCTCATTCTCTATCCTATTTAGAAACCTTGAGATTGTTTGTGCGGAAATTTGATGCTTGCTGTCCAGATTTAGCATCAAGCTCCTCGTCGAATCACCGACTCCAGAACTTCAAAACCTTGTAGTGGGCAGCTCACACTTCAATTTGCCAATCTCATTGGTTCCCCAAAACCCGAATTAAACGATAACAACTATCTTTTGAAAGAAGGAGAGTAAAACAACTTTTAAACTCAAGTTAGAACAAGATGAGATAAGAAAGCTAAGATAGGTAAGGAGTAAAATTAGAGAATTTACTTAAACTTTCATAAACCATTTGATATTTTGAAACTAAATTTTTCAAAACATCCTAAAGACGACCAAGCTAGGGTTTCTATGGTCAGTATGGCTCTAATACCAACTTTTGTAAGGCCTCCCCGGGGTATTTAGCTTGGGATGCTTAGTCATACCACCGACCCTAGCATCACAAACAAAATATCCCGTGCCTCGGGAAAATATGTACATCTCAGAAGTGCTGTACATACACCCTTTTACAAAGTCATGCATCAATTCCATACAAACATAGATCCAAAGCATGAACTAGATTAAACAAAAGACATACATAATAGAGAGTTATTACAAAAGAGGCCGACCGGCCAAATACAATCTAAAAAGCTAAACAACTAAAGAGTTAAATAAACAACGGAAGCAAAAACCATAAGATGGCAATAACAAAAGCCATACGATTTGCCTTTAGCCCACAAGGCAACCGACCAAGCCACCAACCTAGTCGTCAAACCCACCGCACATCTCACAAAAGTGGAACCCTTGGGGTTCAGCTTCTTCCTCTGCAACAATTAGATTTAAGTAAAGCAAATGAGTACAAAAATGTACTCGCAAGACTGACGTGTAAGGGTAACAGCCTATAATTAGCTACATGCAAGCTTTATGTAAGTGGAAGGCTTTAGGCTCATTTTAGCATAAAGTAAGTTTACATTTGCAATAATGTAATAGATTTAAAGCAATTTGACAAAGCATTTTAATTGTTGAAGTAACAACAATACAACAATAATAACAACAGTACAACCTGGAAGTGACTAACCCAATAGTCACGACAACAATAGTATGAACATCCATTCATACCAAACCAACAAGTTTTAATTAAATGTTGTAGTCTAGTTCTTGAAAGACCTCTCCAAGCGTGTCCATAACCTAGGACGAGGCTATTCGAAAAGTTTTAACCCTGCAGGGGTGTACCAATGTACCCACACATCAGACCGCCTTTTCGCCACATGATTTAGCACACTTCCTTTGGTATGCCGGCACGGCTAAGTCCTACGAGACAATTCCAATATTGTGCATTAACTACGAGTCGCCCATATGGATAGAAACCCATACGTTGAGACAGAGTCATGGTAAAGCCGAAAGTCAACTACCACGTAGGGTAAAGCTCCCAGACAACTACCATGCCCTTCGGTGTGGAGAACCTGATCGGATTCCACTCCCGCTCACCCAATACATATCACAAGTTTCTTTTTCACACAACACACGCAGACAACCACCATGCGACTCGGAGCTAACACCCGCCAAAGTACTAAGTTAAGAGAGGTCCCATATCCCCCTCGTGTGGTTAGCACACAATAATGCTTGGTTTAGTGGGACAAGTAACTCGGTCCTTAGGGACTTAGGAACCATTCCAACACACCATGAGATCACACCAACATCCATTGTGCCCAAGTCAATAACAATTTTGTTTTCATTTTTATTTCTTTACAAATTAACAAAGCACAAGTGCTGGATATAATGGAATAATAGTTTTTGTGTGATCAAGGTCATCGACATAAGTCGACAACCGCCCATTTCTACTGTTATCTAAGCATTTCTAAGCAATATCAAAACGTAACTACTAAGCGATAAGAGTCCATTCAACGAACTCTAAATCACAACAAGATATTCCTAGGCTTAGTAGTAGGGAATGAACATTTACCTACAGAGTATGCATCTATAGGATCAACTAATCGATAATTTAACAACAAAATAAGCATGCATACATACAAGTTGAATACAAAATTAGACTTTAAAGTAATTGTAATATCCCGAATTTAATTTAGAGAGAGTTAAGTCGGAAAAAGGTTTTCAGTGTAATTTTTAGTTTTGGAAGGGGGTTTAAAGAGGAGGGCCTCTGGCCTAGAATACCTTGGCTTTGGGGGCGGGCCTAGCAGCCAAGAGGGGAGGCTCCATGGGCCTAAGGCCCATGTGCCCCCACCCCTTTAACCCTAGGCATTGCACCTTTAACCCTTAGCTCCCTTGGCTGCCTCCAAAATCCTGAAGCTGCTGCCTCCTCCAAACCTTGAAGCCGCCGCCTCCTCCAAACCCTGAAGCCGCCGCCTCCTCCAAGTCCTGGCTGCCGCCCTTGCACCCCATCTCTCCCTCCTTGGCGCCTCTACTGGCTGGTGCCGTCCTCCCAGGTCTTCCCCAAGCAGCCTCTCCCTGCTCTCATCTCCAGCCGAGCCCTTTTGGAGCTGTCCATTGGTGACTGACCAAGAGAAGAAAGGGAGAGGGTGGAAGGGGAGGTTCTTCGGGAGCTCATTCATCACCTTCCTGGGATCTTCAAGGGTAATGGTTGTCGTTCTTAGCTATTGATTTGTTGGTAAATGTGAGTTGGACCAGATTTGATTGAGTCGAATTATCTCTGCTGTAGTTCTATTCTGTCCAGAAGATTGCGTGGTTAATTTCGAGTCCTTAGAGGCAGAATTCGAGATGCCCATCTCTTAGAGAGTTGTAGTTTATTTAGTCAGGTTTCCATAGCCTCTGAGTTCACCTGAATCCGAGTTATGGTTTAAAAGATACGGCCATTTATATACCACTGTCCAGAACATCGATTAAATCCCAGCAGTCACCTTGCGTAGCAGATTGAGCATGGTTAAGGTCCGAATCAGGAATCCTACCTATTATGATAATTGTATTTTATTGTCTTAGCTTTCCATAGCTTCCAAGAACACCTAATTCCGATATACGGATCAAAAGTTTTGATAGTTTCAATCTTGCTGCCCAGAATTCTGACGAGATGGATCTGTTAATTTGTCTTTTGAGTTATGTTGATGTTAGAGGCAAATTCAGGGTTTTCACCCAACTAGATTATTTTAGAAAATTTCATAACCTTTCCATAATGTTAAAGAACGCCCTAATCGGAGTTGTAGATCAATAGTTGTGACATGTTCTTCGCTGCTGTCTGTTTCGTTTGGGCAGAGTCTGTCTTCTGAATTCAACTGCCTGTTAGCATTCCTTTTTGGCCGAATTAGGTCATCTCGCCATCTAGAATGTTGAAGATATGCTTGTTAAGTTTCTCTAGGAACTAGTCTCACCTCGTTCCGAGTCTCAGGTTAATAGTTTTGGTCTTTTTCGTGCCGCTGTCCAGATTCACTTATGTGTTAGTGTTGTCTATTTCAGACTAAGTCTATTAGTTAACTCTTGGTTGTTCAGGAATGCGTGGTAGAACATTAACAGAAGCGTCATGTTAAATGTTGTTCTTATTTCGAGTATATATTGTGTAGGCGGAGAGGCTTCAGGTTTAGGACCACCGCCATTGCCTACTAACGCATCGCATCGTGGAAGGCAAGTACTTGGATGTTTCTTATACTTAGAAAATGTTGAATGTCTGTGGTTGGTCTTGTGTTTCTAAGATCCAGGTTAATATTTAACGTTCATGTTCCTTCCATATGTGTTATCTCCATGATTATAGAGCATGTCTTTTCGATATTCATATTCCATTCCATGCATCCATTATTCATGTTTCATCCACGGGAGTGGATTAAAAAGACCCATCAATTCCAGTATAGACACATAAGACCCACCATTCCAATGTGGGCAGTTTGGGACACCCGTATAAAACGTTCTTCATACGGGACTTAGATGAACTCCGACGGGTGTGTCACCAGTAATACCAGTATATGCATGTGTGTAGTCCCTTCATTTCATCCAATTCATTCATTCAAATAATCGTTCTGTAATTTATTCATATTCTTCAATGAAGTTGTCATAATCGTGGATGTTGTATGTACCATTTAATTACTGTATTTGCTGAGTCTCGGACTCACTCTTACGTTGTTTGTTTATTTTAGGTGATCGTTGACGATGGCTCTATTGGGAGGGAGTAGAAACTCACATTCGTTCACTTCACCATACTCCAAATTCAATAAGAGAACTTGATTCTACCATTCATTCGATAATTGATGAATTGTAATAAATAAAGTTGGTTGTGGTTGTTAACTGCCTCCCCGTTATGGTTGATTGAGTACTGCGGATGATCTTCGATCAATCTTTCGATTAAAATGCTTGAATCCTGACGATATGCCTGTGATGCTCATGTTACTTAGTGATCCCTTTATTGACTTGTTATATATGACTATTGGAACCTCCGGTATAGCTAACTATACAAGGGAGGTTCTACCAAAATTTAGAATTTTATCTTCTGCTTTATTTGTGTTAACATGTTAGTTTAGTAGCATTCCAGGTCCTTGTCAGACTGGGGTGTTACAGTTGGTATCAGAGCGAGGTTTTAGGTCCGTGGTAATTAAATCATTCAAATGACACACTATGCACAGTAGGTGGGATGGGTAATTCGTGGCCTCCGCATTTCTATTGTTATGATTTATCCGTTGAGTAATTGTTGAATTGTTTCTGTGCTTCTAATACTGTTAAGCTAAATGTTTAGTTTTATATACTTTGGTGTTCTTAGATGGCGAGAGGTAGAGACAATGGTCGTGGAGTGGCCCGTGGTTGTGGTCGTCCACCGGGCCGTGGCCGTGGTCGTGGACGCTAACCGGCTGTGTCGTCATCTTCATCCGAGGAGACTACTGGTGCTGCCGCCGAGGGTTGCTTCATTTGCTCGGTCGACATGAAGCTCGAGCGCGTCATTGCTATCATTCAAAATCTTCAGAGGGAGAACCAGGAACTCCGTCGACAAGTGCAGGCAGATCTTCCTGCTGCAGCTGCTCTAGTTGCGGAACCTGCTGCTGCAGCAATTCCACCCGAGGCTACGATGAGTCTCCGCGAGTGGATGTCACTTCGTCTGGACACCTTCGACGGAGCAGGTACTCCGGTTCAGGCTGCAGATTGGTTGCGATACATGGAGAGGCAGTTCGGTGCCTTAGAGATGACTTCAGCACAAAAGGCGCGGTTCGTGGCCTTTCAACTGAAGGGCCAAGCTGATATCTGGTGGGAGGGGGTTCTATCTGCTAGAACCCCAGTGCAGGGATTAGTCACTTGGGAGGTATTCGTGGAACAGTTTAGGACCAAATTCTATCTGGATTCCTTTGTTGAGAGGATGGAGCAGTCATTCCTGACATTTGTTCAAGGGAAGATGTCAGTGTCAGAGTATGAGGCCAGATTCAATAATCTGGTACGCCTTGTACCAGCGGTGGCCAATGATGATCGGGAGAAGGCCAAGAGGTTCCGCAGGGGCCTCATTCCGGAGTATCGCCACGTTCTGGGGGTGACTAGCTTGCGTGATTTCAGCTCCGTGGTCGAGCAGGCCAAGGGAATGGAGCTGGAGAGAGATCTTTCTTCTCAGAGGCATGCTGCTAGTGGCCCTTGTCGACGATCAAATCGCCGATCTTATGAAAATGAAAGAGGAAAATGACGTGGAATATCCTGGAATAGAATGGGGGCCGCTCTTTATTAAGATGAACTAGGTTTACAAGACTTGACTAAGCACTACCTAAATTACCTTTGAGCAGGGAATGTCTAACTAAATGTCGGGCTTAGAATCAGAGTCTAAGACTGACTATCTTGCTTCTAATTCCACCACTTAGGCTTCTGTGTACTGTTGCTTGAACTTCTGATCTCTCTCTTTGTCTTCTGTGCTTCACCTTTAAATAACTCCTGAAGAGGTGGCGGTTATTCCCGGAGAAGGCGTCCCTGGTGAAATGTTACGACTGGTCGAAACGGTGGAGTAGTTAATAATGTGTTAACTCCCTTGTGGTTGGTGGTGAAATGATTAACTGTAGGGCAGTTAATAGTCAGTGTCTCAGGATTATATCATCGCACGGTTTGGAACATATAGAACGTGTTCCATTCATCGTACGGGAATAAGTACCGATTCGATTATCTTATCTGACGATTACAGTCGGAGGTTAGGTACAGAGCCTCGTCCGACCAGGGTACCCATTATGTAACCTCTGAAATCCTCACGACCAGAGAGAGTCGTTAGCCTTAGGGGTTACGACCATGAAGACGTATGGTCTTACGTGTATTATTTTAATACACGAGGTTTTAATCTCGTCGGCTAGCCCCGAACTTTAAATGAACTGGTCGTATGTATACCTTTTTCCGATGAAATCGTATCGGGCAGACCCACATTTAATGTCGTGATACACGAGGTGGTCTATGTTCATTTTAAAGTTGAGAACTTGCCTTGGGAACCGAAGAGTCCCTCTGTCCGTTTGAACAAAAGAAGCTTTTTTGCCAGTTGGACTTTTGTGGGAAACCTCCGAAAATATCTGAAGTTATAAAATCTCCTCTCGCTAGGATTTTAGAACTTTTATGCTCCCGAAATCCCCATTCGATTCTCTTCAACTTCTCGCCAAGAAATCCTTTAGAGCCCTTTCCTGTTCTTCCGACCACAAGGCCTCCAACATCCACTACTCATCCTTGAGGATTTTCGCAATGTTGGATCAAATTACAAAGTGGTTGCCTTCGGAATTGGGCAAGAAAAAGCTCGAGGCGTTGGAGAAGATGGGGATGCTACCAGATAGGAATCTGATCAAATGGAGATCGGCGACTGGAGAGCATTTTCCGAGCCGTGAGGATGAGGAAATCCCTGTTTTTCTCGCCTACATCGAATGTGGGCTGAGATTACCGGTACACAAATTCCTCCTCTGTGTTCTTGAGTATTACGGGGTGGAATTGGTAAATTTGGCCCCGAATTCGATCGCAAATATCAGTATTTTTGTGTATTTGTGCGAAGCATACCTGTGAGTGCGTCCAAACTTGAAGCTTTTTAGGTATTTTTACCGCATGGTTATGGGGAAATCTGTGGCAAAATCCGCGGCAACTCCCGGGGAATGTACATTGCGTCTTCATGATGGGAAGGCCGATGAGTACATTCCTATGTACTCGAAATCTTCGTGGTCGTCATGGAAAAAGTACTGGTTTTACATGACGGTTACGAGAGACGATGGACTCTATTTCGCCGGAATTAGAGCAAATGAAAATCCCAAATGGAGAGAGACCGCGGAGAAGACAGGTGCAGTCGGAAGATGGGTGGATGCCATCTACGACTTGCGAGTCAGGGGCTTGACGTCCTGGCATGTGGTGAGGGATTTCACCAGGCGCCAGATTAACCCTTTGAAGCTCCGGACTCATTCCCAGCTCTGGAACGTTGGTCGTGATGAAGTTACCTCAGGAGGTGGTAAGTCTTTGAGATAAACTCCGACCAGTATTTTTATTTGATTAATGTATTTATCTTAAAATCTTGTCTATTTTTTGCTTTCTCTCCTCTTCGTTGCAGCTCTTTCCTCTGAGGGAGTTAGAGAACGGTCAGGCTGATCTGTGCAGGGGAGCCTGGAGAAAAGGCTGCATTCCCTGAGATCTTGGTCACAACCCCTATTGAAGAGAGGCTGACAAGGCTTAAGGTAATTAATAAAAAATTCCTTTTATCACGTACATATATATATTATCCGACCAGATTTCCGATCATGCTCTATTTTTGTAATCGGTCGGATTGCGAATGATACAATCAGGTGAGGATCAACGTCCCACCGTGGTTCCGACCGAGTCGTGCCCTGATGCACTAGAAGGGGATGAAGCTCCTGAGGTAACAGAACATTTTGGAATTATATATATATAAACTTTTTAGATAAAAAGATTTCATCACCCAATCAAATTTGCTTTTTGATTTAGGTGGAGAAGCCTGAAGGCCCGCAGAATGTAGCTTCGCAGGCTGTAGACTCCAGAGTGGTCGTGCACGACCTTACAGTTGTTACTGAAACAACTGATCTGGAGGTTGATGAAACCACTCCCTCCGACCTGATGATCAGGAATGCGGTCCTTGATGAACTGATCGAGGACATTGCTTCCGACATCTTGTTAGAGGATGTGAGGGATTCAACAAACCCTGCCGGCTCAGAGCCGGCAAATTTGGAGGAGAAGAAAAGGAAGGCTGGCGGAACAGAATTTACTCTCCCGCGTTTCAGAGTCAAATCTAAAAAATTAACAAGGTATGTACAAATGAAAGTGGTCGTATAAGTATATACCTTTAATAATTCCCTGATGATTTGATGTTTTGAACTTCCCATCTTCGATTTGAATAGGTCTTCTGGTGTTCCGGTCGTTTCCGACCAGGTTCTTTGTGAGACCCTTAATTATTGGGATTGTGCCGAATTATAATTATACTGGTAGCATAATTCTTAATTAAGGAACAGTGTAACGTCCTTAATAAAGATCATACTAGAAGCATAATCATAACAAGTAACAATCCAACAATTAGGTTCCCGGATATATGTCATGCAATAGTTCCCAGGATTAGTGACTATTGCGCATATATCCTTAATCAACATTGCATCAATCACATACAAGTCATACATTCACATAATTATACATTAATTATTACATCTCCAAATTCGGTTGCTACAGTACCAGATTGCTACAGTACAGAAATATGAACAGATGACCTTGGGTCATTAGCAAAAAGAGCAACAGCGGAAACGAAAAGATAAAAACAAAACCACCAATGGCCCCATCATCCCGAGCTATTGCGTGGAGAATAAAACTAGCACTACTCGTTAGCGTCACCCACATCGGCGCTAACGGGCATCTCATACAGATATCCATCCTCACCTGCAACAAGAGGTCATAAAACCCTGAGTACGAAAGGTACTCAGCAAGACTTACACAAACTAATAAAAGAAAGTGGTTGTTAGAACCTATACAATGGAATAGAAAGTATATATGCATAAGGTTGACAATGAAGGTTTAAATGGTTCAGTTTGCATAAAGCGATACATCTTAACCTACAATTGCTATATTTTGATAAAGCAGTTTTAACAAATTGATTTGGACTAAAACAGTGAATAAGTGTAATTGTAAACATAAACAGTAACAAGAATAAATAACATCTCACAATCAATTATGCAGAACAATCATCATGCCGAACCAATTCCCAAAACCCAAAATTAGAATAACTTCTATCTGGTGACATCAATCCAAGCGTTGTCAAGAATCAGTGGACACGGCTATTCAATAGTTTTAACCTGCGGGGTGTACATCTTTACCCACATGACTTAGTTAGCCCGTAAGCCTCCTAATGATAGCACACTTCCTTTGGTATGCGGCCGGTAAACTAAGATTTGGTATTTTCAACAAGTTAACACTATTGAGTTGGATGACCCATGTGAGATTAATCCGCTTAAACGGTGATAGCATACATTCAACCGGGCTCACATGTTGTACAGGAATGCCGACCCATCAATTAAATGCAAACTCGTGTTAGCCACACATATTACACATGATCGGGGCCTGAAGGAGCGTACATGCGATGTAACACATCTACGCCTTACCCATCTAAGAACATCGATATCAATATAAGCTCCACATGGCATACGACACGGCCGAAGACTTAAGCATCTATGCCATATGAAATCAATACACATGTCCTTACTCTCACATATCCAACTCAATAGCATTAACCCTTTACTTAACCAAGCAGCGCCCATACTTGCATGTGGAAGTACGTTGGGGCTTGAATTGGGCCGTCAGAGTTCAGTCCTTAATCAACCCAGACAAGACATCCACATTTCCCAATTCTCGTGCACAAAGGCACCATCACTAGCATCCACTTGTCCAGATTTGAATTGATTGATAACAGGATTTAGAAGCATTTCCAAATCAAATAAACTGAACCAGAATCAAAATAATTATAAATCATTTGTTGTCCCCAAGTCTGACAAGCTAAGCTTGCCAAACTCTAACGTTCTATGGACTGCATGGCTAAGCAAAAATTAAAACTAAATATTATAACATCACAACTAGCTTAGGTTGAGTGTATGGTTGAATTAAGGATAAGCCACAATTTCAGGGTATAACTAACTAGGAACAGGCATAAATAGATTTTTAGAAATTTGCATGCAGTGTCACCAGTATTTTAGAATTCTCAGTTCAAAAGAATAGGTTCAACATAGTGCGAGAGGAAGCTTGCCTTGATAGTAGTATATAACCTCTTGTTCGAGTTCTTGAGGTTCAACAAAAGATTCAACCAACTCGGAAGAACCGATTATCTAAAAGAGAATAAAAGAATTCCAATGAACACAGGAAAACAGAGAACAAAAAGGCATAAAAGAATGCATGATCAAAATGATAATGCATGGGTAGCAATATGCTTAGACTATATTTAATTCAATAAGGATAATGACCCATATGTACTACCTACTAACAAAGGCTACCCAGATTTTTAGATTTAGAAATATAGCTACTGATGTCGGGTTTTATATCTTTGGAGCAGACAAGAACAAATAATTAGTTACTTAGCTTAACTCTATATAAATAAAATGCTACTGAGGATAGCTAAGTGTATTAAATTGGTGTTGTGAGCTAACTAGTCATTTACTACTTATTAATGTTAATTTGAGATTTAAGACTTTGTTGTCTGTGTGGTCGGTTGGACCAATCACGTAAGTCTGCAAGGAGCTCTTTTACCATTTTGGGTAGGCTTGAGAACCCACTTAACATAAAAGTTTTAAGTGACGCGTTGTAGTTATCTCGAAGTAGATAACACTAACACCCATTAATACCAATTATGTATGTTTGGTTCATGGAGCGAAAAAGCAAAGTGGTTCTTTGTCGGTTTAGACATCAATAAATAATAAGGAATCTTCACTATTATGGTTAGTGTAGAAACCATACAACTCATTGATTATCTATCATTAGCAATGTAAGATCTTGGACTCAATTTGTTGATGTTGTCGGTTTGACCAATAACTTTGAAACAAAAAGTCTTTTACTCCTTTACGGTTGACTTAGGAACTACACAACCCAAGGACTTAATTAAAGGTTAAAGCTGACAGGGAAGTAATAATTACCATAACACACTCATGCTGATCTAACACAGTCAACTATAGAAGGTAAGGCAAAATGGACTTTTTGTCGGTTGAACCGACAAACCAGCAGAAAAAAAAAGGTTTACACTAAATGATGTTCCAGTGATCATATAAGTCAAAAAGGGGTCTAAAATGATACTAGAGTTTATTTAGCCTTAACTAGACTAGCATCCTAACAAGAGAAACTCTATTTCTAGAAAATGATATGAAAGACCGAAAAGTTATAAAAATAACTTTTTCAGTTGCAAGGAACAGGGATCATCACATGAACAGATGAGTGATCCTAGTGAGTGAGGGATGTCCTAAAAGAATTTAAGCTAACAGAAGACAAGACTAACTCACTAGCTAGGGTTTGGAAAAGATAGAGCCAAGCTCTTGGTCAAACAAGAAAAGATCCAGTAGCCTTTTTCCTTGTGCTGACCAAAAGAAGATGATGAACTTAGCTCTAAAGATCATTAGATAAATATTTGCTAAGGAAAAGATGGAACCTAACTCACCCAAGTGAGGTTTTCCAAATGAAGTTTCACAGCTCAAGTTGACAGGGAGCAAGTCCTAAGTCCAACCTACAAGAAATACCCAAAACCACCTTAGTATAAGATGTAGGTATGCTTGTAGTTGAACAGAGCAGAGGAACAAGGGTGCTTCACTGTGAAGAAGATAAGGCTAATGAGCTTCTCCCTTGGTCAACAATGTCAGAAGTCCCAAGACTAAGGTTTATATAGTGTATAGAGGTTATGGAGCAACCGAGAATGGCCTAGAGATCATGAGGTGGCACTAATGGATAGATATGAAGGGATAAATATCCTCAAAATACTGTGCATCACCACCATTTCGGCTGCAACATGGCCTACGGTTGAACACCAGAGAGCAAATAAAATTCTGCCACTTACATGTGGGCCCCAGGAGTATACACAGCATGCAGCGCACGCAGGGAACCAAAAGCTTGCCATCGACGCTGGGGCCCGAGGGCAAACCGGCCATCTGCCGCATCATCAAGACAAAGAAAAAACCGACACGATAATTTGGGCCCCAGAGAAAATCGCGCCATCAAGGCATACGCACAAGACGCAGGATTTTTCGCATCGCCCACCGTCCATTCCGAGATGAGCGGCGGTGATGCGGAGGCAAAATACATTGAACCGGTATGGGAGAACGTGGGCCACACGATCTTCAACGAACGGCCAGATCGCGAGCAGCCCGAAGTGGTCCGAAAGTTACAATTCACGCGAGCCGTCGGATTTAGGTTTAACGGTCGCGATTCCACGGGGAACTGTCGCGGTCCGATCGGCCCAATCTGCGAGAGCCGTGCGATCGCGAACCAACGGCCCAAGATGAGGCGCTCGCGGGAGCTCTTCGGCCCAAGGATTCCATCGCCGTTAAAGCGCGAATCAACGGCCCAGATCGAGGCGAGGTACGGCCGGTCCGAACGGCCCACTTCATCTGGCCCGTCCGCGCGAGAAGGGATGGCTGAGATGGGCTGGAGCTTTCGGACGCGCGGGGAAGGGAAGGTGGCCGAGCCGCACTGGGCTGAGCCAAGTCACAAGGTTTGAACCCTGGTCCGGTCGCTCTGATGATTAGACCGGGTTTAGTAGGAGGTTTGACGATTCATTTAAATTTTGAAAAGGTTTGACCAGGCCCTTAAATATGGCAAATAAATTTGTAAAATCCTGAAATTTTGCAGAACTGCTACTGGGATAATATATTCCCCAAATAAATTTTAAAATCACTGTTTCTTCTTTATAATTACATAAATAATTCATTTAAATCAACTAGGGTTTATTTAAAGACAATTATTTTTCTGAAATCCAATTTAACTTCTGTAAATTCAACAAAATTATTTTTGGGCATAATACTTCATCTAGTTTTGAAATAAAATAATTCCCAGTCATAATACCAACCAAAGGATGGTATTTCCTTTTGAAATTTTGATCAGTTGGAGTTTGGAATTTAGAAATTTGAGGAGATGAATTGTTACTGTTGCCTAATTTCCCAAAATGAGCAAAGTGATCTTGTGAACAACACCTTATTATCGCTTATTAGGGCCGAGGTCATTACAAACCTACCCCCTTAAGAAAATCTCGTCCGAGATTTAGTGATTCAGAAGTTGGACAAAGATAGAATTGAAATGATGCTTTAAGAAATAAAACATCGGTTGTCTTTATTTCCTTCAAAGACAAGAACAAGATTTCACATGACACATAGTGTTGTCATTACATTTTCTTTTTACATTGCTTTGTTTAACCTTGCCTTTCTTAATTCAAGGGCAAGTATTGAACAGCAAAAAGATGGGGATGCTCGATCTTCATCAGATCTTCGCGCTCCCATGTGGCTTCATCTTCTGAGTGATTAGCCCACTGAATTTTTAAGAACTTGACAGTGCGATTTCTTGTCCTCGTTCCTTTAAATGAGGATACGACCGGTTGTTCTTGATAGGAAAGGTCTGGTTGCAGATTAAGATTCTCATAAGTAGTGGCCTCGGTAGGAACACGAAGGCACTTCTTTAATTGAGAAACATGAAAGGTATCATGAACTGCCGACAGAGTGTCGGGAAGTTCCAATTGATATGCCACGGCTCCTCGTTTTGCAATAATTCGGAAAGGTCCGATATAGCGAGGTGCTAACTTCCCTTTCACTTGAAAACGATGAGTACCTTTCATCGGCGATACTTTAAGATAGACAAAATCATCTACCTCAAAGCTTAGTTCGCGACGGCGATGATCGGCATAGCTCTTCTGACGAGACTGGGCAGTTTTTAAACGGTCTCGAATCAGACGAACTTGTTCTTCGGCTTCTAAAACCAAGTCTGGGCCAAAGAATGGTCTTTCACCAGATTCTGACCAATTCAATGGAGTCCTACAAGCTCTTCCATACAAGGCTTCAAAAGGTGACATTTGAATACTTGCTTGGTAGCTATTATTGTAGGAAAACTCCACATACGGCAAAGATTTCTCCCAATTCTTGCCATATGCTAAAACACAAGCTCTCAAGAGATCCTCCATTATTTGATTCACCCTTCGGTTTGACCAGCGGTGCGAGGATGATAGCGATCTTTGAAGGATAATTCAGTTCCCATTGCTTGATGAAGACAATTCCAAAAATGGGAAGTGAATTGAGACCCACGGTCTGAAACAATGATTTTAGGAACACCGTGGAGACAAACAATTCTAGCAATATAGAGTTCTGCCAATTGCTTGCCATTGAAAGTGGTTCTGACAGGAATGAAATGAGCCACTTTCGTCAGACGATCAATTATCACCCATATGGCATCAAATCCATTCTGGGACTTGGGAAGTCCGGTAACAAAATCCATACCGACTTCTTCCCATTTCCATTGTGGAATAGGTAAAGGCTGAAGGGTACCAGCAGGTTTCAAGTGCTCTGCTTTAACCCTTTGGCATATATCACATTCAGCAACATACTGAGCAATTTGCCTTTTCATTTTGCTCCACCAAAATGTTTTCTTCAAATCCTGGTACATCTTAGTACTGCCAGGATGTATAGAAAATTTGGAATTATGAGCCTCTTTAAGAATTAGCTCTCTCAGCTGTGAATCTGAGGGTACCACTAAACGATTGCGATATCGAATGGTACCATGAGCATCTTCAGAAAACTCATTGGCTTTACCTGACTTCATGTTTGCTTTAATCTCTGCTACCTCAGCATCAGTTTTCTGGGCCTCCAGAATCTGATCTTCAAGTGTTGACTTTACTTCTAAGGCAGCAAGAAATCCATCTTCAACCATTTCGAGACTTAAGCGCTGGAAGTCAGCACATAAGCTCTTAGTCAATGGAATTGTTGATAAGCAATTGCACTGTGACTTCCTGCTTAGAGCATCAGCCACAACATTGGCTTTGCCAGGATGGTAGTGAATACCCATATCGTAGTCTTTGATCAATTCAAGCCATCGTCTTTGTCTCATATTCGGATCAACTTGAGTGAATATGTATTTCGAACTCTTATGATCGAGATAGATTTATAGCGATTGCCAAGAAGGTAATGTCGCCAAATCTTTAAGGCATGGACTACTGCCGCCAATTCTAAATCATGGGTAGGATAATTCACCTCATGAGGTCGCAACTGCCTGGATGCATATGCCACAACTCGGCCCTCTTGCATAAGCACACAGCCAAGTCCATGGCGAGATGCATCACAATAAATATCAAAGTCCTTATGGACATCTGGAAGAGTGAGAACAGGAGCTTCAGTCAGGAGCTTTCTCAAAAGCTGAAAACTGTTTTCACATTCCACTGACCAAAAGAATTTGTTCTCCTTCTTCAAAAGCTGAGTCAGAGGTCTGGAAATCTTGGAAAAGTTTTCAATGAACCTACGGTAATATCCCACAAGTCCAAGGAAACTTAGAATCTCCGGAACATTCTTGGGCTGCTTCCAATCTAGTACATCCTGTACTTTGCTGGGATCAACAGTAATACCTCCTTCGGATAATACATGTCCCAGAAATACCACTTGCTTGAGCCAGAAAGCACACTTGCTAAATTTGGCATACAGCTGATGCTTGCGAAGTGTATCCAGCACAAGTCTCAAATGATGCTCATGCTCTTTATCAGACTTGGAGTAGATAAGAATGTCGTCAATAAACACAACAACAAACTTATCCAAGAAATCCATGAATCTTGAATTCATTAGATTCATGAAATAAGCGAGAGCATTTGTTAGACCAAAGGACATAACGATACTCGTATAATCCATAACGAGTAGAAAATCTTGTTTTAGGAATATCCTCGCCTAACTTTGATCGATGATAGCCCTAACATAAATCAATCTTAGAAAAGACACGGGCTCCAGATTAAGCGGTCAAGCAGATCATCAATTAGGGAAGAGGATACTTATTCTTGATAGTAACCTCATTTAACAGACGGTAATCTACACACATCCGTAAAGTCTGGTCTTTCTTTTTGACAAAGATGGCGGGCATCCCGTGTGAGAACTTCGATCGAATGAAACCTTTGTCAAGCAATTCTCCAAGCTGTTTCTTCAATTCAAACAGCTCATTGGAAGGCATGCGATAAGGTCTTCTCGAAATGGGAGCGATGCAGGGAACTAGTTCAATTATTTAACTCTACTTCCGATCGGGTGGTATCTGGGAAGTTCTTGAGAAAGACATCCCGATATTCACACACTCTTAATCGACTCTAAGGTAGGAGTGATATCGACTTTCAATGCACCAAGGTGGGAATGGATCGCTCTAGGTTGAAAAATGGTGAAAGGCCATTTTTATTAGTGAGGATATAGTTCTCTGGGCACAATTAATTTGGCGAAGTTCTTGGACAACCAGTCCATACCCAAAATGACATCTATCCCTTTAGAGTTTATCACAATCAGGTTGGCCCAAAAATCTACCCCTTCAATATTAATATTGACATTAAGGCAGATTTTATCAGTCATAAATCTTGACCTGGTGAGTGAATAATATGAGGTGGTTGAAGCAGATGCATGTTTAATTGATGTTGAGTAGCAAACCGCCTACTAATAAAAGAATGGGATGCTCGAGTCAAATAGAACAATAGCTGAACTGAAATTAACTAGGAGCATACCAAGGATAACCTCGGTGTCTCGGCCGCTTCTTCAAAGATCAATTGATTCACACGACCACGCAGACGAGAACAGTCGAGCTTGACAAGCGCCTTTGGGGAACGTCACGGGGCCTTAAGATGGCGGAGATGGTGAGCAGTGGTAACCCTTTTGCCTTAGCAAAACATTGGTTATAAAATGTCGGCGACCACAATGGTAACATATCACCCCCGCCCTAACATTGATAGCAGAAGGTGGTCTGTGTCCACTAGGTCGGGACTGTCCAGCAGATAAAGGTGGACGAAAAGCAAACACCGGCGCATACTGGTGGAACTGGAGCTAGTGCTCGGAAGATCGAGGTTGCCACGATCGCGGTCATTGAGCGACCACTATATGTGAATTGGGTGGCCTTCGCTTAGTGAATCTTCAAAGCCTTGCTCTTGGTCTCGGCAATTATGGCTTTGTCCACAAGATGTTGAAAATTTCAAGTCTTGTATTGCCAAAGCCGATTCAGCTCCTCGGACAAACCATTCATAAAAGCGGTTTCGACGACGAGTGTCGGTCGAAACATCGTCGAGGACGTCTTCGAGCAAGAAAATTGAACTCATGAAGATACTCGATCATCGACTTTCGCCCTTGCTTGAGAGCGAGGAATTCCTGCTGCTTGAGCATCATCACTCCCTCAGGAATATGGGCCTCGCGAAAAGCCTCCATGAACTCAAGCCAGGTAGGAGTGTGACCGGTGGGTTGGATAGCTAGATAATTATCCCACCAATTACTAGCTGGTCCAGTCAACTGGTAGCTAGCATACAGAACCTTCTCCCTTTCAGAACATTGGGCAATGGTCAGCTTCTTTTCGATTTCCCGAAGCCACTCCTCTGCCTCCATTGGATCCTGGGAGCTGGAGAACACTGGCGGGTTAGTCCATTGAAAATCGTGAGACTACCTCGACCATGTTGAACTCTGCTCTACCACCGGTGTAGGAATAGAAGAAGTGTTGCTTGCATAATCTGCTCCAATATCTTGCGTCGATCCATGCGGTTGCGCTCAATTTGCATGAGCACGTCCGCCATAGTGGGTGGTGGAGGAAGTTCCTCTTCTGGCGACCACCTTGTGGACCATGAGATCCGGAAGGGTCGATCTGCTCTCCACGAGTTTGTAGAACAGGTGGAAAACCTCTCCTCTTGTTGTGTTCGCGATCGAGTGGTTGGTCTGTCATCCTGTTGCCATATAATGGTTAACAACATAACAAGGATACACTCGTGCTAACACATACAAGATTAGGAGATAGAAATTAATTAAACCTAAGCATGCGGCATGTCATGATGTGCAACCAATTAACACCAAAACAATAACACACCAAAAGTTGACCTTTATTTAACGACCAACTAATACCAAAATAACACCGGTAGAGAGTACAAAGAAAAGGGAAGCATTATTTTATTAACACATTAAGTCCAAATACACAAGTCGGCCACTCATCTATAGAGAAAAGACAAGGTAGATAAGAGACTGATCTTGGAAAATCAACAGAAAGATGGATAAGAATTGATAATAAAAGAAGATAAGGAATAAAAGATAGCAGACTTAGATCTTTTAGAAATTAATTTAAGTTAAAATAATGTCACAGAGACTCACTAAAGGTAACAACCATGCTAATTCTATTCTACAGGCAACCGTATGCTCTGAAACCAACGCTGTGAGACCCTTAATTATTGGGATTGTGCCGAATTATAATTATACTGGTAGCATAATTCTTAATTAAGGAACAGTGTAACGTCCTTAATAAAGATCATACTAGAAGCATAATCATAACAAGTAACAATCCAACAATTAGGTTTCCGGATATATGTCATGCAATAGTTCCCAGGATTAGTGACTATTGCGCATATATCCTTAATCAACATTGCATCAATCACATACAAGTCATACATTCACATAATTATACATTAATTATTACATCTCCAAATTCGGTTGCTACAGTACCAGATTGCTACAGTAACAGAAATATGAACAGATGACCTTGGGTCATTAGCAAAAAGAGCAACAGCGGAAGCAAAAGAATAAAAACAAAACCACCAATGGCCCCATCATCCCGCAGGCTATTGCGTGGAGAATAAAACTAGCACTACTCGTTAGCGTCACCCACATCGGCGCTAACGGGCATCTCATACAGATATCCATCCTCACCTGCAACAAGAGGTCATAAAACCCTGAGTACGAAAGGTACTCAAGGAAGACTTACACAAACTAATAAAAGAAAGTGGTTGTTAGAACCTATACAATGGAATAGAAAGTATATATGCATAAGGTTGACAATAGAAGGTTTAAATGGTTCAGTTTGCATAAAGCGATACATCTTAACCTACAATTGCTATATTTTGATAAAGCAGTTTTAATAAATTGATTTGGACTAAAACAAAGAATAAGTGTAATTGTAAACATAAGCAAGAACAAGAATAAATAACATCTCACAATCAATTATGCAGAACAATCATCATGCGAACCAATTCCCAAAACCCAAAATTAGAATAACTTCTATCTGGTGACATCAATCCAGCGTTGTCGTAGCAGTGGACACGGCTATTCAATAGTTTTAACCTGCGGGTGTACATCTTTACCCACATGACTTAGTTAGCCCGTAAGCCTCCTAATGATAGCACACTTCCTTTGGTATGCGGCCGTAAACTAAGATTTGGTATTTTTCAACAAGTTAACACTATTGAGTTGGATGACCCATGTGAGATTAATCCGCTTAAACCAGTGATAGCATACATTCAACCGGGGCTCACATGTTGTACCGGAATGCCGACCAGATCAATTAAATGCAAACTCGTGTTAGCCACACATATTACACATGATCGGGGCCTGAAGGAGCGTACATGCGATGTAACACATCTACGCCTTACCCATCTAAGAACATCGATATCAATATAAGCTCCACATGGCATACGACACGGCCGAAGACTTAAGCATCTATGCCATATGAAATCAATACACATGTCCTTACTCTCCAGTATCCAACTCAATAGCATTAACCCTTTACTTAACCAAACAGCGCCCATACCTTTGCATGTGGAAATGCGTTGGGGCTTGAATTGGGCCGTCGAGTTCAGATCCTTAATCAACCCGCACAAGACATCCACATTTCCCAATTCTCGTGCACAAAGGCACCATCACTAGCATCCACTTGTCCAGATTTGAATTGATTGATAACAGGATTTAGAAGCATTTCCAAATCAAATAAACTCGAACCGAATCAAAATAATTATAAATCATTTGTTGTCCCCAAGTCGACAAGCTAAGCTTGCCAAACTCTAACGTTCTATGGATTGCATGGCTAAGCAAAAATTAAAACTAAATATTATAACATCACAACTAGCTTAGGTTGAGTGTATGGTTGAATTAAGGATAAGCCACAATTTCGTGGTATAACTAACTAGGAGCAGGCATAAATAGATTTTTAGAAATTTGCATGCACAAAGTCACTTTGTATTTTAGAATTCTCTGAGCTCAAAAGAATAGGTTCAACATGGTGCAGAGAGGAAGCTTGCCTTGATAGTAGTATATAACCTCTTGTTCAGGTTCTTGAGGTTCAACAAAAGATTCAACCAACTCAGAAGAACCAGTATCTAAAAGAGAATAAAAGAATTCCAATGAACACAGGAAAACAGAGAACAAAAAGGCATAAAAGAATGCATGATCAAAATGATAATGCATGGGTAGCAATATGCTTAGACTATATTTAATTCAATAAGGATAATGACCCATATGTACTACCTACTAACAGTGGCTACCCAGATTTTTAGATTTAGAAATATAGCTACGATGTCGGGTTTTATATCTTTGAGCAGACAAACAACAAATAATTAGTTACTTAGCTTAACTCTATATAAATAAAATGCTACAGGATAGCTAAGTGTATTAAATTGGTGTTGTGAGCTAACTAGTCATTTACTACTTATTAATGTTAATTTGAGATTTAAGACTTTGTTGTCTGTGTGGTCGGTTGGACCAATCACAGAAGTCTGCAAGGAGCTCTTTTACCATTTTGGGTAGGCTTGAGAACCCACTTAACATAAAAGTTTTAAGTGACGTTGTAGTTATCTGGGAAGTAGATAACACTAACACCCATTAATACCAATTATGTATGTTTGGTTCATGGAACGAAAAAGCAAAGTGGTTGCTGTCGGTTTAGACATCAATAAATAATAAGGAATCTTCACTATTATGGTTAGTGTAGAAACCATACAACTCATTGATTATCTATCATTAGCAATGTAAGATCTTGGACTCAATTTGTTGATGTTGTCGGTTTGACCAATAACTCAAAAAGCGATAAAAGTCTTTTACTCCTTTACGGTTGACTTAGGAACTACACAACCCAAGGACTTAATTAAAGGTTAAAGTCGACAGGAAGTAATAATTACCATAACACACTCATCTTGATCTAACACGACCAACTATAGAAGGTAAGGCAAAATGGACTTTTTGTCGGTTGAACCGACAAACCAGCAGAAAAGAAAAAGGTTTACACTAAATGATGTTCGAGTGATCATATAAGTCAAAAAGGGGTCTAAAATGATACTAGAGTTTATTTAGCCTTAACTAGACTAGCATCCTAACAAGAGAAACTCTATTTCTAGAAAATGATATGAAAGACCGAAAAGTTATAAAATAACTTTTTCATTTGCAAGGAACGAGGATCATCACATGAGCAGATGAGTGATCCTAGTGAGTGAGGATGTCTAAAAGAATTTAAGCTAACGAAGACAAGACTAACTCACTAGCTAGGGTTTGGAAAAGATAGAGCCAAGCTCTTGGTCAAACAAGAAAAGATCCAGTAGCCTTTTTCCTTGTGCTGACCAAAAGAAGATGATGAACTTAGCTCTAAAGATCATTAGATAAATATTTGACCTAACTCACCCAAGTGAGGTTTTCCAAATGAAGTTTCACAGCTCAAGTTGACAGGGAGCAAGTCCTAAGTCCAACCTACAAGAAATACCCAAAACCACCTTAGTATAAGATGTAGGTATGCTTGTAGTTGAGCAGGAAGCAGAGGAACAAGGGTGCTTCACTTTGTGAAGAAGATAAGGCTAATGAGCTTCTCCTTGGTCAACAATGTCAAGTCCCAAGACTAAGGTTTATATAGTGTATAGAGGTTATGGAGCAGCCGAGAATGGCCTAGAGATCATGAGGTGGCACTAATGGATAGATATGAAGGGATAAATATCCTCAAAATCATGCATCACCACCATTTAATTTGCAACATGGCCTACGGTTGAACACCGAGAGAGCAAATAAAATTACGCCACTTACATGTGGGCCCCAGAGTATACACACGATGCATCACGACGCCTTGAGAACCAAAAGCTTGCCATCGACGCGGGCCTGTGGGCAAACCGGTTAAGCCATCTGATTCCGCGACAAAGAAGAAAAACCGACAATGACAATTTGGCCCCAGAGAAAATCGCGCCATGCAACAAGACGCAGGATTTCCATCGCGACCCACCGCCCATTCCGAGATGAGCGGCGGTGATGTGGAGGCAAAATACATTGAACCGGTATGGGAGAGCGTGGGCCACGATCTTCAGCGAGCGACCGGATCGCGAGCAGCCCGAAGTGGTCCGAAAGTTACAATTCACGCGAGCCGTCGGATTTAGGTTTAACGGTCGCGATTCCACGGGGAACTGTCGCGGTCCGATCGGCTCAATCTGCGAGAGCCGTGCGATCGCGAACCAACGGCCCAAGATGAGGCGCTCACGGGAGCTCTTCGGCCCAAGGATTCCATCGCCGTTAAAGCGCGAATCAACGGCCCAGATCGACGCGAGGTACGGCGGTCGAACGCCCACTTCATCTGCCCGTCCGCGAGAAGGATGGTGAGATGGGCCGGAGCTTTGGACGCTGAGGGAAGGGAAGGTGGCCGAGCCGAACTGGCGCCGACTGGCTGAGCCAAGTCACAAGGTTTGAACCCTGGTCCGGTCGCTACAGTACTAGACCGGGGTTTAGGCCGGGAGGTTTGACCAGATTCATTTAAATTTTGAAAAGGTTTGACCAGGCCCTTAAATATGGCAAATAAATTTGTAAAATCCTGAAATTTTGCAGAACTGCTACTGGGATAATATATTCCCCAAATAAATTTTAAAATCACTGTTTCTTCTTTATAATTACAAAAATAATTCATTTAAATCAACTAGGGTTTATTTAAAGACAATTATTTTTCTGAAATCCAATTTAACTTCTGTAAATTCAACAAAATTATTTTTGGGCATAATACTTCATCTAGTTTTGAAATAAAATAATTCCCAGTCATAATACCAACCAAAGGATGGTATTTCCTTTTGAAATTTTGATCGAGTTGGAGTTTGGAATTTAGAAATTTGAGGAGATGAATTGTAACTTTGTTGCCTAATTTGCCAAAATGAATAAGTGATCTTGTGAAAAACACCTTATTACTTGTTTATTAGGGCCGAGGTGTTACATTCTTCCCGAAGACCCGGTACCTGCGGGAGTTCCTGACCAGAACATTTCCCAGGACAAAGTTCCTGAGGAAACAGTGGTCGAAGAAGCCCCCGAGCAGGTGTCAAGGGCAATGGTTGAGTTGGAACCCTTGGTGATTCAAACTCCTTCTGTGGAGGTAGATGCCTCTGAAGGCCCTCAACAAGTCTTGACCCTTGTTGGTAATTCTTCCCAAACTAACAAGTTCCCTTTTCGTCCCCGATTTATCGAGGATAAGGAGCTTGATGAGGCGTGGCAGAAAGTATCGGACAATCAACTTAAGATGTATCCTGATTTGATTTTTGCCGGTTACAACGACCTAGCAATTCGGGTAAGTATTCTACGACCAGCTTTATAGCCTTTCTTTAAAAAGTTTATATGAAACTTAAAAAAGAGAATGCTATTTGTGCAGCATTTGGTCGAGAATTTCACTGTGGTCGGAGGACTAACACAGCGAGTTAAAGATTTGGAGCAAAAGCACTCCGAGTTGGAAAGTAAGAACTTTTTCTTTTTAACCTTTTGTTTCTTCTTCAATACATTGTTCTTCCATAATTATTCTCCCTTGTCATATTTGACAGATTTGGAGAAAATAAAAGAAGAAATTGTGGCTGAGAAAGCCAGGACAGCTTGTCTTGAAGAAGAAATAAAAGCTAAAGACCGGTTGGTTGATGAAGCCAATTTAGCTAGAGACCGGTCGATCGCTGAAGCAACGACCAAAAATGAAACACTCAACAAAAGAATTGAAGGTAATATGTCATAAACTTGACTTATTATTTTTCCTTCAATTATGTTTGTGCTCATTAATTGATTTGCCTTTGCAGAGCAAACGCAAACGCTGGCCAGAGTAGAGAAGACTTTGAAATTTCAGCAGGATAAGGAGGCGGCTCTTGCGCAAAGTATTGATGAAAAGCTTCATGCTTTGAAAAAGATGATCTTTGATATGGGATCAGGATCAAGCCTGCCTATCTTAACAGATCCGATAGAGAAAATGAACTATTTGGGTCAACTTCTAGAGGATCTTAAAGTTCTGCTCAATACTACTCGGACGAACTATGCCCAGGCCATGAAAGAAGGTGTTGCTAACGGAGTTAGTTTTGCTTTGGCAAAACTAAAGGCTTCCGACCCCTCCATTAATCTCCAAGCTGTTGAAGATGACTTCAACCGCCTACCTGATGAGGCGACCAAATTCATGGAAGAACTCAAGCCGCTCGGAGATAAAGTTGTAGAGGAGATGGAGATCGGATCTCCAACAAGCAGTAGTTAGTCTGGGAATATTTCTAGAGTAGATTCATGCAAATGTAAAAAATAATTGAATATGTACAAAACTTACCTTTTATGTCATTGACATAACTTTTGTTTATCCTGTTTGACTTTTAAACTTCTCATATATTCCCTAGCCCCCGACTGCTTTATAGTAGGAGAACTTTACTGTACAAGTAGGTAGCCAAGAAAGAGAATAAAAAAGGTCGTAACCATTTATTTTAGTTTTTGAAGGTATGTTCTGATGGTTAAGACAAAACTGATCGTTGTAATACTAGGAGATCAAATGTGGTCGGAACCAGCTTATGATTTCGACTAGTTGTAGATCTTTGTTTGTCATAATTGAAATACCAATCAAAAAACCGTGTATGGTCGGAAAAAAGACTTTGTCGTATTTGACATAAGAAGAAATGCAAAAATATATGCAGCAATTTATAAGTGAACTTTGTTTATATCTATTGTCCCATAGTTTGGTCGGAATTAATGCTAAGACATGAAGGCATACAACATATTTCTTGAAACGTGTTCAAACTCTTTATCCGACTGGTAGCGAGGATCGTAAGAAATGAACCGTCGCTAGGAGGCTCCTTCGAGTGGGCAGGACCATGTGCGAAAAAGGAGAGACTTCGACTAGGAGGCTTTCCGTGTCCCGACCAGTAGCCAGACAAGAGTAGACCAGAATCTTGAAATAATGAAGTATAATCTTCAAAATCTTGAGCATATCATTTAGTATATAGTTATTTGTGTGATGCTCTGATTACTCATATATTTCTTTAAGAAATGAGTGTAGTCGCGCGTGGGAATCATTTTAGAAAATGCTCACGACTAGGACTAAAACGGCGTATGACATAGAAGTCATTGCCACAGAGTAGCAGAGATCCTTGAAAAGGATGCCGGAGAGAGAATTGGCTTCTTTGACCAGTTTAACAATAATAAACGACCAGAATATAGGTATATATATATAAGCAAGGTTACACTTCTTAATAAATTTAATGAATTTATTGAATTTGAAATTGAAAGAAATGAAAGAATGTAAAATAATTTAAGCATAGAACTTACGCAATTGATCGATGTTCCATGAATTTGACAAAATTTGCCCATCAGACATAGCTAGTCGTACGGAACCTGGTCGGGTGACTTCGACCACAGTGTAAGGACCTTCCCACTTGGGAGAAAGTTTATTGCGATTTGCTTGGCTCTGAATTTTTCTGAGAACCAGATCACCTATAGCAAGGCTGCGAGGTTGCACCTTACGACTATGGTACCTTCGCATGGGTTGTTGGCAGACCGCTGATCGTAAAAGGGCTTGGTTTCGTCGTTCTTCAAGGAAATCGACGTCGTCGAGTCTTCGTTCATTCTGATCAGTTCATTAAAATGATTAGTTCGAGCAGAGCCAATTTTGAGTTCTGGAGGAAGCATGGCTTCAGCACCATAAACCAAAAAGAATGGCGTTTCACCGGTCACACGACTGGTCGTGGTTCGAACGGCCCATAATACAGAGGGAAGTTCTTGAACCCAAACTCTTGACCGTTTGATTAACTGGTCGAATACTCGACGTTTGATCCCTTGCATAATGATACCATTAGCCCGCTCAACTGCTCCGTTGCTCTGCGGATGAGCAACAGAAGCAAAATGAACTTTGACACCAAGTTCATCGCAGAATTCTTGGCATTGACTGCTGGAGAACTAGGCACCATTATCTGTGATTATACGACTGGGTACACCGAATCGTGTGATCACGCTTTTCATAAGGAATCTCTTAGCGGCCTCAGTTGTTATTTTAACAACTGGCTCGGCTTCAATCCATTTTGTAAACGTGTCAATCATGACAAAAAGGAATTCGAAGCCCCCGGGTGCTCTTGGGAAAGGTCCCAGAATGTCCAGTCTCTATGTTGCAAAAGGCCAAGAAAGAGGAATTGTTTGTAAGGCTTGTGCTAGCTGATGTACTTGTCGGCTATGAAACTGACATTGTACACACTTTGTCACAAGTTCCTTGGCATCATGAAGGGCAGTTGGCTAGTAATATCCTTGCCGGAAGGCTTTACCGACCAGGGTTCTGTAGGAATGATGTGCTCCACAGACTCCTTCATGGATTTCGGTTAGCAACTTAATGCCATCCGTTTGAGATATGCATCTCATCAACACTCTATGAGATCCTCGTTTATACAAGGTACGTTCGATTAGAGTGTATGATTTGGCTTTTCGTGCTATACGATCAGCCTCTACATCATCTTCTAGAATTGTGTCATGCTGAAGATAATTGTAGATCGATGTCATCCAGTCTCTACCTTGATCGTGATAAATACCAACCGTCAACGACACATGGAGCATCCATGTTCCCTTGATCGGTTTATGCGACCAGTAAAGAATCATGTATGTTCTCGGAAGGCTCAACTACCGAGGGTGAATTGAGTTGCTCGAGAAAAACTCCGGGCGGGACGGTCGACCTTGTGGAGGCCATCTGTGCCAACTGGTCTAGGAATATGTTGGATCTGAAATCCGAAGAAGTGCTTTTCGAGTTTTCGTACTTCCGCCAGATAAGATGACATCTTGGTACTCGAGCATTGATACTCTTTCCCTACTTGATTCGCTACTAGTTGAGAATCGCCTTTCACTAGTATGTCTGCGAATCCCGAGCTTAACGAGTTTGCGTCGAGTCCCGCCATAAACCTTCATATTCTGCCATATTATTTGTGGCAGGAAAGTTTAACTGGATGGCGTACTTGATGTGTTCGCCAGTAGGGGATATCAAGACCACTCCAGCCCCCGATCCTTTTAACATCAAGGAACCGTCAAAGTACATTGTCCACTCGTCGTGGTGTTCATACTTGAGCCCTTGGGTGGGTTCAGGGTTTGTCCATTTGGCAATGAATTTTGCTATTGCCTGAGACTTTATTGCTGTTCGTGAAATGAAATGGAGGTCGAACGCCCCTAGCTTGACTGCCCATTTTGCTATTCGTCCTGATGATTCCCTGTTTCCAAGGACTTGACCAAGGGGATATCCGGTCGGTACGACCACTCTGTGGGCCTGAAAGTAGTGCCTTAACTTCCTTGAAGACATAAGGAGGCCATAGAGCAACTTTTGTACCTGTGGGTATCTTTCCTTTGGTCCATGTAAGACTTCGCTTACGTAATAAACTGGTCGTTGGATGTTATCCCTTTCTACGACTAGTACACCGCTAACTGTCTGTGGTGTTGCTGCCACGTAAATTAGCAATGTTTCTCCCGATCTCGGAGAAACTAAGACCGGGGTACTCGTAAGGTACTTTTTAAGTTCTTCAAAGGCATCGTTTGTCTCTTTAGTCCACTCGAAACTCCCATGTTTTCGAAGAAGTTTAAAGAAAGGTAATCCTTTTTCCCCTAACCTTGCTATGAAACGACTTAACGCTGCCATACAGTCGGTTAGTTTCTGGACCTCCTTCTTCGTGGTCGGAGAGCGCATCTGGTCGATGGCCGTAATTTTTACTGGGTTTGCTTCAATACCTCTAGCCGAGACTAGGAAACCGAGCAGTTTTCCAGCAGAAACTCCAAACACACACTTTTCCGAATTCAACTTGAGGTTATGTCTTCTCAAGTTGTTGAAAGTTTCTTGTAAGTCAGGAATGTGATGACCAGCGTTGGTGGTCTTTACGACCAGATCATCAACGTAGGCTTCTAGATTCCGACCAATTTGTGGGCTAAAGGTTTTTTGCATCAACCTTTGAAAAGTTGCACCAGCGTTTTTGAGACCAAATGGCATCTTAATATAACAATAAGTGTCATATGGGGTGATGAAGGAAGTTTTCTCCTCATCTTCTTTACACATACTAATCTGGTGGTACCCTGAATATGCATCTAAAAAACTTAGTAACTCACACCCAGAAGTAGAGTCTACCAGTTGGTCAATGCGCGGAAGGGGAAATTATTCTTCGGACAAGCTTTATTAAGATCTGTAAAGTCGATACACATTCGCCATTTCCCATTATTTTTTCTAACCATTACAGGATTGGCAAGCCACTGAGGGTGATCGACTTCACGAATAAACCCAGCCTTGAGGAGCTTGTCAATCTCCGACTGGATTGCTTCCTTCTGATCAGGCGCGAAACGCCGAAGCTTCTGCTTGATCGGTTTTTTGGCAGGCTGGAGAGCTAGCCTGTGCTCGATCACCTCTCGGGGGACTCCAGGCATATCAGATGCTTGCCAGGCAAACACGTCCTGATTTGCTCAGAGGAAGGACACGAGCGACTCTTCCTATTTGGGGTCGAGTCTTGCCCCGACCAGAACCTTGCGGGTAGTTGAGTCAGGATTTCCTGACCCAGGTGACGACTTGACGCTGTCCGGAGAAGCGCCTTTGTCGAGTAGTACTTCCTTTGTCTAGTCGGATGGCTTGGGTGTCATTTTCGGCCTCGAGTGCTTGACCTGCATGGGAGATGGATTAGCCTCTCTGGTCGGAAGTTCATCGACCAGTTCAAAGGATTTCCGATCGCATACGTAAGCCATTTTCTGATCTCCTCAAATAGTAATGACTCCCTTTGGCCCCAGCATTTTCAAACTTTGATTACCGTAATGCATGGCTATCAAGAACTTTGCTAATGCCGGTCGACCAAGAATTCTGTTGTATACGGATTCAAAGTTTACCACATCAAATGGAATTTTCTTTGTTCGGAAGTTATCAGGCCTTCCGAACATAACCGGTAAGGAAACTTGTCCTATCGGTTTAGCGGTGGAGCCAGGAACTATGCCATGAAAGGCATATTTCACCGGTTTCACCTTTGACATGGGGACTTGCATTTCTTCTAAAGCTCCCACAAATAATATATTCAAAGAACTACCTCCATCTACTAAGACTCGATTAACCCTACAATTATTAATAGTTGGTTCAACAATGATAGGGAACCTACCCTACGAGTCGAGGAATGGGGCGATCCTTTCTTTCAAGGAAATGCGGTGTCCGACCACTTCGATTGCTTGATCACAGCCGGAGATTCGACGAGGTTGAGCTCCCGCTCCATGGCCTTCAGATGACGCCTGGATTCGTATGAAGAAGATCCTCCAAAAATCATGTTGACTGTGTGTTGGGGATCCTGGTACTCCATCTCTTCGTCGCCATCCTTGTCCTTTTTGGAACTCGTTTCTCCGGGTTCCTGTATTGCGGGAAATGGTCCTTTACCTGCATAATAATCCTCCAATTTCTTTTGCCAGACATGACAGGTGTGCAGATCATGCCTTGCCTACTGGTGAAGTAGACACCACTTCTTGTTTGTCTGGAATCCTTCGATCGGAGCTTTCGTCTTGCTTCGACCGGCATAGTCCTTCTTTCCCTTCCTGAATTTGTCAGGAATGGCAAGGACTTCCTTGTCGTCGGGTCTGTGGTTCTTTTTCTTCTTGAGAGACTTCTTGTTCTTTTTCTCTGGTTTGTCCAGGCCGGGCTGGGGAATCTTGTCTTTTCGGTCAATGGCTTCACACCACTCGATCGCTTCGCTAGCGGTGGCATACTTGTCCGCCATATCAAAAAGCTCAACGGTTGTTCTTGGAGGGTTCATTGCTATGTCCTCCGTAAACCGCTGATTCCTTAGACCTGTTTTAAAAGCCTGAATAACAGAGGACTCTGCGACTTCGGGTATAGAGTTGCGAACCTGGCTGAACCTCTTGATGTATTGACGTAAAGTGTCATCAGAGCCCTGCCGGATTCTGTGGAGATCATCCTCCTTTCCAGGGCGGTCGTACGTACCCTGGAAGTTTGCAATGAGAAGATCGCAGAGTTGCTCCCAAGTATAGATCGATCCGACCGGTAGGTTTAACAACCACGACCGGGCAGACCCTTCGAGCATGGTGGGTAAATAGTTGTCCATTATATTCTCATCGCCACCAGCAGCTCTGATGGCGGTGTTATATATTTGGAGAAATTCCAATGGGTTTTGAGTTCCATTGAATTTGTCCAAGTTGGCCGGTCGGAACCAGTTAGGCCAACGCACAGCTTGGAGCCCCGCTGAGAAGGCTCGACATCCTGTGATTGATTCATGGCGCCTTCTCTGGGAAGGTGCCGGATTGTAATCGATCGGAGAGCGGTTCCTAGGGTTGGAACGCTGGACCTCCGGTGTGCCGATCCGGTCGTGGACATTGGTGTGATGCCTCCGACCGCCCACTTGATTCAAACGATGTCGGAGATCGTTAGGTCCAAGTGGTAGTTCTTCTCGATGTAATGAGGGAGTGGCTTCCTGGAATAGCCTCCTCCCCTCGTGACTCCTTGGTCGGAATCGTCGAGGGGGTCTTGGTATCGATTGTTCTCTGGTATGACCATATTGTCCCCTGCTGAGGGAGGAACGTTGGGACGAAGTCATAGTCTGACTTCCCGGAACCCTTTGTTCCCGATACGCTTCCGTGCGCTGCATGGTCTGTTGGAGAATTTCAGATACCTGACCTACGAGTTATACAAAACCTGGAGTTTCTGCTAAAGCAGGATCGTAATTATTTAACATGTCTTGAACACGCCGCAAGTTTTGTAGCCATTCTGAAGGTCTTAGGGGTTCATCTTGTCGAGGTGTACGCAGGTCTGAACCTTCCCCTGACCTTCGGATTTGTTCAGTCCTATCAGTTACTCTAGGTGGGGCAATGCCAGGCGAGTTAACTGATTGACGTCGATTAGCTCCGTTGCCTCCGGAAGCTGGTGCCTGACGGCCTGGATCATCTCTAACAACACGTGATGGCGTGGTAGAGTGTG
This sequence comes from Phyllostachys edulis, assembly GCA_036346405.1. Classification (NCBI taxonomy): domain Eukaryota; kingdom Viridiplantae; phylum Streptophyta; class Magnoliopsida; order Poales; family Poaceae; genus Phyllostachys; species Phyllostachys edulis. Next base: position 34,610,315 of record CM070566.1, read on the forward strand.
CAGGATCGTGCAGGGCATCTTGATTCTCATCTCCGATCGCATTGACCTCGTGCCTCCAGCATCGATCCTCCGATGAGCTTCCATCGTAACTAATGGAGAGCTTCTCAGTGTTTCTGCTAGGAGGTTCCACGACGGAGACCGGTCGGAAATGAGCACTTCTTGAGGTCTTCTCAGCCTGATCCGACGAACTACCGATCGTATGCTGAGTGTGATCATCCCCACACGGCCTACGACTAGTGGAGGCTTCATCGACACCGTCACCAGGTGACGGTTGATTCCTGGAATTGCTAGAAGCCGTAGGAGAGTATCTTTCAGCCATGATTTCATCGATGGTATAGAGTTTTCGGGTGATGGGGCTGAAATTTCTTCACCTGTTTTGCCGGTCGGAAAGACCGGGCTTGAAGAGATCCCCTGATATTCCGAACTGGTCGGGATGGCTGGTTTCTCTGGTTGCGCCACTGGTAGTGGCGGCGCATCCTCGTCCATCCGGTCAACCTCGCTAATGTCGGCGACGTGCGAGTCGGCGAAGGAGGAATAGGAGGACGACCTGCCATTTTCTTCCATGGCGCGGATACATCCTTCCATGTCGAGGTCGGCATAGTCTGCCAAATCAAACCAGTTTTCCTCATTCCAAACTCCGGGCATAGTCGCATGAGCGATTGCAGGGATTTTGGCGAGGATTTTTATGAGCGAAAAGTTTCTTCAGGAAACTCACACTGTCTTCCCCACGGACGGCGCCAGCTGTCGACGATCAAATCGCTGATCTTATGAAAATGAAAGAGGAAAATGACGTGGAATATCCTGGAATGGAATGGGGGCCGCTCTTTATTAAGATGAACTGGGTTTACAAGACTTGACTAAGCACTACCCAAAATTACACTGAACGGGGGAATGTCTAACTAAGTAATCAGGCTTAGAATCAGAGTCTAAGACTGACTATCTTGCTTCTAATTCCACCACTTAGGCTTCTGTGTACTGTTGCTTGAACTTCTGATCTCTCTCTTTGTCTTCTATGCTTCACCTTTAAATAACTCCTGAAGAGGCAGTGGTTCTTCCCGGAGAAGGAGTCCCTGGTGAAACGTTACGACTGGTCGAAACGGTGGAGTAGTTAACAATGTGTTAACTCCCTTGCGGTTAGTGGTGAAATGATTAACTGTAGGGCAGTTAATAGTCAGTGTCTCAGGATTATATCATCGCACGGTTTGGAACATATAGAACGTGTTCCATTCATCGTCCGGGAATAAGTACCAGTTCAATATCTTATACGGCGCATTACCTGAGCTTAGGTCTGAGCCTCGTCAGGCGTGGTACCCATTATGTAACCTCTGAAATCCTCACGACCAGAGAGGTCGTTAGCCTTAGGGGTTACGACCATGAAGACGTATGGTCTTTTGTGTATTATTTTAATACACAGAGGTTTTAATCCTCGTCATCCCTATCCTTGCTGGTGGTTCTGGTGGTGGCCAGAAGTAGAGTTTCGGTGGGGGAGGTGGGTCTTCTCAGCGACCTGCTCCCAAGATGTTTCAGGGGAGTCAGCATACTCGTCCTATTCAGCAGTGGCAGTCTTCTTCATCGGCGCCACGTTCTTCGCCATCCACACTACGTATGCGTTCGCCTCGTGTCAAGATATGAAATGCTTGGTGTGGTGCGAGCACCGACATCGAGTGTTCTTTCAAAGGACATGTAAATCGGTGTGGCGGAAGGCCACAAGTTGTCGAGATGTAAACGTAACCCAAAGAGCATTATCAAATGGGAGTCGGTCCCAGCAGCGTCTTCTTCCAAAGGCTCCACGGGTTGGGCCTGCACCCTAGCTGCTGTTCTCGCACCTCGATTTTCTTTAGGATGGGCTCATCGCAAATTTACTCCTGCACCTCCCTGGGTTCTCACCGAACCCCATTCCGTCTGCACCGCTGCTGCTCGCTTCATCTCTCAGAGTTCCCTGCTCACCCTACGCAGAGTGTTGGTGCGTCTTCTGCTACGGCACGACCAGGAGTCTACGCCATGCCTACTCCTGCGACTTTGGGCCGTCCTGACGTGGTGACAGGTACTTTGCTAGTCGATTCGCATGAAGCTTTAGTTCTCTTTGATTCTAGGGCTACCTATTCTTTTGTGTCTCTGGAGTTTGCTAGAAGGGCGGGGTTGAGTTTGCAGCGTATTTTTTAGTCTGTGGTAGTCAGTTCTCCGGGGGGTCTTATTTCTAGCTCTACAGCATGTCCGGGCTGTTCTATCACTATTGATGATGAGAACTTCACTGCTAACCTTATGGTAATTCAAATTGCCACCGTTCGATGTTATTCGGGCATGGACCGTTATTCGCCATCGTGCCAAGATATGTTGTTTCTGGAAGACGGTGACTTTGCAAGCCCCGTTCGGTGAACAACTGGTGTTTCAAGGTAGTGCACCGTCTGATTCCTTATTCATATTGGCTAGTCTGTTTCCCAGACTTCAGGCCTCAACCATTGGGTTGCTTTGGTCTCTCAACGAGAAGACTGATTCCTTACTACGCATTGAAGAGATTCCTGTGGTGAATGAGTTTCCTGGTGTCTTTCCTGTGGAGCTTCCTGGGATGCCTCCAGAGCGGAAAGTGGAGTTCCGGATTGATCTTATTCTGGAGACTCGACCTATTTCAATGTCTCCATACCGTTTGGCACGACCCTTCCAAGAGGAGTTAAAGAAGCAATTGGACGATCTTTTGTCCAAAGATATGATTCGGCGTAGTGTTTCGCCATGGGGAGGGCCTGTTTTATTCACTAAAAAGAAAGATGGCAGTTGGCGTATGTGCGTGGATTATCGGGCTCTTAATCAGGCTACAGTGAAGAATAAATATCCTTTGCCCCGCATTGAGGATCTCTTTGATCAGCTGAAGGGAGCTAAAGTATTCTCCAAAATTGACCTTCAGTCAGGTTATAACCAAATTTGAGTTCGGGAGCAGGATATCGAGAAGACGGTTTTCTCTACGAGGTATGGCCATTATGAGTATAAGGGTATGTCTTTTGGACTAACAAATGCTCCTGCAGTTTTCATGGAAGCCATGAACAGTATGCTGCACCAATACCTTGATGATTTCGTTGTGGTATTCATCAACGATATTTTGATCTATTCCAAGACGGAAGAGGAACATGGTCAACATTTGAGATTGGTTCTCGAAACTTTAAGAGAGAACCAATTTTATGCCAAGCTGAAGAAATGTGAATTCTGGATTTCTGAAGTCGGGTTTCTGGGCCATGTAATCAATCAAGAGGGCATTTCAGTTGATCCCAGCAAGATCTCAATAGTGGTAGAATGGAAGAGGCCGACCAACGTTAAGGAAGTGAGGAGTTTTCTGGGTTTAGCTGGCTATTACTGGCGCTTCGTGGAAGGTTTCTCAACCATTGCTAGACCGTTGTCTCAATTGATGCAGAAAGGTGTCAAATTTCAATGGTCAGATGCGTGTGAGCGCAGCTTTTGTACTTTGAAAGATAGATTGGTGAACGCTCCAGTTCTTACTCTTCCCGAGCCTGGGAAGCAGTTCACTATATTATTCAGATGCGTTTATAGTTGGGCTCGGTTGTGTGCTCATGCAGGATGGCAAGGTGATTGCCTATGCATCGAGGCAGTTGAAGAAACACGAGCAGAATTATCCTACTCATGATTTAGAGCTTGCAGCAGTGGTTCTTGCTTTGAAGATCTGGCGCCATTACTTGTACGGCGAATCCTGTGATATATTCACTGATCATAAGAGTCTGAAATACATCTTTACCCAGAAAGATTTGAACCTGAGACAGAGGAGGTGGTTAGAGTTGATAAAAGACTATGATCTCACCATTCAGTATCACCCGGGCAAGGCGAATGTTGTAGCAGATGCCCTGAGTCGCAAGGCGACACCTCCTACTTTCAGTTGTCTTATTGCCGATTTTGAGCGTATGGATATCTCCTTTTGCTTTATGGTCTTGTCGGTCGAGACTCGTTTGCTTCTTGAGTCAGCCGTTCCAGATCGAGTGCGGGAGGCACAACAACATGATCGGATGCAACAGCGAGTGGGGAAGCGCTTAGATGAGGGCAAACAAGGCCACTTCAGTGTAGATGATTCTGGTGCGTTGAGATTTAAAGGTGTGGACATCATGGGGATATGCTCATGATCTTAGGATGATGAAATAATTGGCAATGGCTTTGTTGGTTTGAAGTTTCATGTGTTTTCGGCAAAGTTAGAGAGGCGGCCAGTGAACTTCGGTCAGATCGAGTTTGTGCTGAATGTTGATATAATTGGAAAATTGATTATGGGTTATGTCATATCCATATTTGTTAATGCATATATGTTGCATATTGCATGTTTTGAGCTAACGTGGGTCAAGTTGTGAAGAACTTGTTCCCGGAGACGATTTCTTGGTCCATTACTGTACAGGTGGCTTGTAGGTCAATGACGGTCAACGGCGAGGATGATCGGGACTAAGCTTGGAGAGCTGAGGTCCAGAACGATCGAGGATGCCGGGTGAGGTCAATGGACTCAAGCATGGCGCAGAATGGACGAGGTTGATCGAACGGGCAGTTCGATGCAGCTGATTGGATCAAGCGGCGCGGGGGTCGGTGCAAGTGTCTTGGTGGTTCCGGTGGGATCCGAACGGGAGAGACTTACCGACATGATGAGAGCCGTTGATCAACCTACACGTGGCGGAGCAGGCAATTGTTTCGACTGGATTGGACTCGGTTTATGGAGAAGGATCGAGAAGGGGCATTTTGGTAATTTTACCAAATACCGCTTTGGTGACCTAATGCCAACCCGCGGCGCAAGACGGTACGTCAAGAAGTGGATTAGGTCAAGAGAAGTGAAGACGGTGCTTTAAAATGCGTGCGTGTGTGTCCCGTTGATATTGGGCCTTAACGGAAGCCCATTAGGTTTAATCTTCTAGAAGCTTCAATTCTAAAAGGGTTTTAGGGTTGGTGGTTTCCTTATAAACGGATGTGAGATGGGACATCTTCATCAGTGCCCGAAAAAAACTGGAGTCCCTTGGCAGCGGCCGGTTCCACCCGCAAAAACAGGAGCCTTGGCGACGCTCTCTCTCCAGCAGAAAAATCTAGAATCCAGCGAGAGTAGGAGCCCTTTGGCAGCGGAGGCCTGTAGTCTCGTGTGTAGGTAGAGAAATCTACAATCCATCGGTTTGCTTTTGGATTTGTTTATTGCCATTTTTCTTCTCATGCGTGTAAGAGGACTCGTGCTGTATGATATGAAATGCTTTAATGTTGCATTGAGTTGATCTGTTCGCTGTTTTAAGATTCCTTTTTGGCTGCCTTCGTTGCTGCGATTGTTAGGCGTAGTGGGGGTGAGTTCCAAGGGCGAATCTTTGCTACCGGATTAGCCGGGTCGCGATTTCGTGTCGTGTACTTGCTTGTCGAGCTGTGGCTGCTTTCTCTATGCGTGCTTGTTGGAGCTCGTGGTTTGATATCGCCTCCCTATCGTGTCGCCTTGAAAAGCAAAGGCGGTATTTGTGCATGTGGTGTTTCTCTTGGAGTTTTGCTAGCTGTGTCCTCATGGTGAGATTTTGGTCCAGTGAATGCTTGCGGTGAAGAATTCAAGTGTTGATTTGTTTATTGCCTCGGCTGTCCATCAATGATGCGAGTGAGGCATTGGGTTTAATTGCTAGCGTTTGCTATTTTAGGTTATTTTATTGCCTTAGCTGCAGTCCTTTTGTGCTTCGGTTCGGCTCTTTGTGGTTGATGCAGCACACTCTGTGACGAGGATTGAAAACTTTATGTATTAATTTAAATACATAAAAAAGACCATACGTCTTCATGGTCGTAACCCCTAAGTCTAACGACCTCACTGGTCGTAAGGATTCTAGAGGTTACACGATGGGTATCCTGGTCGGAACCTAGTTCCGACCAGGTGGCTGCTCGGAAATGTTATGAACAGGTACCATTAACCGTATGATAAATGGAACACGTGCTAAACGTTCCATAACTTACGATGACATACAAGACTCTGACAATAAACCACTTTGCGGTTAAATGTCTCATAAATATTAATCGCAAGGCGATTAGCACATTGCTAACTGCCTTAAACCTCCGACCAATTGTAACGTTTCATCAGGGACGTCTTCCCAAGGAGTAACTGCCGCCTCTTCGGGAGTTATTTAAATGGTGAAGCGCAGAAGACGAGGAGGGGCACACACATCAGCGATCAACAGAAGGCAACACAGAAGCCGAAGCAGTAGTATTCAATATATTCAGTGTAATTGGAGATAGTCCCTAGTCAAGTCTTGTAAACCCAGTTCATATAAATAAAGAGCAGCCCCCCATTCTCTTCCAGGATACTCTACGTCACTTTCCTCCTTTTATTTTCATAAGATCGGTGATTTGATCGTCGACACTCTGTTCGTGCGACGCCGTGCACAAGAACAGAGGCCGGCGGTGGCAGTGTTTGTGTTAGTCGAAGAAAAGTCCTATAAGGCCTTAGTGCTGGCAATGACTATGTCGTCTTGATTGGAGCGACAGGGAAATATGTGCCACTTTGAAGGGTTTTGCGTTGAGCATTGAGATCTGTGTGGCTGCACCTTTTTGCTTGTGCTCTGCCGTGAGAAGAGGCTTTGGATTTTGTGCATGCGGTTGTGAGATGTTTTTTGTCTTTTGCTTCGGGGTTTGATCAGATTCAACACTAATCATCCACTATGCATGTATACAGATCTTCATAGCTTTTATAGCTATTGGAGTGAAAGTAGTGTTGAGTTCGATCGAGGAGAAAAATAGAGAAAGCGCCTATTCACCCCCCTCTAGTCGCCTTTCCGGTCCTACAATTGGTATCAGAGCCCGGTTAGCTCTTCTCATAGATCTTAACTGGTCTTTGGAGCCATGGCGACTGACAAGTATTCGACCAAACCACATATTTTCGATGGAGTTGATTTTGCTTACTGGAAGGCACGTATGCATGCCTACATCGAGGCTCAAGGGCACACTATTTGGCTTAAGGTCAAAAATCCATATGTCGTGCCAGTCAATGACGATGTGATTAATCCAGATGTTGAGGCAAATAGCAAGGCTCGAAAATTTCTGATCCAAGGCCTTAGCCGATCTGAGTTTGAGCGAGTGGCTCATTGGAGGTCTGCTCACGAGATCTGGAGGACTCTCTGTGATTACCACGAGGGCTCCACTGCGATCAAGGAAGTGAGACAGAACCAACTTAAGAAAGAATACACAAAGATCGAACAAAGGCCTGGTGAATCTTTGGATGAGTTGCTAGGTAGGTTTTCTAAGATCATTCATGACTTGCGTGCTGTCGATCTTGTTTTCACTGAGTCTGAGAATGCACGCCAGTTCTTGGGTGCTCTTGATGTGAGGATTTGGGGGATGAAGATCACTTCCATCAATGACAACACTGTCATGAGTGAGCTTACCATGGATAAGCTTTACTCGAGGTTGAAGTCGCATGAGATTGATTTCATCTCGCGACTCCCTAAGACAGAGTCGATGGCTCTAGTGGTTTACCCATCTAAGGGTAGCTCGTTTGATTCTTTTGATTTTGGCTCATCTAGCTTTTCCTTGTCCGGTTTACACTCCTTGAGCGATGAGCAGCTAGAGAGGTTACCTGAGGATGATTTAGCCCTCCTATCCACCAAATTCTTGAGAGTTTACAACAAGGTGAGGAACAGGAGGAGAGGTGGCCCTATCACTTGCTTTGAGTGTGGTGAGCCAAACCACATTCGCTCCAGGTGCCCCAAGCTGAAGGGCAAGGAGGAGAAGGACACTCGGAGGCGTCCTCAAGCTAGGGATGCGAAACCCAAGAAGACCAACTATCGCAAGTTCGTCAGCCGGGTCACTGCCGCTCTAGAGAGTGTTGACATGAGTGATGTGGACTCGGAGACGGAGGACGACGAGGATGACACCCATGGCAAGAACAAGGCTTAGGACTTCACCGGCATATGTTTCATGGCCAGGGGTAGCCACGACGTCGACTCCTCCAACGACGATGACCCTTTCAGGGACCTCGATGAGGTATGTCCCTCACTTGCTGATATGAAGCGTGCTTTGGTTCTTGCTGAACACAATTTGAAGAAGCGAGCAAAATTGATTAAGATACAGGACAATATGATTGATGATCTGAACTTAGAGGTTGTTAGGCTTAAATCTGTTAATCCTGTTGATGACTGTGATTCTTGCTCTAGCTTGTTTAATGAAGTAGCAAATTTGAAATCTGCTCATTCCTCTATTGCTAATCAACTGAAAGATGCTTTTGATGAACTAGATTCTCTCAAGTCGAGTCCTAGTCCTACTTGCATGAATGTCATTGCTTTAGATGTGACTGCTGTAGATGCTATCCCTTTGCCATGCTCAAATTGTGCTTTGCTTGAACTAAAATTGGATAGTGCTACAAAAGAATTGATGAAATTTGATACTAGTCACACTTGCTCATATTGTGAGATTAATAAGACTAAAATGAAAGAAATGACTGAAATGGTCCTTCACTCTAAATCTGCATCATGTGAAAATTGTCTTAAGCTCATAATTTAAAATGAAGCCCTAAACAAGACACTAGAAGAAAAGGCTAAAATTGAACAATCTATGTCCATGACTGCTTCCAAGAAAATTGTTGATTCCGCTTCTTGTGTTTTGTGTGCTGAAATTGGGTATAATGTAGATAAAATACAAGAAGCGTTTAGAGTTAAGTTCAAAGAGCAGTTGAATAGGATTAGAGATAATTATTGTGTGTCTTGTGAGGCTTTGAAAGCCGAGGTAGCTTACTATAAAGAAAAATCTGACAGGGCTAGCACGTCAAATAAGTGTGCTTCATGCAATGAGCTAGCCAAACAAAATGACTACCTTAACAGGACTCTTGAGAGATTTACTATTGGGCAGAAGAACCTCAATATGATTCTAGACACATCTAAGGTGAGTGTGAACAATAGTGGTCTAGGATTTAACTCCTCAAAGTATTCGAAGAATCATCCACCTAAGATTGCGAGAGTTGTTGAGACTGGCTTGTTTGAGGTAGAACCCCCTGAGCCATCTAAGATTGTCTTTAGATCTGTGGGTTTTGCCCAAATTCTTTCTAGTAAGACAGGTGCTTCTGCTTCATCAGGTTAGACCCCTCAAAAGGTCAAGTACAACTGCACCTTCTGCAAGAAGGATGGCCATATCGTTGATTTCTGCTTCCGGAGAGCCAAGATTGAGAGGAAGGAGAGGATGAGTGCCTTGAGAACCATTAGAGGAGTTTCTTCACCTACTGTAGTCTCTAGAGCCAGGCAGCCTGTCTTTCCTGCTAGACATAGGGCCAGGTTTGTAGATGACTTCTTTGACTCTTTTGGTAGTTCTAGGTAGCACTTTGGGTTAGGATATCGTGAGGAGCAACCACAGGTAGCATCTAGATAGGGGGAGTACCGATCTTTTGGTAGATCGATTCGAAGAGGTCTAGGTGTTGCTCGTATTCAGTCTCATGATTTTCCCACTAACCATTTTACTGCTGCTTCTACTGTTGTTCCCAAGCATCGTGTGACTCAGTACTGGATTCCCAGATCTCTTATCACTAACCCCAGTACTGAGGCACAGATGTTTCTTGTTCGTACTTTTTAGGTCTGTCGTGCGAGGAAGGAGGACATATGGCTTGTTGACTCCGGGTGTTCTCAACACATGACTAGAGATTCTAGATGGTTCTCCTCCCTCACACGTGCATCCGGCAATGAATTGATCACATTTGGGGATGCTTCTACCGGGACTGTGACAGCCAAGGGCATAGTGCGCGTCAACAACAAGTTCATGCTCAAGGACGTCGCTTTGGTAAGTAAGCTGAGGTATAATCTTTTATCTGTTTCCCAACTGCTTGATGAGGGTCTAGATGTGAGATTTAAGAGAGGTAAGTGTAGAGTTCTAGATTCCTCGGGTGAGCTTGTCTTTGAGATCTCTAGGTTTGAGAAGATCTTTTGTGCTAATTTTAGCTTCTCTTCTACTTCTAGCCCTAGGTGTCTTGTAGCTTCTGACTCCCATGATCTAGTGTTGTGCCATCGTAGGCTTGGTCACATAGGCTTCGACCACTTGACTAGAGTCAGTAGCAAGGATTTGATTAGAGGCTTGCCTAGGTCAAGGTCATTAGAGACCTTGTTTGCTCACCTCAGAGACATGGTAAGATGGTTTCTGCTTCTCATCCACCTCTTACCTCAGTGATGACCGATGGACCAGTCAACTCTTGCACTTAGACACTTGTTGGTCCTTCTAGAGTCCAGTCTGCCGGGTGGGAAATGGTATGTGCTTGTGATTGTGGATGATTACTCCAGGTATTCATGGGTTTATTTTCTGGTTTCTAAGGACGAGGCTTTTGGCTTCTTTAGAGAATTAGTCCTTAGACTTGCTGTTGATCTTCCTGGAGCCTTGAGAGCCATTAGAAGTGACAATGGGACAGAATTCAAGAATTCTTCCTTTGCCACCTTCTGTTTTGATAGGGGGCTAGAACACCAGTTTTCTTCACCTAGAGTTCCCCAGCAGAATAGTGTTGTAGAGAGGAAGAATAGGACCCTTGTAGAGATGGCGAGGACCATGCTAGATGAGCATTCCACACCTAGGAGGTTTTGGGCTGAGGCGATCTCTTCTGCTTGTTATATCTCTAATAGGGTGTTCTTGAGATCTGTTATTGGTAAGACTTCTTATGAGCTCATATTTGGTCATAAGCTCAAAGTTTCTCATTTCAAGATTTTTGGTTGCAAGTGCTTCATTCTTAAACATGGCAACCTTGGTAAATTTGAATCTAGATGTTCTGATGGCATTTTTTTTGGATATCCTGCTCATTCTCATGGCTATCGTGTATTTAATTTTGACACTAACAAAATTGTTGAGACTTCATGGTCACCTTTGATGAGGCTAGTCCCGGTACTAGACCCGATCTTTGCGGTACACGGTTCCTGATATTCGAGAAAGCATCTTCATCGATGATGACTCTGAGGATGAGGACCCAATCCATCCTCCAGTCATTTCTGAGATGGTTGGGGAGCCTGCTTCTACTACACCAGCTTCAGATAAGCAGCCTCTTCCTACCTTCACCGACGATCAGAGTGGCTCTGTTCCTACTTCTACAGTCCGTGAGGTAGAGACCACTTCTGCACCAGGAGCTCCTCTTCAGATTCAAATGACAAAGATCCACCGAAAGCAGATGATTGGGGATCTACATGAGCGAGTCACTCGCTCCAGGTTCATTTCTCCTGATTCTCATGCGCATTCTGCTTTTGTCGCTTCTTTTGAACCCCGATATGTCACCCATGCTCTTTCTGATGCCTCTTGGGTCAATGCCATGCATGAAGAACTTGAAAATTTTGAAAGAAACCAAGTCTGGACCTTAGTTGAACCTCCTCCTAATCATAATGTAATTGGAACAAAATGGGTTTTCAAAAATAAGCAAAGTGAAGATAGATTGGTAGTTCGCAATAAGGCTAGACTTGTACCTCAAGGTTATTCCCAGGTAGAGGGATTAGACTTTGAAGAGACCTTTGCTCCTGTAGCTAGATTGGAAGCCATTCGCATTTTGCTAGCATTTGCGACATCTAAGGGCTTCAAACTTTTTCAAATGGATGTCAAAAGTGCTTTCCTGAATGGTTTCATAGAAGAAGACGTCTTTGTCAAGCAACCACCTGGCTTTGAAAATCCCAAGTTCCCAAACCATGTTTTTAAACTCTCCAAAGCCTTGTGTGGACTGAAGCAAGCCCCTAGAGCTTGGTATGATAGGCTTAAGAGTTTTTTGCTTAAAAATGATTTTAAAATGGGAATGGTTGATAAAACCTTGTTCACTCTCAAGCATGGCAGTGACTTTCTGTTGGTTCAGATTTATGTGGATGACATTATATTCGGTAGTTCTTCTCATACTTTGGTGTCTAGATTTTCAGATTCTATGAGCAGGGAGTTCGAGATGAGCATGATGGACGAGTTGACGTTCTTCCTTGGTCTTCAAGTCAAGCAACTAAAAGAAGGCACCTTCATTCATCAAAGTAAGTATACAAAGGACCTTCTTCGCCGCTTCGACATGGGAAGCAGTAGACCAATGTCTACTCCCATTGCCTCGACCACCGTGCTGGACCCTGATGAGGATGGAGAGCCCGTGGACCAGAAGGAGTACCGCAGCATGATTGGCTCCCTCCTCTAACTCACAGCATCGAGGCCGAATGTAACATCCCAAATGTATAATTAGGGTTATTCAAGCATAATTATATGTGTAGAAATTAAAACTTTTTCTCACATCTTGAAAAACCCTAAAATCTCATGTGATTCTTGTCCAAGAGTTGTGTAATCCAAAAACACAAAGCTCTTGTTGACCAAAAGTCAAATTCATATTCCATCCATCTTAAATCTTGTGCCAATCAATTGGAAATATTTTCCTTGGTCCAAAAACTGATGTGGGACCCTCTGAAAAATATCATGAGTTATAACACTTGTTGATAATTTTGGAGGCAAAACAATCCTTTAAACAACCTTCATGAATTTCCTGAGAAAAATGCAGTGCATAATAACCTCTGAAAATTTTATGCAAGGTTAAGCTCATTGTCAGCAAGCTCCTGTAAAATTTCATGAATTTTGGAGTTGAAATGCTATCCCAAACAATTCTGTTAAGTCTCAGCTGTTAGAAACTAAATTTAAAAGCCTACACTTGCTCCTTGGGCTAGCCATGTTCAAGCCGGTCCAGCCCAACCATGTCCTGCACCTCAAGAGACCTCATCCCCACCTTGATCAGTCGTGGTGTTGGATCTACATCCAACCGCCATGACCTCCTCACAGTCAACACCGCAAGGACCTCCCAACCTTGTCTGGTCATAGCCCTTGGATTAACATCCAACCGGTCCCGACCTCCCCTGGCTATCAAACCTCAAAACCACCTTCCACCTTGTTGAGGTCTTGGCCCTTGGATTCAAGATCCACGGCCCTGACCTCCCCTCACTGTTAAGCTAAGCAAACATCCCACCTACATGAGGTCACAGCCGTTGGATCAAAGATCCACGGTCATGACCTCCCCTGTGTGTCAAATCTCAAAGTCTACATCCCACCTTGATGAGGTCACAGCCATTGGATCAAAAATCCATGGTCACGACCTCCTCCTCTCAATCTAACTAACAGACCTCCCTTTTAGCGCGGTTGAGGTCGTAGCCGTTGGATTCAGATCTAAAGGCCATGACCTCCCTTGTGCGTTGCGCAAGCTCAGGACCTCCACCTCTTTTGATCGTAGCCCTTAGATCTAAATCTAAAGGTCCTGACCTCCCTTGCTCATTATGCATCATATCGAGACCTCCCTGGTCATTGTGTGCCCTTGGATTTAAATCCAAAGGCCATGACCTCCCCTCATGTCTTTTTGATCGCGTGCGTTAAGTCCTCACCGGAGGTCCGCACTGCTGGATGGAGATCCAACGCTTTGGACCTCTGTCCCTTTTCCTCACGTCGCGTTTTGCGATTAAAAATCGGAGGGCCACGACCTCCCACCCTTGATCGTATGGCTGGGACCTCCTCCCACCACTTAAAACATAACGGTTCAAAAATTGGATCCGATGGTTAGGACCTCTCCTGTGTCTTATCCAACGGTCACCAAGACCTCCCCGTTCTTCTCCTTCCTCTGGCGCGCATGCGAGCTCTGGCGAAGGCATTAATGCGTGTCGACCTTGGGGTACATTATATCAGACTCTTTCTTGACCGCATTTAATGCAGTCGACTTTCCGCCTCATTGGTCACTCAAGATCACACCTTGTCAACCTTTATGTCTTGTCCACCCCATGGACCAACCCGTGGGCTAAGCTCACCATGGAGCTTAGCCCCACTCATAACCTTCACCTCGGTCTATAAGTCACCCACAGAATCCTCCCTTGGCTTCCTTTGCACACAATTGACCTCGGCCTTGCACTTGTGCGTGGTGAGCTCCTCATCCCAAACTCACCTCCTATCTTGGCTGCCATTGTTGATGTCCTTGGAGCTCCTCGGTGAGACAAGGGTTCCAGTGGCTCCTCCTTCAACCTTGCTCACTTTTGCTCCTGAAAACCTCTTGGAAGTTAACCCTAACTTGAATTGTTTGGGCATTTTTGAGAGGTGGACAAAGTCGAGCTTGAGTCGGTGCCTTGGGCCGTGAAGCTTCACCGCTTCCCCAACTCCGGTCATCACCTCCATGACCTCCCAAAGACCTTAGGACCTCCTGTACACCTCCTGTTAGTCCTTTAGATGCCGCACCCGCTGAATGCATGTTGCGGAGCTTAAGTTTTGGCACACGCTGATTGTCGCGCGAGCTCCATTTTGCATTTTCGTATTTTGGCCGTCGGGGTTGTGTTTGTCCTCTCGGCTCGCCGGGCGATTAAAACGTCGTCGCCGTCGAGAATGAGTCCATGGTGTGCGCAACACTATTGCGCACACGGGATGTCCTTGGTTCTCGCCGGCGAGGTCTACATCGCCGGCGATGACCAAATCTTTGAGCTCGGTCTTTGTCGGACACGGCAGCACCGTTGTCGCTTTTAGGACGAGATTTGCCGTGTTTAATGCGGTCATCAATTGCTCAATCTTGCAATCATTGGTTGGGTCTTGATGTTCTTAAATCCACCATTTATTGTGCGCAGATTAAGACCTCCAGCGCGACCTCCTTGTGTCTGCGCGATTAACCTCTTGTCCAAGCACGAGCGTGCGCAAGCACGTGGTTGTGAGCTCGGGGCGTCCGGACCTCCTCCAAGGAAATCTGGAGCGTCCAAGACCTCCTTGCGCATCGTGGCCGTCCTGCACCTCCTCGGAGGTGCTGTGATGTTAGATCTATCGCTAGGACCTCCTCGAGGTCATCTCACCGTTGAGGACCTCCCTTTAGATCTGGTCCGCTCCGGACCTCCTTTCGTGTTGTGGTCCGTTGGATCTCCCATCTACGGCCACGACCTCCCCTCACCTCGCATGCATGTGAGTTGCTAAGAGGTCCAGGACCTCTGGACTTCACGTGCGCGTGTGTGATGTTCTCCTAGGAGGTCTTGAGCCGTTGGATCTGAGATCTGTGGCTCACGTCCTCCCATACCCTTGTGAGTTTTAGAAATTCCAGTGAAGTCTTAGTTATAGACTGAAATAAGGTATAGACTTTAGAATTTCATATCTTCTTCGTTTTAAATCCTTTTGAGGTCATTCAAATTGTGTTAGCTCTGTCTTGAACTTAACTTTAATCCAAAAATGATTGTAAGTTGAGTTCAGCTCCAGAGCACAGCTAGCCACTAGGTTTTAAAACTCCCTTTGAATATACACTCAAAATTTATCTTTAACTTGTAAAACCCATAACTAATGCTCTGTAGGTTATTTGTGAGTAAACCCAATTTTGTTAGCTTCCTCTAATAATGAACTCACTGTGAGAATTAGTTCTGAGCATGTTGCTGTTATAGAAATGAGGACTTGTGCATTATAATTTTGTTCAAGTTCTTGTTTTTGAAAAATTATAGAAAGTGCATAATAGCTCCAAATGAGATGAACTCAATTGTGTTATTCATCTCATGAGGTGCTGGTTTTACAATAAAAATCTCAGCCTCACCACTTTTCTAGAAAATGTTGCCTCACAATTAAATTAGTGAATAGTGCAGTTTGGTAATTTTTAGGGCTGAGCAGAATTGTTTTGCTCATATCTTTTGCATTGAGAATCCAAATCCATTGGTTCTTATTGCAAAATTTCCTAAAAATCATCCCCTTGCTTCTGTAGAAAATTCAAGGTATTTGGAGTTCGTTTTCTGTGCTGTCTTTGTTGCCTTTCGTCGTTCTTATCGGTTCTTTATCGCTTTTCCGTTAGGTTTCGACATTTGTGGTGATCCCGAGAGCGACCCTCTGCCACAATTTGAGCAACAGCAACAAGGCAAGCAGTTTGACCATTTCCCATCATGTCCCATTACTTTAGAGCTTAATACTTTGTTTTACTTCTATGTATGCATGCTACTTTGTGTTAAATGTCGTTAGTAATCCTATAGTCGCATAATCTGTAGGAATTCTTTATCCTCTACTACCAATGAGCCTAGGTTATTAGCTGTGGTTTGAGCTCGTTGGATGAGCTCTTATCACTTAGTAGTTGCGTTTCCTCTTGCTTAGACATGCTTAGCTATCGGTAGTATTGGGCGATCATCGACTTAGTCGATGATCTTGATCACTCAAAATGATTATTACTCCTATATGTCCAGCACTTGTGCTTTGATTAATTTGTAAAATCAAAAGCTGAAAATAAAAGATTGATTTAGACTTGGGCATATTGGATGGATGGTGCGGTTTTTGGAATGTGGTGGTATGCCCGGGTCCCTAAGGACCGAGTACTTGGGTCACTAAGCCAAGCGCTTTTATGTACTAACCACGCGAGGGCATATGGAACCCTCTTGACTAAGTACTCTAGGAGGTGTTAATTATGAGCGAGCTCGGTTGGTGTGTTTTCAAAAACAAATGTATATGTATAGTGTGGGAGGAGCATTAGCTTCCTGTAGGTCGCCTAATGTCTCCTTCTCCCGTGGGTTGTGCAGCTCGTAATTAGAATTCATCCTTTGGAAAGGTCTCGTAGGACTTAGCCGTGCAAAGACACCTTCTAAGTGTGCGTAAGGAAAGGCGATCTCGGCGTGTGGGTACAGTGGTACACCTGCAGGATAAAACTATTGAATAGCCTCGCCCTAGGTTATGGACATGCTTGGTAAGGTCGTTCAAGACTAGTCTCAAACTTTTAATTAAAACTTGATGGGTTGGTATGAATGGATGTTCATGCTATTGTTGTGGTGACTTGGGTTAGTCACTTCGTGATTGTTCTTGTTGTTGTTATTATGTTATTATCGCGTTGTTATTTCAACAATTAAAAATGCTTTGTCAAATTGCTTTCAATCTACTATGTTATTGCAAATGAAACTTGCTTTATGCTAAAATGAGTCCAAAGCCTCATCCACTTAAATCAAGCTTGCATGTAGCTAAATTATAGTTCTGTTATCTTACACGTCGGTCTTGCGAGTACAATAAACAAGTTATTGTACTCATTTGCTTTGCTTAACAACTTTGTTGCAGAGAGGTAGAGCCCAAAGGGCTTTACTTTTCTGTTGTCTTGCGGTGGTTGGGAGAGCGACTAGCTTGGCGGTCCTGGTCGATTGCCTTGTGGGCTAAAGGCACACTTGGTTGGCTCTTATTTTGGCGATCTTTATGGCACTTTTGCTTCCGCTGTTATCTTTTGTAATTATTGTTATTTGGCCTAAGGGCCTCTCTTTTGTAATATCTATTCCATATTAATGTTAACTTCGGTTTGTTGCTTATGTACTATGTGTTGTATGGAATTGATGCATTCTTTTGTTGTGAGGTATGTGTCTTGCATTCAGGAAGTATACATCTCTCGAGACCGAGTTTATTTGGTTGATAATACTAGAGTCAATTGGATGACTAAGTATTATGAGCCTAATAAATCCGGGTGCTCACACCGAACATACAATTCGCTGTGTGTCTGTGCGCTCGATTTTAGGCTTCCCCTCGAGCTTCTCATCGTCAAGTAGTACGTCGCATATTCAGGTACCTCCAAGACACTCTTGACTTTGGACTTTGGTGTTCTTCTTCTTCTACTCTCTCTATTCGGGCTTTTTCTGATGCTGATTTTACCAGGTGTAGAGTGGATAGGAAGAGTACTTCTGGCACTTGTTATGTGAGACCCCGACGTTTATTCGGCTCATAATACTTAGTCATCCCATTGACCCTAGTATTATCAACCAAATAAACCCGGTCTCGAGAGATGTATACTTCGAATGCGGTATACATACCTCACAACAAAAGAATGTATCAATTCCATACAACACATAGTACATAAGCAACAAACCGAAGTTAATATTAATATGGAATAGCTATTACAAAGAGGGCCCTTAGGCCAAATAGCAACAATTCTACAAAGATAACAGCGAAGCAAAAGTGCCATAAAGATGGCTATAACACAAAGCCAATCGGTGTGCCTTAACCCTAGACATCGTAGGACCGCCAAGCTAGTCGTCAAGAAATCGCAACACGAAGCGCAAAAGAGAGGCTCTTGGAGCTCTCCTTCTTCCTCTGCAACAAAAGCCACAAACAATTGCCACAACCACGGGCAGATGAGTACATAAAGTACTCCGCAAGACTTACGTGTGAGATAACAGAACTATAAATAGCTACATGCAAGCTTTATTTAAGTGGATGAGGCTTTGGACTCATTTTAGCATAAAGCAACATTTATTTGCAATAACATAATAGATTGAAGGCAATTTGGCAAAGCATTTTTAAATGTTGAAGTAACAACGAGATAATAACATAGTAACAACAACAAGAACATCCTGGAAGTGACTAACCCAAGTCACCACAACAATAGCATGAACATCCATTCATGCCAACCCATCAAGTTTTAATTAAATGGTTGAGTCTAGTTCTTACGGGCGCTTCGGCGTGTCCATAACCTAGGGGCGAGGCTATTCAATAGTTTTAACCTCTCAGGGTGTACCAATGTACCCACACGCCTGCATCGCCTTTCCTTTAGGCACACTACCTTTGGTATGCCGCACGCTAAGTCCTACGAGACATTTCCAATGGACGATGCTAATTACGAGTCAAGAACCCACGGGACAAGGACACATTAGACAGCCTAACCGGTTCCGCCAATGCTCCGGCCCCAACACCACACACACACATTTTATCAAAACATACCCACCAACCAGCTCATAATTAACACCTCCCAAAGTACTTAGTCAAGAGAGGTCCCATATCCCCTCGTGTGGTTAGCACGCAACATTGCTCGAAACGGTGGCGCAAGTAACTCGGTCCTTAATGACTCGCATACTACCACATTCCAAAACCGCACCATCCATCCAATATGCCCAAGTCTAAATCAATCCTTTATTTTCAGTTTTTGATTTTACAAATTAATCAAAGCACAAGTGCTGGACATATAGGAGGAATAATTACCCTTGTGTGATCAAGACCATCGACTAAGTCGATGATCGCCCATTACTACCGATTAGCTAAGCATGTCTAAGCAGTAGGGAATGCAACTACTAAGTGATAAGAGCTCATCCAACGAGCTCAAATCACAGCAAATAACCTAGGCTCATTGGTAGTAGAGGATAAACAACTCCTACAGATTATGCAACTATAGGATTGCTAGCGACATTTAACACAAAGTAGCATGCATACATAGAAGTAAAACAACATATTAACCTTTAAAGTAATGGGACGTTAGAGGGGATATGATCAAACTGCTTGCCTTGTTGCTGGTCACTTTGTTGCGGAGGGTCACTCTCGGATCACCACAAATGTCGAAACCTAACGGAAAAGCAATAAAGAACCGATAAGAACGACGAAAAACAACAAAGACAGCATAGCAAACGAACTCCAAATTCTCTGAATTTTCTACAGCAGCAAGAGAGTGATTTTAGGGATTTTGCAACAAGAATCAATTGATTTGGATTCTCGATGCAAAAGTTATGAGCAAAACAATTCTGCTCAGCCCCTAAAATACCAAACTGCACTATTCACTAATTTAATTATGAGGCAACATTTTCTAGAACAGAAGTGAAGCTGAAATTTTTACTGTAAAACCAGCACCTCATGAGATGAATAACACAATTGAGTTCACCTCATTTGGAGCTATATTGCACTTTCTATAATTTTTCAAAAACAAGAACTTGAACAAAATTATAATGCACAAGTCCTCATTTTCCTAACAGCAACATGCTCAAAACTAATTTTCACAGTGAGTTCATTAATAGAGGAACCCAACAAAGTTTGTCTCGCCCAAAAATAATCTACAGAGCATTAGTTATGTATTTTACAAGTTAAGCATTAATTTGAGTGTATATTTAAAGTGAGTTTTAAAATCTAATGGCAAAACTGTGCTCTGGAGCTGAACTCAACTTACAATCATTTTTGGATTAAAGTCAAGTTCAAGACAGAGCTAACACAATTTGAATGACCTCATTTGGAATTAAAAAGAAAAAGATACGAAATTCTAAAGTTTATACCTTATTTCAGCCATAATTCAGAATTTATCGAATTTCTAAAACCCATAAGGACATGGGAGGTCATGAGCCACAGATCACAGATCTAACGGCTCAGACCTCCCAGTGAACAACGCACGCGCTCAGAGGTCCAGAGGTCCCGACCTCCTAGCAACGCACATGCGCGAGGTGAGGGAGGTCGGGCCGTAGATGGAAAATCCAACGGACCACAACATGGAAAGGAGGTCCTAATGCACCAGATCTAAAGGGGAGGTCCTCAACGGTTGGGATGTCCTCGAGGAGGTCCCAGCGGAGGTCCTCAACGTCCACTGCACCTCCGGGAGGTCTCGACGGCCACGATTATGCAAGGGAGGTCTTGGACGCCCAGATCTCCTGGGAGGTCTCGACGTCCCTGACCCAGCAGCAACAAGCACGCTTGGACAAGCAGATTAATGTGCGGGACCACGAGGAGGTCCGCTCGCGCGGGAGGTCTTAAATGCACGCATTAAAGGGTGGATTTAAGGCAGTCAAGACGCCCCATTGATTACAATGATGGGAGCAAATGATTAGCGCATTAAAATGGTGAATCTTTGTCCTAAAACGACAATGACACGCTTGGGACGTCCGACAAAGATCCCGAGCGTGAAGAAGTGGTCCTCGCCGGGCGATGTAGAGCCCGCCGGTGAGGTCAATGGTACCACCGAGTGCACAATAACGTTGCGCGCGGTGGACCTCCTCTCAACGGCGACGGCGGCTTTGAACGCCGGCGAGCCGGAGAGGGCAAAATTGACCAGCACGGCCAAAACCAAAAAGCAAAAATGAAGCTCCGCGCGACATTCAAGCGTATGCTCAAACAAAAGCTCCGCGACATTCATTCATCGGGTGCCGAACTAAAGGACTACCAGGGAGTTACAGGAGGTCCTAAAGATGCCGATGAGGTTGAGGATGGTCTTTGGTGGAGTTGGGGAAGATGGAGAGCTCCACCGCTCAAGTCCAAGCTCCAACTCCAAGCTCCCAGCCCACTAGGCTACCTCTGCAAATGCCCCAACCAAAGTGAAGTTAGGGTTGAGGTCACAGAGATGCCAGATAGAAACAGAGAGAGGAGGAGAAGCCACTGGAAATCTGAGCCACCGAGAAGCTTCAAGGACCTTGACAATGGCAGCCACCAAGGAGGAGGAGAGTTTGGGATGAGGAGCTCAGCCACGCACAAAGTGCAAGGCTGAGATCAATTGTGTGCAAAGGAAGCCACGGGAGAGTTCCAAGGGGTAACTTATAGCCTGAGTGAAGGTTATGAGCTGGGGCTAAGCTCCATGGTGAGCTTAGCCCACGGGTTGGTCCATGGGGTGGCAAGGACATGAGGTTGACAAGGTGCAGGTCTGAGCTGACCAAAGAGGCGGAAGGCTGGCCTGCATTAAATGCGGGTCAGCAAAGAGCTGTTGAAAAGGTACCAAGTGGACAGACGTGCATTAACTCCACTGCTCAGAGCTCGCAGGCGCGCCAGAGGAAGGAGAAGAACAGGGGAGGTCCTTATGACCGTTGGATAAGACCAGGGGGAGGTCCTAACCATCGGATCCCATTTTTGAACCGTTATGTTGTAAGTGGCTGGGAGGAGGTCCCAGCCACACGATCAAGGATGGGGAGGTCGTGGCCCTCCGATTTCCTTAATGTGTAAGCGCACGTGGGGAAATAGGACAGGAGGTCCAAAGCGTTGGATCTCCATCCAACTGCTGTGCACCTCCCGTGAGGTCTTAACCGGACATGAACTTAAAACATGAGGGGAGGTCATGGCCTTTGGATTAAAATCAAGGGCACACAACCAAAGGGAGGTTCGAGGCTTTGCGTGAAGCGAGGGAGGTCAAGACCTTTGGATTTTGATCCAACGGTGGTGATCAAAAGCAGGGAGGTCTGAGTCTCGCACAACACACAAGGGAGGTCATGGTGTGATGTTTTTCAGAGGAGGTCGTGGCCTTTGGATGTAAATCAACTACTGCGACCTCAAGTGAGTGCAAAGGAGGTCGATAGTTAGATTAAGAGGAGGAGGTCAGAGCGGTTGGATGTAAATCCAATGACTATGACCTCGCCTGTGGAAGGTGGTTTTGAGGTTTGATAACAAGGGAGGTCGGGGCGGTTGGATCTTAATCCAAGGGCTATGACTGGACAAGGTGAGGAGGTCTTTGGGATTTAACACACGAGGAGGTCATGATCGTGGATCTTTGATCCAACGATTCTGACTTGATGAGGTGGAAAGCCTTTATGGTGTTGACCATGAGGAGGTCTGGCGCCCACGTTGACCCGAGGAGGTCCACGCGGTCCAGAGGACTTCGAAGGGGAGGTCCTGGGTGCGTTGGTTGAGGGGGAGGTCGTGGCCTTTGGATTGGATCCAACGGCTACGACCTCATCAAGGTGGGGAAGGAGGTCAGATGGGGTTGGGCTGGACCAGCTTTGCAAAGTGGCTAGCCCAAGGAACAGTGTAGGCTTTTAAATTTAGTTTTAACAGCTGAAACTTAGCAGAATTATTTGAGATAGCAAATGAACTCCAAATTTAATGAAATTTTAACTGGAGCTTGCTGACAATGAGATTAACCTTGCATAAAATTTCCAGAGGTTATTATGCAATGCATTTTTCTCAGGAAATTCGTTAAGGTTGTTTAAGGATTGCTTTACCTCCAAAATTTATCAAACTAGTTTTACAACTTGTGATATTTTTCAGAGGGGTCCCACATCAGTTTTTGGGACCAAGGAAAATATATTCCAATGTTTGACACCAGATTTAGACAATTGGAAAAATGAATTTGACTTTTGGGTCAACAAGAGCTTTGTGTTTTTGGATTACACAACTCTTGGACAAGAATTACATGAGATTTTAGGGGTTTTCAAGTTGTGAGAAAAAGTTTTAATTTCTACACATATAATTATACTGGAATAACCCTAATTATACATTTGGGATGTTACATGTTATTTCTTAGGCACATCTCTTATCTCTTGGTCTTCTAGGAAGCAGTCCTCTGTTGCCTGATCCTTTGCCAAGGTCGAGTGTGTAGTCATGACCCGAGAGTTGCTCTCAGGTTCTTTGGATCTTATCTACTCTTCGGGACTATGGGTTGTTTTTGGGTAGTGTTCCTCTTTTCTGTGACAACACTTCTGCCATTAACATTGCCAAAAACCCAGTGCAACATTCTAGGACTAAGCATATTGACATTCGATACCATTTCCTTAGAGACCATGTTGAGAAAGGTGACGTTGTACTTCACTTTGCTGAGTCCGAGCAGCAGGTTGCGGACATTTTCACTAAAGCTCTTGATTCTTCTCGTTTTGCTTCTGTGCGGGGAGAGTTGGGAGTTGTTAGTCCTCTTGGCCTGTTTTGAGGGGGAGTTTGCCCTTTTTGCATTCATTTGTATCATAATGCATTTTTAAATTTCAGCAACTTACATTGTAATATAATCTTGTGGAGCTTTGATTATTATCCTTGTATGACTTGATTTCATGCTTTATACCCTGCCATGTCTTGTGCTAGTTTGCTATACTTCTTTTATGGCTTTTTATGTATAGCTTAGCTTTTGCCATGCTAGCTTTATTATTTGTGAACAAACTGAATTAAAATATGACTTGTTGGATCTTGTGACTAGTTTTGCTATAGTGATCCTCTCATGATTCATGCCATGTCATATAGGCTTAATTGAGTCTTGAACTTATTCTGAGTTTTAATTTGAGCTATGCTAATTCTTAAGTCAAGCAAATGAAAAATGAGCTTTTCTGTGCGAAAAAACTGATCTCACCAATTCTTTCTTGTGAGACGGCTTGCCATTGCACTAGGCATGAACTCAGGGGGAGTTTTGGATGACCCAGACTATTCTCTTAAGCTTTTGTTGCTTGGGATGGTCGCAGTGAGGCTTGAGATCTAGCACAATGCTAAGAAAATAAATTGGCAATTGGTTGAAGCTTAGGAGGCAGTTGTGGATGGCTCCTAGTCCAGGACTTGCTTTACTAAGATAAAACCAATCATTTTCAGCAAAGTGCTCAAGTGCTAATTTCTAAATGCTTAAACCAATTGATTCAAAATTGAATTCATAATGCTCCAAATTGACTCAATTTCTAGTTTCTGGTCTCCATCTTGCTTATAGACATGGCTTAACTCATTTTTGGATACCTTTAGTGAAACTATGATCTTGAGCACCTTGTCATGCTTTCAATTCAATTAATATCAGATTATTGCTATTTTGGCCTTAGCTTTGCAGTACATGTTTTGCCATGCTTGAATATAGCTTCTTCACATAATATGGCTTGGTGTAATACTTGTACAGTCTTCTTGGATAATCTTCATGGCTCCAATTTGCTAAATATTAAAAAAATTTAAAAAAAAACTGAAAAATGCCAAATTATAAAAAAAAAATGCAGCCATTCCATTCCATTCATGCTCTATCTTCTTCCATGCACCTTGATGAATTCATTGTCAAAGGGGGAGAAAGATTGGTAAAAATGTTGTTTTAGAGCTTTCTGGATCAAGGGTCAAATAGAACAATTATTGTTCTTTCATATGGACCTAAGTGTGTTTTTTTGGCTATTCTCTGGAATTTGAAGCTTTCTTGCTTCTTTTTGCCTTATCTCACTTACCTATGCTTTTCTGGAGCCAGCTTGGTCATTTCCTTTGCTTTTTCTTGCATTTGGACCAAGTTGTGCCTTTGCGCGAAAACTGCGAGTATTTTACTTTTCGAACCCCAAAACTTCATTTTCTGGAGATTGCCAATGTGTTCATCAAGGGGGAGATTGTGGATATCATGGGGATATGCTCATGATCTTAGGATGATGAAACAATTGGCAATGGTTTTGTTGGTTTGAAGTTTCATGCGTTTTCGGCAAAGTTAGAGAGGCGGCTAGTGAACTTCGGTCAGACCGAGTTTGTGCTGAATGTTGATATAATTGGAAAATTGATTATGGGTTATGTCATATCCATATTTGTTAACGCATATATGTTGCATATTGCATGTTTTGAGCTAACGTGGGTCAAGTTGTGAAGAACTTGTTCTCAAAGACGATTTCTTGGTCTATTACTATGCAGGTGGCTTGCAGGTCAATGACGGTCAACGGCGAGGATGATCGGGACTAAGCTTGGTGAGCTGAGGTCCAAAACGATCGAGGATGCCGGGTGAGGTCAATGGACTCAAGCATGGCGCAGAATGGATGAGGTTGATCGAGCAGGCGATTCGATCATACCGGTTGGATCAAGCGGCGCGGGGGTCGGTGCAAGTGCCTTGGTGGTTCCGGTGGGATCCGGACGGGAGAGACTTGCCGACATGGTGAGAGCCGTTGATCAACCTACACGTGGCGGAGCAGGCGATTGTTTCGACTGGATTGGACTCGGTCAATGGAGAAGGATCGAGAAGGGGTATTTTGGTAATTTTACCAAATACCACTTTGGTGACCTAATGCCAACCTGCGGCACAAGATGGTGCGTCAAGAAGTGGATTGGGTCAAGAGAAGTGAAGACGACGCTTTAAAATGCGTGCATGTGTGTCCCGTTGATGTTGGGCCTTAACGGAAGCCCATTAGGTTTAATCTTCTAGAAGCTCCAATTCTAAAAGGGTTTTAGGATTGGTGGTTGCCTTATAAAAGGATTTGAGATGGGACATCTTCATCAGCGTGTAACATCCCAAATCTGGATCTGTGTTTCAAATGTAAGAAAATGAGTAGAAATTAAAACTTTTCTTGCATCTGGAAGTTTTTGAACAATTATGTAATTCTTGTAAAGGAATTATGGGAAATCAAAAACCAAAATCTCCGGTTGACTGAAGTCATGACCTCTTTAAAACTTTTTAAGAAAAGTTCGTGATCAACATCTGGAGATTTTATGTAAGGTTTATCCTAGAGTCATCAACCTCCATTTAAAAGTTCAGAATGTTGGAGTTGGTTTGCTATCTCTAATAATCCTTCCAAGATTTAGCTCATTTCAAAACCCTGAGTTAAACCAAGAAAATCAAAAGTCGAATATCGAGAGCATGCACTTAAAATAATTTTTGGGAAGAAATTGCTTCAATTAAAACTCGGGAAATAATTTATTTAAATCTTATGATATTTATCATGAATAAACATAATTTGTCCCAAATTTTTGGGGTTAAATTCAATCCACATAAAATTCAAACTTAATTCAATAACCTAGTGTAAATTTGAATTAAAAACCCAGTCAAAACCTCCTTTCAATATTCAGCGGGTTTAGACCTGATCTCCGACTCGAGCCCAACCGTGTTGACTCGGTCGACTCCAACCACATAACTCGTGCCCGCGTCGTTCAAAAATGCGCTGGCATCTTAGCCGTTAGATTCGTTTTCAACTGTTCAGATTTTCCGGGCCGGTCGAACCATCCGGTCTCGGGATCAATTCCAACCGCTCGATCTTGAATCGACGGTGCGACCCGGCCCCTCATCGCCTCTCACTGGCAGCCCGGGCCCGCCGGCCTGTTTTTCTTCTCCCCAACGACTAGAAGCCCGCTGCCTCAGGCATTTATTCCATTCCCCCTCCATTCCCCTTTCTTCTTTTCTCCACCCGATTTGGAGCCGTTGCTCCCGTCCTTTGCTCCTGGCCGCACCCCTTCTTCCACCGCCTCCCCACTCCGTGGCCCTCATCTCCCGGCTCGCCACCTCCATGGCGGCCCCTCCGCCTCCTCCCGAGATCCAGCGCCGCCGTCCCTTGCGTCCCGTCGCCGTCCGGCTCCTCCTGCCGCCCATGGCGCTGGCAGCTCCTTCTCCCCTCCCCATCCGGCGCTCCTCGGGAGCTCCGGCCCGCGCCAGCCGCCCTCCACCGCCTCCACCGCGCCGGATCCGCTCATTGCCGTCCTCGAAGGCGCCGCCGTCCCAGCCCTATCGCTCGCCTCCACCAGATCCGCCGTCCCGGCCGCATCCCGCGCCTGAGCCGTCTGCGCGCCAATCTGCTCCATCTCGCCCGGCCGGTGCCGACCTCGTCTCCCGGCCATGGCGCCACCGGTTGTGCCGACCGGTCTTCCCAGCGCCGGCAGCCGCTCATCGCCCTCGGTAAGCCTAAGCGTCCACTCGAT
Organism: Phyllostachys edulis; assembly: GCA_036346405.1. Classification (NCBI taxonomy): domain Eukaryota; kingdom Viridiplantae; phylum Streptophyta; class Magnoliopsida; order Poales; family Poaceae; genus Phyllostachys; species Phyllostachys edulis. Next base: position 34,637,249 of record CM070566.1, read on the forward strand.
GCTTCAGCCGGGTTCTCCGAGTCTCATTACACCCTCGGCCCCTTTCTTTCTTGGGCATGCGAGAGGAACTTGTCCCCGTGCTTGTCGTGCCGCCACCGCGGCTGGACCTCGACGTTGCCGGAGAAGCCGACCTTGGTCCCCACACCCGACCTTCTTGCGTTGCATGAACTCCAGGAGTCCAGAGCCGGCGTCGACTTACCTGCCGAAGCCTCTGCATCGAGCCCCATCGCACCTGAGCACACCTTCTCCGCTCAACTCCGCCACTGGAAGGTAGCCGAGTCTTATGGTTCCATTTTTGCCATTTTCGGCCACCGTCTTAGCCCCTGTCGCCGGCAACCAGTGCCTCCCCCAAACTGACCCAAGCCGGCCACATTCCCTGTTCATCATCTCTGAAGAGCTCGCAGTGACTGATAATGATGCCACTCAAATTTGTGATAAGCAATTTGAAAAGAATGCATTAGTAGGTTGAGTAGTTGAAGGATCGGTGTTGTTTTGAGTTGAACTCTTGAGCATATAAGAGATGTTAATCGAAGAAGTGTTGTTTGTCGAAGAACTCAATAGCAAAACCAATTAGCTAATGCTACCTATTTTTGTATTTGTTAATTGAGTCACTCGATGAGTTAGCAAAAACTGAAGTTTGAGTTTTGGAAGGAAGATTAGTGCATAGCTTTCTAAATTCAGTCATCTTGCTGTTGTAGGTTGGGCAAATAGTAGTCTGAAGAAATTTCAGTTTTGTCTAAAGGCTAGTAAAGTGACCAGTCAATAGCACTTTAGTTAGTCATTCTCTTGCTATTGTAGGTTACATGATTATTACTCTGAGAATTTTCAGACTTGTTAGTGGCTAATAACCTGACTAATTCTAGTAATTAGAGTTTAAATTCAATTGGTCAATTGACTTCCTTCTAGCAGCAGCTTTCAAATAGGAAAAACCAATTTGAGATGAATTTTCAGAAAATCTGCACAGTTCAACCAAGACTTGGATTTAAATTGTTAAGAGAGTAGGAATGAGTATTTTGAGCCATCAGAGAAGTTAACCTAAAGCTAATAAAAGTTTGCATTAGGTTCATGACCTGGTAGGTGCAGTAGTTGGTAATGCTCTTGTTTCAACTTGACAATTGGGCTTTTATCTAGCAGTAGTAGCCTGTGTTGAAAACTAGTCATTAAGATTACTAGTTAATGGAACATGCAAAAGTTACAAACCACTTGATTAAAAGCTTAAACCTTGTTGAATGCTTAGACCAGTAAGTAAACCTCTTAAGATTTAGCCTCTAGTTTTCAATCTAAAAGAGTGGAGTTATTTTGAAAGCAAGAGTGATGTATGTGTATGTCAAATGACAGTCGACCGATTGTCATAATTTCAACTTTAAAAAGGCATAACTAATTTAATTTAACTCCAAAACGAGTGAATCCAATTTTGCTGATCTTAGAATACCATGCTCTACCTGTCATAAAATTTTCACACTCAACAACCTCCTAGAAAATTGTGCGATGAACAGTACCCGAAAACAATTAAATTGGAATTTCCAGCCGATTGAAATTGTTTTAGCCATAACTTTTTCATACTTTATCCAAATCGAATGATTCTTGTTGCTAAATTCATTTAAAATCGTGGTCTTCCTGCTGTATAAATTTCATGGATTTTTGTTGACTTTGGATTTTGAATCTTTTTCGTGTTAAATGCGTTTTATTGGATTTCCTCGTTCTTGCGATAGGTACCAACGATATTATCGATTGTGAAAGTATTCCTCTGCAGCAGGTTAAGCATCTCCAGCAAGTAAAGGCAAGCAGTTTGATCATATCCCCTCTAACGTCCCATTACTTTAAAGGTTAATATATTGTTTTACTTCTATGTATGCATGCTACTTTGTGTTAAATGTCGCTAGTAATCCTATAGTTGCATAATCTGTAGGAGTTGTTTATCCTCTACTACCAATGAGCCTAGGTTATTTGCTGTGGTTTGAGCTCATTGGATGAGCTCTTATCACTTAGTAGTTTCGACTTAAACTGCTTAGACATGCTTAGCTATCGGTAGTAATGGGCGATCATCGACTTAGTCGATGGTCTTGATCACCTAAGTCTATTTATTACTCATATATGTCCAGCACTTGTGCTTTGATTAATTGTAAAATAAAAATCTGAAAATAAAAGATTGATTTAGACTTGGGCATATGGGATGGATGGTGAGGTTTTTGGAATGTGGTGGTATGCTTGGGTCCCTAAGGACCGAGTTACTTGGGTCACTAAGCCAAGCGCTTTTGCGTGCTAACCACACGAGGGGGATATGGGACCTCTCTTGACTAAGTACTTTGGGAGGTGTTAATTATGAGCTGGTCGGTGGGTATGTTTTAATAAAAGGTGTGTGTGTGGTGTTGGGAGGGCATTGGCGAACAAGCTAGGTGTCTAATGTGTCCTTATCCCGTGGGTTCTTGACTCGTAATTAGCATCGTCCATTGAAAATGGCTCGTAGGACTTAGCCGTCTTGGCATACCAAAGGTAGTGTGCCTAAAGGAAAGGCGATGCAGGCGTGTGGGTACATTGGTACACCCCTGAGGTTAAAACTATTGAATAGCCTCGTCTAGGTTATGGACATGCTTGGTAAGGTCGTTCAAGAACTAGTCTCAACCATTTAATTAAAACTTGATGGTGGCATGAATGGATGTTCATGCTATTGTTGTGGTGACTTGGGTTAGTCACTTCGAAAGTTGATCTTGTTGTTGTTACTATGTTATTATCTCGTTGTTATTTCAAAAATTAAAAATGCTTTGCCAAATTGCCTTCAATCTATTATGTTATTGCAAATGAAACTTGCTTTATGCTAAAATGAGTCCAAAGCCTCATCCACTTAAATAAAGCTTGCATGTAGCTAAATTATAGTTCTGTTATCTCACATGTCGGGTCTTGCAGTACATTTTGTACTCATTTGCTTTGCTTAACAACTTTGTTGCAGAGGAGGTAGAGCCCAAAGGGCTTTACTTTTATGAGTTGTCTTGGTGGTTGGGAGAAGCGACTAGCTTGGCGGTCGGTCGGTTGCCTTGTGGGCTAAGGCACCTTGGTTGGCTCTTATTTTGGGCCATCTTTATGGCACTTTTGCTTCATTGTGTATTCTTGTAGACTTGTTGTTATTTGGCGGTCGGCCTCTCTTTTATAATAACTATCCCTTATTTATGTTAACCACGGTTTGTTGCTTGTTACATTCTATGTGTTTGAATGGAATTGATGCAACCTTTTGTAATGAGTTGTGTGTCTTGCATTCTTGGGAAGTACATATATCTCGAGGCACGGTTTATTTAGTTGATAATACTAGGGTCAAGTGGATGACTAAGTATTATGAGCTTAATAAATCGGGGTCTCTGGCCTTGGCTGGAGTCCTTGGCGGCGGCGGTTCACCATAAAAAAAGAGAGCCTTGGCGGCGCTCTCTCTCGAGCAGAATAATCTAGAATCCAGCGAGAGTAGGAGCCCTTTGGCGGCGGAGGCCTGTAGTCTCGTGTGTAGGCAGAGAAATCTAGAATCCATCGGTTTGCTTTTGGATTTGTTTATTGCCGTTTTTCTTCTCATGCGTGTAAGAGGACTCGTGCTGTATGATATGAAATGCTTTAATGTTGCATTGAGTTGATCCGTTCACTGTTTTAAGATTCCATTTTGGCTGCCTTCATTGCTGCGATTGTTAGGCGTAGTGGGGGTGAGTTCCGGCGGCAGAATGCTGCACTGGATTAGCTGGCTGCGATTTCGTGTGCCGTGTACTTGCTTGTCGGAGCTGTGTTGTTGCTCTGTGCATGCTTGTCGGAGCTCTGTGGTTTGATTTCAGCTCCCTGTGCGTGTGCGTGCGGTCTTGAAAAAGCAGGCGGTGACTATGCATGTGGTGTTTCTCTTGGAGTTTTGCTAGCTGTGTCCTCATGGTGAGATTTTGGTCCAGTGAATGCTTGCAGTGAAGAATTCAAGTGTTGATTTGTTTATTGCCTTGGCTGTCCATCAATGATGCGAGTGAGGCGTTGGGTTTAATTGCCAGCGTTTGCTGTTTTAGGTTATTTTATTGCCTTGGCTGCAGTCCTTTTGTGCTTCGGTTCGGCTCTTTGTGGTTGATCGGACACTACTTACGTCTTGACGCCGTGCACAAAACAGTGGCGGCAACGATGTTTGTGTCGGTCGAAGAAAAGTCCTATAAGGCCTTAGTGCTGGCAATGACTATGTCGTCTTGATTGGAGCGACAGGGAAATGTGCGCCGCTTTGAAGGGTTTTGCGTTGAGCGTTCAGATCTGTGCGGCTGCACCTTTTTGCTTGTGCTCTGCCGTGAGAAGAGGCTTTGGATTTTGTGCATGTGGTTGTGAGATGTTTTTGGTCTTTTGCTTTGGGGTTTGATCAGATTCAACATCGATCATCCATTGTCTTGTATATCTGATCTTCATAGCTTTTATAGCTATTGGAGTGAAAGTAGTGTTGAGTTTGATCGAGGAGAAAAATAGAAAGCATCTATTCACCCCCTCTAGTCGCCTTTCGATCCTACAAAAGGCGCCTCTATGTGCCGAGAAGCTCAAGTCAAAGATGAGATTACGAGGAAGCACATCATACTCCATATCTAGTACATCTGGTGAGACCAAGATGTACAAGGACTTGAAGAAGAGCTTTTGGTGGAAAAGGATGAAGGTCGATATAGCTCGATATGTAGAATCTTGTGGAGTTTGCCGGTGGTCAAGGTGAGCATAGCGACCAGCGGGTTTGTTGCAACCTTTGGAGGTTCGGTTTGGCCATGGGATGATATCTCCATGGATTTACGTAGTTAGCTTACCTCGCACACAATGAGGAAGGATGCTATTGGGTTTAGTGGCTATTACGGTAACCGTGGAAGGTTTCTCAACCATTGCTAGACCGTTGTCTCAATTGGCGCAAAGGTGTCAAATTTCATTGGTCGATGCGTGTGGCGTAGCTTTTGTACTTTGAAAGATAGATTGGTGACCGCTCAGTTCTTACTCTTCCCGAGCACAGAAGCGGTTCACTATTTATTCAGATGCGTCTATAGTTGGGCTCGGTTGTGTGCTCATGCAGGATGGCAAGGTGATTGCCTATGTATCGAAGCAGTTGAAGAAACACGAGTAGAATTATCCTACTCATGATTTAGAGCTTGCAGTAGTGGTTCTTGCTTTGAAGATCTGGCGCCATTACTTGTACGGCGAATCCTGTGATATATTCACTGATCATGAGAGTCTGAAATACATCTTTACCTAGAAATATTTGAACCTTAGACAGAGGAGGTGGTTAGAGTTGAGAAAAGACTATGATCTCACCATTCGGTATCACCCGGGCAAGGCGAATGTTGTAGCAAATGTCCTGAGTCGCAAGGCGACACCTCCTACTCTCAGTTGTCTTATTGCCGATTTTGAGCGTATGTATAACTCCTTTTGCTTTATTGGTCTTGTCGGTGAGACTTCGTTTGCTTCTTGAGTCGGTAGTTCGGATCGAGTCACGGAGGCACAACAACATGATCGGATGCTCGAGCGAGTGAGGAAGCGCTTAGATGAGGGCAAACAAGGCCACTTCAGTGTAGATGATTCTGGTGCGTTGAGATTTAAAGGCCGTCTCTATGTGCCACAGGAAGCTCAAGTCAAAGATGAGATTACGAGGAAGCGCCGTACTCCATATCTAGTACATCCTGGTGAGACCAAGATGTACAAGGACTTGAGGAAGAGCTTTTGGTGGAAAGGAATGAAGGTCGATATAGCTCAGTATGTAGCATCTTGTGGAGTTTGCCAGCGGGTCAAGGCTGAGCATAAGCGACCAATAGGTTTGTTGCAACCTTTGGAGGTTCCAGTTTGGCCATGGGATGATATCTCAATGGATTTCGTAGTTGGCTTACCTCGCACACAGCGAGGGAATGATGCTATTTGGGTCATAGTGGACTTGCTCAAGGATGGTCCCAGAGCAAGCGATTGGAAAATGGAGCACTCACGGTGACGGAGGCGAAAAGGCGATTTGGTCATAAGCTCCAAACTTCAAATTCAAGCCGCTCCTGTAGAAGCAACCTGAAATTAAGTTAGGGGAAAGGATCACCAAGGTGGGAGGCTCAAGCTGACGCAAAGAGAGAGAGAGAGAGAGAGAGAAAAGCCACTAGGGCACTGCCTTCACCGACGAGCTCCAAGGTCCAAAGAATGGCGGCGGGGGTTTGGTGTTTTGAGCTCCACAAGCACAGTGGGTGCAAGCTAGAGCTGCGGGGTGGTGAAAGGAAGCCAAGGACAGGAGCTGGGAGCTTAAGTAGCAGAGAGGCAAGGAGGGCAATGGTAGAGCTCCCCCATGGTCAAGCCTGCCGCGGGAGCATTGAGCACGATGGGAGCAGGTGAGAAGAGGACCCTCGGGGTGGGCCTTGACGGGCATTAAATGTGTGTAGAGAGACACATTGGCTGCGTGGAGGTGACCAGTGACGACCCACGCTCTGCACTGCGCCATGGCGCCTGGCCTGCTGAGGCTGCTTGCGCGTGAGTCTGAGGAAGAGGGCGACCCGTGGCGTCGATTTCCATCAACGGTTCTGCACGCGATCGAGTCGATGCAGTATGGCGCAAGTGTGGATTGTCGGTGAAGATCAAACGGCTCCTGTGCAGCGCACCAACGGCCCGGTCGATCTGAGTTAGTTGACTCGACCCAGTCAAGTGGCTCGAGCCCGAGGAACAGTGCAAACCAGTTTGAGTTTGAATTTGATAGCTGAGTTTGGAAGAATTTTTAGAGGTAGTAAACTAACTCCAAAAATTCTGAAATTTTGACTGGAGCTTCCTCCCTCCAGGATTAACCTTACACAAACCTTGGTTTGATTACATTTGAAACACAACCTAATGTTTGAGATGTTACAAAACCTCCCCCCTTACAAAAATCTCGTCCCGAGATTTGGCTCACTCGGAAAAGAAAGAGGGGTAGTCCGCACGCAGACGATCTTCCCTTTCCCAAGTAGCTTCCTCTTCGGAATGATTCGACCACTGAACCTTAAGAAACTTGATGGAACGATTTCTTGTTCTTCATTCAGCCTCTTCAAGGATGCGAACAGGGTGCTCGCGATAGGTCAAATCCTCTTGGACATCGAGAGTTTCCAACGGAGCTTCCTCAGTTGGAACACGGAGGCACTTCTTCAACTGGGACACATGGAACACATCTTGTACCCCCTCAAGTGCAGCAGACAACTCCAACTTATAAGAAACAACTCCTTTCTTCTCGATGATGCGGTAGGGACCAACATATCGAGGAGCTAACTTGCCCTTGATGCCGAAACGTTGATGGCCCTTCAAAGGAGAGACTTTGAGATAAACAAAGTCATTGGGCTCAAAGCTCAACTCACGACGACGACGATCCGCATAGCTCTTTTGCCTTGACTGAGCTATGCACAAACGATCACGAATAAGCTGGACTTGACTCTCGGCCTCATTGATCGAGTCCAGGCCAAAGAAAGGTCTCTCGCTGGTCTCAGACCAATACAACGGGGTTCTACACTTTCTCCCATATAAGGCCTCGAAAGGAGTCATGCCGAGACTGGCCTGAAAGCTGTTGTTATAAGAAAACTCGGCGAATGGCAAGCATTTCTCCCAATGCTTCCCATAGGAAAGAACACAAGCACAGACATGTCTTCCAAAACTTGGTTGACCCTTTCGGTCTAACCATCGGTTTAGGGATGATATCTTGGTGAAAGCAAGACGAGTTCCCATAGCCTCTTGCGGACTATGCCAAAATCGAGAAGTGAACAAAGATCCACGATCCAACACAATCGTCTTCGGCACACCGTGCAAACTCATGATCGGGCTATGTAGAGTTACGCCAAAAGACCTACCAAGTTTAGTCTTGACGGAAGGAAATATGCCACCTTAGTCAATCGATCGATGGCGACCTAGATAGCATCATTCTTCTTCGAGGGGCGTGGGTAGACCGGTGATAAAATCTATCGATCGAATCCCACTTCCACTCACAGCAAAGGTGAAGCGGAACTGCGGACAACGATGTTCGACCTTCACATGACTACACATGTCGCGCTTGCAACAAACCGCAATCTCGCACTTCATTCGGGTCCACCAAAATCTCTGGCGGAGATCTGATACATCTTAGTGGCCGGGATGAATGGACAAAGGAGAATCATAGGCTTCGCAGAAGAATCAAATTCCACATTCCATGTCCTTTGGAACCACAAGGCGTTGTTGAACCTCACAACACCAAGTTCATCTTCGAGAAGCACTTGGTCGTTCCATTCTTGACATTCTCCTTGATTTGGTTCACTCCGACATCCGATTGTTGGCGGCCTTGACCTGATCCACCAAGGTTGGTTGCACAACCAAGGTAGCGAGAATCCATGCTCAACTACCTCCAAGTTGAGGCATTTGGAATTCTTCAAGAAGAGAGGGTGCCGCTCCTGAGCAACAAGGCATTGCAATGCGCTTCTGACTAAGCGCGCCGGCAACGACATTAGCCTTGCCCGGATGATAGTGAATACTCGTGTCGTAGTCTTTGATCAACTCCAACCACCTCCTTTCCCTAAGGTTCAGATCGGGTTGGGTGAATAAATACTTCAAGCTCTTGTGATCCGAATACACTTCACAACGATTACCGATTAGGTAATGTCACCAAATCTTAAGTGCATGAATCACAGCAGCTAACTCCAAATCATGGTTTGGGTAGTTGAGTTCATGAGGTCTCAACTGTCTCGATGCATAGGCCACTACCTTGCATTCTTGCATCAGGACACACCCGAGTCCTCGACGAGAAGCATCGCAATAAATATCGAAGCTCCGATGGATATCGGGTAGAGCGAGAACAGGAGCTGAGGTCAAACACTTCTTGAGTTCTTGGAAACTCGCTTTCATAAAGCATCGGACCACGAAACTTCTTCTCCTTCTTGAGCAACTCGGTCATTGGCCGTGATCTTGGAGAAGTTCTCCATAAAGCGACAGTAATAACAAGCTAAGCCGAGAAAACTCCGCACCTCGGTTACCGAACTGGGGTGACTCCAAGAGAGCACATCGCTGACCTTGCTAGGGTCCACAGCTACGTCTCCTGCTGAAAGAACATGGCCCAAGAATGCCACTTCCTTCAACCAGAACGCACACTTGCTGAAATTTGCATACAGCTAGTGCTCATGCAGCTTTCCCAACACAAGCTTCAAGTGCTCGGCGTGTTCTTCATCGTCCTTGGAATAGATAATAATATCATCGATGAAGACCACCACAAACTTATCCAAATACTCTATGAACACCGAATTCATGAGATTCATGAACATGGCAGGAGCATTGGTTAAGCCGAAAGACATGACAGTGTACTCGTACAAACCGTAACGAGTAGAGAAAGCCGTCTTGGGAATATCTTCAGGTCTGATCCGGACTTCATGATATCCCACTCTCAAGTCAATCTTAGAGAAGACTTGAGCTCCGGTCAACTGATCGAAGAGATCATCGATGCGGGGCAAAGGATACTTGTTCTTTATCGTTACTTCATTAAGCGGACAGTAATCGACGCACATGCGGAAAGTATGATCTTTCTTCTTCACGAAGATTGCTGGACAACCCCAAGGAGATGAGCTAGGGCGGATGAAACCCATCTCTAGCAGCTCACCAATTTGCTTCTTCAACTCCACCAACTCATTCGGAGGCATCCGTAAGGCCTTCTAGAAATCGGTGATGCAGGTGCTAACTTGATGACGAACTCGAGGTCTCGAACTGGTGGCATCATTTGGAAGATCTTGGGGAAGGCATCGGCGAATCGCACACCGTTGGGACTTCACGAATTTCAAAGCTGGCTCCACTTCAAGCGTGAAGAGATGCGGTCCAAGCGACCGGCGCCAAAAAAAACCCGCACCGGAGGAACTAGAAAGAGAGACGGACTTCTTGGCGCAATCGATTTGTCCCAAATGATGAGACAACCAATCCATACCAAGAATCACGTCCAAGCTCGTGGAATTGAGGAGGATAAGATTAAGCTAAAAATCCAACTCCCTCAATCTCGGCAGAACATCCTACATTCTAATTCAGCTCTCAACTCCAGACCAGGAGGCGAATGAGAAATGGGACCGACAGAGGAGCAAAAAGAAGATCACCAACAAAGACAAAAAAGGCGGAAACAAAGGAATGCGATGCTCTGAATTGAATAAAATAGTAGCGGGATAAGAGTTGATAAGAAGTGTACCTAACACGGCGTCGCGCCTCATGTGCTTCCTCAGCTGAGATGAGGTTGACGCGACCACTGCCCATGCCTTGGGTAGCGGGGACAACCTTCTGATCTTGGGAAGGACCACCTCCTTGCCCGCGTCCTCCATTAGGACGAGAGGCTGCTCCAGTCTTCTTAGGGCAACCATTCGCATAGTGGCCCTTCTGACTGTAGAAGAAACAAGTAACCCCTGCACTTGGGTTGCGAGGGCCACTGGCCGACTTCGTGGCGCCGCGTGGTGAGGCACGGCTGCGGAGGATGAGGTGCAACAACAAGCGCCCTCGGCGGTCTTTGGCCCGGAGGGCGGGCACTGAGCTTGCCCAAACCGAGGGCGGGGATAGTTGGCCTTGGCGGCCCTATGAGCACTCTCCCTTATGCTCGGAGACAATGGCCTTGTCCACCAAGGTGCAGAAATTAGGAAGTCAACGATGGAGAGCTTGTCCTCAAGCTCCTCGGACAAGCCATCCATGAACTTCTCCTCGTGGCCTCATCGGTGGCCACCTCTGCTGAGCATAACGAGCCAAGTGGTTAAACTTCAGATAAATACTCCGACTGGGACTGTGCCCTTGCTTGAGTGCAAGAAACTTCGTTGTTCTTGAGCTTCATCAAGCCGGCGGGATGTGGGCTCGGCGGAAGCGATCCGGAACTCATCCCAAGAGATCACATAGTCTGCAGGCTGCATGGCGAGGAAATTCTCCCACCATGAGAGAGCTGTGCCTTCCAAGCGATGGGAGGCGAAGAGTGCCTTCTCGATCCCAGCATCGATCTTGAGCTTCCGCTCAACCAGGCGCAGCCGTCGTCCGCCTCAATGGGTCCTCGGACACGGAAGCGTGGGCGGTGAGTCTTGAGGAACTCAAAGTCCCCACGAGGCCGATGACCACCACCTCCCCCGATCCGGATGCACGAGAGAGTGGAGGTGTTGCGGCATAATAGCCTCCAAGATCCTAATCGATCCATACGGTTTCGCTCGATCGGCGAGAACCTCGACCATGGTCGGAGGAGGTGAAAGATCCTCATCGACCGGTGGTGATCTTGACCGCTCCTAGTCCTTCCGGCTATCCGGTTTGAATAGAAGGGTTAGCAACAAACTTAAAAAAGTAAAAGGAAAAGCTAACGACTAGGGAATGGGAATCACCCTAACGAAAGCCAACAAGATAGCGAATAAAAGAACTATACAAGCTTACAAGAATGATCAAGAAACAGTAAGGAAACACAAGACTTACAATCAACCTCTCGACACGACTAACCCGTATTGAAAGAACGAGTAATCGGTTGAGAATATAAAATTCCGAACACAACTCGAAATCTAACACTTCTACAAGCAAGGTAAAACTAGCAAAATAGGTGTTAGATACTTAGCCAACTAATATCACATCTTACCCTTTTATTCCCACAAGTTTTAGTTGAATTAACCTCTCATTCTCTATCCTATTTAGAAACCTTGAGATTGCATGCGGAAATTTGATGCTTGCTATCCGATTTAGCATCAAGCTCCTCGTCGAATCACCAACTCTAGAACTTCAAAACCTTGTAGTGGGCAGCTCACACTTCAATTCGCCAATCTCATTGGTTCCCCAAAACCGAATTAGCGATAACAACTATCTTTTGAAAGAAGGAGAGTAAAACAACTTTTAAACTCAAGTTAGAGCAAGATGAGATAAGAAAGCTAAGATAGGTAAGGAGTAAAATTAGAGAATTTACTTAGGTAAGGAGTAAAATTAGAGAATTTACTTAAGCTTTCATAAATCATTTGATATTTTGAAACTAAGTTTTTCAAAACATCCTAAAGACGACCAAGCTAGGGTTCTATGGTCAGTATGGCTCTAATACCAACTTTTGTGAGGCCTCCCCGGTGTATTTAGCTTGGGATGCTTAGTCGTACCACCGACCCTAGCATCACAAACAAAATATCCCGTGCCTTGGGAAAATATGTACATCCCAGAAGTGCTGTACATACACCCGTTTACAAAGTCATGCATCAATTCCATACAAACATAGATCCAAAGCACGAACTAGATTAAACAAAAGACATACATAATAGAGAGTTATTACAAAAGAGGCCGACTGGCCAAATACAAGCTAAAAAGCTAAACAACTAAAGAGTTAAATAAACAGCGGAAGCAAAAGCTATAAGATGGCAATAACAAAAGCCATACGATTTGCCTTTAGCCCACAAGGCAACCGACCAAGCCACCAACCTAGTCGTCAAACCCACACATCTCACAAAAGTGGAACCCTTGGGGTTCACTTTTCTTCCTCTGCAATAATTAGATTTAAGCAAAGGAAATCGGTACAAAAATGTACTACATAAGGCGGCGTGTAAGGGTAACAACCTATAATTAGCTACATGCAAGCTTTATGTAAGTGGAAGGATTTAGGCTCATTTTAGCATAAAGCAAGTTTACATTTGCAATAATGTAATAGATTTAAAGCAATTTGACAAAGCATTTTTAATTGTTGAAGTAACAACGATACAACAATAATAACAACGATCGGACAACCCGAAGTGACTAACCCAATAGTCACCACAACAATAGTATGAACATCCATTCATACCAACCCAACAAGTTTTAATTAAATGTTGTAGTCTAGTTCTTGAAAGACCTCCTAAGCGTGTCCATAACCTGGGGCGAGGCTATTGAATAGTTTTAACCTGCGGGGTGTACCAATGTACCCACGTCGCCGCCTTTTAGCCACATGATTTAGCACACTTCCTTTGGTATGCTTGGCGGGCTAAGTCCTCTGAGACAATTCCAATCTTGTGCATTAACTACGAGTCGCCCATATGGATAGAAACCCATACGTTGAGACAGAGACATGGTAAAGCCGAAAGTCAACTACCACGTGGGTAAAGCTCCGGACAACTACCATGCCCTTGATGTGGAGAACTGACCGGATTCCACTCCCGCTCACCCAACACATATCACACGTTTCTTTTTACACAACACCGCACACAACCACCATGCGACTCGGAGCTAACACCCGCCAAAGTACTAAGTCAAGAGGTCCCATATCCCTCGTGTGGTTATACATAATAATGCTTGGTTTAGTGGGACAAGTAACTCGGTCCTTAGGGACTTAGGCACCATTCAACACACCATGAGATCACACCAACATCCATTGTGCCCAAGTCAATAACAATTTTGTTTTCATTTTTAATTCTTTACAAATTAACAAAGCACAAGTGCTGGATATAATGGAATAATAGTTTTTGTGTGATCAAGGTCATCGACATAAGTCGACAACTGCCCATTTCTACCGTTATCTAAGCATTTCTAAGCAATATCAAAACGTAACTACTAAGTGATAAGAGTCCATCCAACGAACTCTAAATCACAGCAAGATATTCCTAGGCTTAGTAGTAGGGAATGAACATTTACCTACAGAGTATGCATCTATAGGATCAACTAATCGATAATTTAACAACAAAATAAGCATGCATACATACAAGTTGAATACAAAGTATTAGACTTTAAAGTAATGGGATTGAATAAATATGATCAAACTGCTTGCCTTGCAGTATTTACTCACTAAGCTGTAGGGGATCACTCACGGGATCAACGCACTCATCGGCACCTAACGAAAAAGCGAAAAAGAACCGATAAGAACGAAGAAAACCGAAAAGACTCAACAGCAAACTTTCTCCAAATGCTCTGAAGTTTTTACAGCAGCAAGAACATGATTTTTAAGGAATTTAGCAATAATAACCAATTGATTTGCATTCTCAATGCAAAAGTTATGGCCAAAACAATTCTGCTCAGCCTGGAAAATGCTAGAAAATTCAAATCGGTTACTGTTCATCCGAATTATATTTTTAAGCACAATTTTCCAAAGAGATGTTGCACCTGGGATTTTTATGGTAATTATATCACCTCATGAGATGAATAACACAATTGGATTCACCTCATTTGGAGCTAGTATGCATTTTCTATGATTTTTCAAAGACATGCACATAAGCACAAAACAAAATTCACCCACAAAGATTTTGAAAATAGTGACATGCCTAAAACCTATTCTACCATTTAGTACACTAACAGAGGAAGCCAACAAAATTGGATTCACTCAAAAAGGATCTATAGAAATTACTTATGCAATTTACAAGTTAAATGCAATTTTTAGAACAATAATTAAAGTCTATTTCTAAACAAATTTTCAAATCCATTTTCTGGAGCCGAACCAAGCTTACAACCATTTTTAGATTAAAGCTCAGTTCAAACCAGAGCTAACAAAATTTGAATCAACTCAAATGGAGCTAAAATAAAATAGTTATGCTATTTTGAAGTTTATTACCTTTTTCAGTTTACAAATAACTCCTCGAAATCCTAAATTCCAATTCGACGTGGATGAACTTGGGCGTTGATCTTGGATCCAACGGTCCGAGCCCACGAGACGACCGCGCATATGCGCTCAGCGCGAGATCAACAAGCGTGGACCGTTGATCTTGGATCCAGCGGTCGAGATTGAACCGCGCGCTGCGTTTGAACCCACGCGCATTTAAATGGGGCGGCAGTGTGGGTATTGATCGTGAGATGGGCGGTGACGATGAACGCCACACAAAGACACACGCCAAACCTCGCGAATCTCGCGTTGATCTAAAAACGCGGTCCAAGCGATCGAAGAAGTGAAAGCGCTCCGCGATCTGAGCCGTAGATCAAGCGATGGGCGGCTCATGGTGGACCACGTCACGCATGCGCTACGCCTTGTCTTGCTTGTAGCGTCCAACAACGCAGCCAGCGGCTTCAGCGGCGAATCACCGGCGACCTAAGGCGCGGTGGTGCGGCGATGCCGCTACGGGTCGCAATAGCGATCTTGCTGCACGGTAGCACTCACACCTATGGTGATGGCCCAGGCGGTGGCTAGCGGAGAGGGGCGGCGGCAAACATGACCGAAACAAAAGCGATAGAGCTCCGGCGGGTTCAAATGGCAGTGCCCAGCTCTAGGGACTACCGAGAGGTTACCCGAGTCTTTGAGGAGGGACAGAGGAAGCCTGAACTGCGCCGGCGATGAAGCACCACGACGGCGACGACGGCGACCACGCGGGGAAGACAACCTAAGCATCTAGAGAGAGGCCGCGTCATCGGGATAACTCCAACACAGCTCAAGGATGGTCCCAGAGCAAGCGAATGGATCTCGTGTCCATGTGCCTCATTGCTGTAATCATTCATCTACTCAAATCAATCCAAAGAAAGTGTTCTCCAAGATGAGTCTATTTGCTTTCTTTCTCTCTATTTGATGATTTGAGGTCTTTCTTTGATCCACGAGTTTTTGCTTGGTTTACGCGTGATCTAACTTCTTTGTGATATGTGGGAACTCATCTAGAATCATCTTGATCATCAATCACCCACGAGCAAGTCTTGAGATCATATTTAAGTATTTGGCTCGGTTTTTGAATGTAATGACCCAAAATTTCAATTTCAGAGAAAATTTAAAACTATTTATTTTTGTGGAAATTCTGAAATTTTAAAACTTTTCTTAATTAGTTAAGGCTAAAATAAATTTAACTACAAAATCTATTATCAAGTTTAAGTTGGAAATAATTTTATTAAGTATAAAATGTCTCTAATAATTTATGAGAATTTTTCTAGAATTTTTGGAATTATTTTGCTATATTCTAAAATGAAATGAATTAAACTGAATATTTAAAATAGAAAATGAAAAGAAAATCGGAAAACAACAATTGGGCGAAACTTGGCTCGGCCCATTTACTCCTACGCATCTCTGTGGCCCAAGCCGCCCACACAAAGACCTCCTCATCCCGCCTATCCTTTCTCTGAGCAGTCAGATGTGCATCGGACGGCCACAACAACCACGCCGCACACACTCTCTAGCCACCGATGCAAATCCAACGCTCATGACCTTTCTTCTCCCGTCTTCTTCTACCTCCAGCCCAAGCCACCCGCCATTGCCGCCTTCAGAAGCTCTTAAGCGCGCCATTTATGCCTCCTTACTTCACGCGATCGCGCATTCAAATCACGTATCTCTCCGCTTCCATTCCGTCCGTTTTCCCTCTCTTTAACCCTCTTTATTCTCCACTTCGCTCGCCGCCGCCATTGAAGCCGCACACGATCTCCGTCTCATCGCCTGCCCCTATAAAAGGGAGCCTCGGGAGCGCCTCCATTTCCACAACACATCACCACCACTCACATCTCCCTTCCTCCTCTGTGAAGCCCCAATTTTAGAGTTCTTCGCCGGCGGGAAGAATTGGTTTCTTCTTCAATTCCGGCCTCGCCAGTGACGCTCCGGCCTCGTTGAGTACGTCTACGACATCGTCACAGCTTCGCGACACTCGTGCGTGCATCCGTTTTGCCGGAAACCCTCGGGAGCCTCTACCTCACCGTCAGCCCCGCGCCGCCGCCGCTCAACCTCGTCGCCGATCGTCTTTCCGCCGCGTTTTCATGCAACTCCGGTGAGCATCGTGACCAGCATCTTCCGCTCTCTCTGTTGCAATCATTCACTCGTTTCGCCGAGGCTCGTAGCTCCGGCGAGGTCCTCACCGGAGAGTCACCGCGCTCGGGCCTACGTGGCCTGACCACCTCGGAGCCAGCTGGCGCCACCTCGGCCTAAGCTCACGGCGTGGCTACTGCGTGGCGGCCACGCCTTACCGCACACCACCACACCTCCGGGCTAGGGCTCCGTGGACATGGTCCATGTGAGCCGAGCCTATGTCACCTGGGCCCCACCTGTCAGAAAATTAATTCAAATTCATTTAAATTCCGGAAAATCATCGCTGACGTCATCATGCGCAATATTTAGAATTCTCTTTAGAAAAATAATTCAGGAAATTGTTTAAATAACAGATTTAGTTTAAAATTTGTAAAATTCATAACTTTTGCATTATAACTCCAAATTAGATGATTCAAGTTGCTAAAATTTTAGAAAATTATTGTCTAACTAAATAAAATATAATAATTCAATTTAGAGTTCATTTTAGTTCTGTTTTAGAATTTAGAATTCTTTTAAATATCAAATTTAGGTTAAAATTTATAAAATTCATAATAATTGAATCCTAACTCCAAATTTAGTGAAACAAATTTCTAAAATTTTATAATTTGATTATCTAGCTCAATAAAATAAAATTATTATATTTAGACTTGGTTTATTTTGTATTTCTGAATTTTGTTTGAATTTTATTTGATTTGCCTTATTTTCACGTTTAGACTTTGGCGATTAGAAATTAGATACTTCTCAAGACTTAGATTTTCGGACTGCTTGAAGGCAAGTTATACTTTGACCATTTTGCCCTATTATTTTAAAGTTAATTAAATTCAGTTTTAAATTATTAAATGCATGCATAATTTTATTCAAGTATTTCAAATTCTGTTTAAATAATTAGTTATTCCTATTATCCTTGTATGCCAAATTTTGGATGTTGCCATGTCATTCCTTTGTCACTTTAGATAAATTATTATGTTTAATAATCAAATGCTTCATAAATACTTAGACCATGATTTATGTTTTTGGGAGAATTTTAGCCAACTCAATAAAATTTCTTTGAAAATTAAAACTATGGTATTGTTTTACCATAGAGAATTTGTAAAGATGGTTTTATAGAAATAAAATCAAAAGGGTTTGGACTTGGGCGAAAAGGATGAATGGTGGGTGCGAGTTTATGCACCTGCTTAGTCTGTTAAGATTAAGACCGAGGTTTAAATTGAATAGCCTTAAGTCAATTGAGGACCGGTCTTTGGCGCATTTTGTTATGCCTTATCGTACAACCACATGTCTGTATGGGCGGGACACAGCTAAATAATTTGTAATACCTCTTAGTTATTTGTGCTATGTTGTATGTATGGGTGTCGGGTGAAACAGTTTTCCCATCTGGCGCAAGAGGGGTTTTGGAGGACGGTCGGTCAATGGAAGCGAAACCTTAGCGGGCACAAGTACTTTGAGGTAGAACATTATAACGACCTTGTGATGTTTGCTCTGTCACGCCTTAGGAAGCGTGGATTGGCCGACACAAAGAGTATAATATCTCGTGTGGGTAAAGTTGTACAAACTCTGCGAGTATAAAACTATTGAATAGCGCGTCCACGGTCATGGACATGCTAGCAAAGCCACTCGAGTTAGTTTTGTTTTGGTTTTAAAATGATTTCAACAGATAATTTGAGGATGGATAGTCACTGTGGGAAAATTAGGCGGGTAGCCATTGTGATTGGAGGATATCCATCATCTTTTATGGAGGTTATCCACAATAAACTATTGTTATTTAAAATGGTGATTTAGATTATTGTATAAAATGGCTTTGTAATCTAATATGATTATTTAAATTAAAGCTAACGCTTTTACATAAAATAACCTTGCCGTATCCTTTGTCTACCTTATGCATGCATATCAATTCCATATTGGGTGTAACTTGCGAGCACGGTAGTAGTGCTCACTCTTCTTGAATAATCTTTATTAGGAGAAGATATCTATCAAGGCGGTGAGGATCTTGGCGCCTAAGGCTGCGCCCAGACGATTACTGTGGCGAATCGTTGGGTCTACTACTATTATTCGCTTCATTGTGTTTTACTTTATTTGGCCTCGGGCCCTTTGTAATAAACTCTGAATAAATATTAATAAAATCGTGATATGTTTTGATTATCACTTTTGTTTGTTGTGTACATTAGCTATCTGGACTAATGTATGAACCGAGAGAATTCGGGATCCTTCGCTCCGGGTTCGACAAAAGTGGTATCGAGCCATATCATTGTGGAGTAAATGGCTTTAGAATTTTCTTAAGGATTTATTTTTCAAAAACTAAACATATTTTGAGTCTATTCAAGAGTCTTCTCAACACTTCTTTTTAAAATGGTTATCAACTTATCTTATTCTCTAAATTGTAGATGGTGAACAACCAACAGGGATTTCCCATGGAATTTTCATGGGACAACTTTGGTGCACTTCTATGGAAGATGATGCAACACTTAGGTTACAACCAGAGACCAACTTATCAAGGGTACATGTATAAAGTGGGGAACCAAGGCGTTGGAGACTTGAAGTAATCCTCTCGCCAACCTTCAACCAAACACAAACCACCACATCTTGGCGCCCGGTGAGGCGTGATAATTTCGTTGATGGACTTGAGGATGCAGCGGAGAGAGGCAACCGTCGCCTCGCCATATTTACAACAATTATTTTGAGGACTCAGGTTTCACTACCACCCCATGCACATTCAGGCTAAATTTGGATAGCACCTTTAGATCTGCTTGAGTATGAGGACTCTCTGAGCTTACTCACCAAGTGGACTGTCTAAGGCAATGGATTATGCCTCACGGGAACACTCTGGATGAGCTACGTAATACTCGAAACGACACGCTGAATCACGAAAGAAAGGTGGCAATGGGAAGAAGAAGTGGCTATATACAAGGCGAGAGAGGTAGTACTTGCGAGCAGTTATACCCTCTTACACCTTAGTCAGTATCTCATATGATCGTTAGATCACGAATTATGAGCTATCAATGTCTCTTGTGATAGCCATAATCAAACAATAAAATAAAATAATAAAAGGACTATTTTTGGCAAAATTTGGTTCTTTTGTCTTGTGCTTGTTAGTTCTTGGGCTGTTAAAAATATTATTCCTTAGAACTTTATTTCTATACTCTATTACGAGTCTTTAGAAGATTCCACAGATGGTTACCACACTTGGCGATGGTAGCGCTCAAAACCAAGAAATCAAGCCTTGATTACGGGAAAACCACGTCCGACAACCACCTCCTCCACGTGAAGGGCACGATTGGCGCGGATGATGTGTCAATTTACATCGATAGACACATTAGCTCGATCCATTAACATCAACCAAGCGACACCGGCTCAAGCACCACCACCACCTCCACTGCACAAAGATTGACCATGGCGAAATTTATGCGTGTCGTCCACCGACCTTCTCCGGTGACCTGAGAGCCAATGGATGCCGATGGTCGGATCCGTGCTATCGGGAAGAAGCCGGATATCACTCAATGTACTAATCGTGAGAGAGTCTGTTTGCCTCTCATCGACTCACGGTCCCGCATCGAATGGTGGGATAACTATAACATCTCCCATCTTGATCGCAGACTATCTCTTGGGAGGAGTTTGTGCGGGCTTTTCGCCATGCACATATTCCCCGAGGATAATGACCCTAAAGAAGAAAGAGTTCCGCAGCGCTCAAACAAGGCAACCGCGATGGGGGGAATACATGCACAAATTCAACCACTTGCTCGCTATGCCCCAGCGAGATGTGGCTAGTGATGAAGAAAGGCGAGGAAAGGTTCATGGATGGTTTAAGCGATGAGATCTCGATCAGGTGGTCTCCAATGACTACTGACTTCCAGCGGTTAGTGAATAAAGCTTTTCGCCGGAGGCCAAACATCTGCGAGATGGAGAACATAGCGAAGGATGGCGCTCGAAGTACAATCTTTGGAGGACAACCCAAGCCTCGCGTTACCTGACCTCGGCCACCACGGCGTGGAGGATTTGATCTTCCACCCTCGAGCTCGGTACCAACGCGCGCCCAATACTTGAGCTTAGTAGCAACTCAAGCGGAGGTCGGTCTCGTGAAGAATCCGATTTCATCGGCAAGCTGGGTGACTTGTTTCCCTTTAACGAGGCGGGGCATTATGCTAACAGATGCCCTAAGAAGGCGCAAGGTGCACCACCGCTAGGCCAACACCAGAGTTCCACCACGGTGGCAATCAAAAGCCGCGATCCGATATCTGAAGGGCGTGTGAACCACGTTATCTGCGAGAGGAAGCTCAAGCGACACGGATGTAGTCCTTGATGCGTTTCCAATCAATTGATTACCGACATTAGTTCTATTTGATTCCTGAACATCGCACTCTTTTGTTTCCAATAAATTTGTGGGAAAACATGGGTTACCTATCTCTCCTTTAGATAATCCTATGATAATTCACTCCCAGGGCTCGAAAATGAGAACTAGTTATCTTTGCCCAAACCTTACCCTTGAAATATCAGGAGTAACCTTCCTAGCAGATTTGATAGTTTTGCATTCTCAAGGTTTGGATGTGATTCTTGGAATGGATTGGCTAGCCAAGAATCAGGACAAATAAATTGTGCCAATAGGTCTATTGCTCTTACCAATAAGCAAGGAATCTCGGTGGAATTCAAGCCCAAGACTAGTACCGAGGAAGATCGGTTCTAACCGACTTGAAAGAGTTAAAGCTTGAAGATATACCGATGGTACAAGAATTTCGGATGTTTTCACGATGAACTACGGCATGCCACCCGACGGGGCGTAGTATTATAATTGACTTAGTCGAGGACCGCCCCAATCTCAAAGCGACCCTCTGAGAATCTTGGCCAATGAGTTGGCGAGATGAAAAAGCAGATAATGGAACTAAAGCAGAAAAGGTTATATCTGCCAAGCTCATCACCTTGGGGAGCACGGTATTATTTGTCAAGAAAAAAGACAATAGTATGAGAATGTGTGTGGATTACGAGATCACTTAATGAAGTGACAATCAAGAATAAGTACCCGCTACCTAGGATCGATGATCTGTTTGATCAATTAAAGGGAGCAAGTGTATTTTCGAAGATTGACTTGAGATCTGGCTATCACCAACTGAAGATCAGACCAGAAGATATCCCGAAGACTGCATTCACAACGGATATGGGTGTATGAATTCACAAAGTGATGTCGTTCGGTTTGACAAACGCCCCTGCTTATTTCATGAATATGATGAACAAAGTGTTCATGGAATTCCTGGATAAGTTTGTGGTTGTGTTCATCGATGACATTCTCATTTATTCAAAGAATGAAGAAGAACACGAGGATCATCTCGAGAATAATTTTGGGAAAACTTCGAGAGAAAATCGACTTTATGCCAAATTTAGCAAGTCGAATTTTGGCTAAGTCAAATGGCATTCCTTGGACATATTGTGTCGGAGGAGGAGATCACGATAGATCGATCAAAGTTGAAGCCGTAATGGATTGGAAACAACCCAAGTCTGTCTCGGAGGTGAGAAGTTTCCTTGGATTAGCGGGGTATTACATGATTTATTGAAGGGTTCTCCAAGATAGCAAGACCCATGACTCAACTTCAAAAAGGAGAAAAAGTTTGAATGGACGAGGCACGTGAAAAGAGTTTACAAGAACTCAAGAAGAGATTAGTGTACGCACAAGTGTTATCTTGCTGATATTCATAAGGATTTTGAAATCTTACGTGATGCATCCGTCAAGGACTTGGATGTGTACTTATGCAAGAAGGTAAAGTAGTGGCTTATGCATCTCGTCGATTAAGACCACGACGAAGAAATTATCCGACTCATGATCTCGAGTTAGCGACAATTGTGCATGCTCTAAAAATCTGGCGGCATTATCTTATTGGTAACATTGTGAGATTTTCACGGATCATAAGAGTCTGAAATACATTTTACTCGGTCGAACTCAACCTCGGACAACGAAGATGGCTAGAGCGATAAAAGATTACGACCTTGGAATTCATTATCATCAGGGTAAAGCAAATGTAGTTGCGAGATGCCACGAGTAGAAAGGCGTGTTGCAATACCATCACAGTTCGAAGAATCGGCGAGTTGTATGAAGAATGAAGCATCTAAATCTGGAGATTGTCAACCAAGGATGTGTCAATGCTTTGGAAGTTCAACCCACTCTTGAGTCAGTTAGAGAAAAGCAGGTTAGAAGGCGAAGACATCAAAGAAATCAAAAGAATATGAGAAGAGGCAAAGCCCGAGTTCTCGAGGATGAGCAAGGAGCAGTATGGTTTGGAAATCGCATCTGTGTGCCTAATCGTGAGGAATTAAAGCAGATCAATTCTAAAAAAGCTCATGAATCACCCTACTCCATTCATCCGGAAGTACCAAAATGTACGGGATCTGAAGGAGAAGTATTGGTGGAGTCGACATGAAGCGAAATCGCTGAGTTCATCGCACATTGCGATATATGTCAACGAGTTAAGCGAGCACCAAAGACCCATTGGTTTGTTGCAACCACTACCGATTCTGAATGGAAGTGGGAAGAAATTGGTATGGATTTCATTCTGGGACTTCCTAGGACCCAAGCAGGATGTGACTCCATTTGGGTGATAATTGACCGATTGACCAAAGTGGCCCATTTCATTCGATCAAGACCACCTATCGAGTAGCAAACTAGCGAATTATATGTGGCCAAGATTGTTTGTTTACATGGTGTACCCAAGAAGATTGTCTCGATAGAGGTTCCCGGTTCACATCCGATTTTGGAAGAGTCTCCATGAAGCTTTAGGAACCGGACTCAATTTGATCTGACTTATCACCCTCGAGACGGATGGTCGAGAGCGAGCAGCGTCAACCAAGTTCTTGAGGACATGCTTGAGCACGTGCCTTAGATTATGGAAAAAGTTGGGACAAGAATCGCCTTGCGAATTCTCGTACAACAATAGCTATCAAGCTAGCTTCTGAGATGTCTCCATTTGAAGCTTTATATGGCGAAAATGCGAACTCCGCTCCTTTGGGATGAAGTAGGAGAGCACCAATTCTTGGACGGAATTGATCAAAAGACGCTGAAAGCAAGGTTAAAACAATAAGAGAACGTCGAAAGTAGCTCAAACCCGAGCGAGAAAAGTTATCTTGACAATCGAAGAAGAAATTGACATTTGAAATAGGAGATTTTGTTTATCTCGAGTTACTCCACTTAGGGGAGTAAGAAGGTTTCAACCAAAGGAAAACTTCGCACCCAGATTTGTGGGTCCTTACAAAATTTTGGCAAAGAGAGGTGAAATCGCTTATCGGTTGGGCCCAACCTCCTTGTCTGCGATACCTAGCGTCTTTCATGTGTCACAACTAAAGAAGTGCCTTGAGTGCGGAGGATCGAGACTCTTTTAGAGTGTCGATCTACAAGAAGACCTCACTTATGTAGAACAACCAATCAAGATTTTAGGCGTCGCGAGGCGTGTTACGAGGAGCAAGATCATCCGATCATATAAAGTTGATGGAGCCACCACCCGAAAGTGAAGCCACACGGGAGCGAGAGGAAGATCTTAAGGCGAGTATCCCCATCTTCTTCTTGGCCAAATCTGAATCTCGGGGTCTGAGATTCCTTTAAGGAGGAAGGTTTGTAACAGCCCAAAATTTCAATTTCGGAGAAAATTTAAAACTATTTATTTTTGTGGAAATTCAAAATTTTTAAAACTTTTCTTAATTAGTTAAGGCTAAAATAAATTTAACTACAAAATCTATTATCAAGTTTAAGTTGGAAATAATTTTATTAAGTATAAAATGTCTCTAATAATTTATGAGAATTTTTCTAGAATTTTTGGAATTATTTTGCTATATTCTAAAAATGAAATGAATTAAATGAATAACATTAAAATTTCAATTTAGAGAAAATTTAAAACTATTTATTTTGTGGAAATTCTGAAATTTTAAAACTTTTCTTAATTAGTTAAGGCTAAAATAAATTTAACTACAAAATCTATTATCAAGTTTAAGTTGGAAATAATTTTATTAAGTATAAAATGTCTCTAATAATTTATGAGAATTTTTCTAGAATTTTTGGAATTATTTTGCTATATTCTAAAGCTGAAATGAATTAAACTGAATATTTAAAATAGAAAATGAAAAGAAAATCGGAAAACAGCAATTGGGCCGAAACTTGGCTCGGCCCATTTACTCCTACTTGTCTCTGGCCCCAAGCCCACAAGACCTCCTCTCATCCCGCCTACCCTTTCTCAGGCAACCTCGGATGTGCATCGGACTTCCATAACACCACGCACACTCTCTAGCCACCGATGCAAATCCAACGCTCATGACCTTCTTCTCCCGTCTTCTTCTACCTCCAGCCCGTGCGCACCGCCGCCATTGCCGCCCTTCGTAAAGCTCTTAAACGCGGCCATTTATGCCTCCTTACTTCACGCGATCGTGCGCATTCAAATCCACGTATCTCTCCGCTTCCATTCCGTCCGTTTTCCTCTCTTTAACCCTCTTTATTCTCCATAGCTCGCCGCCGCCATTGAAGCCGCACGATCTCCGTCTCATCCTTTGCCGGCCCTATAAAAGGGAGCCTCGGGGCGCCTCCATTTCACAACACATCACCACCACTCACATCTCCTTCCTCCTCTGTGAAGCCCCAATTTTAGAGTTCTTGGCCGCGGAAGAATTGGTTTCTTCTTCAATTCCGGCCTCGCCAGTGACGCTCCGGCCTCGTTGAGTACGTCTACGACATCGTCACAGCTTCGCGACACTCGTGCGTGCATCCGTTTTGCCGGAAACCCTCGGGAGCCTCTACCTCACCGTCAGCCCCGCGCCGCCGCCGCTCAACCTCGTCGCCGATCGTCTTTCCGCCGCGTTTTCATGCAACTCCGGTGAGCATCGTGACCAGCATCTTCCGCTCTCTCTGTTGCAATCATTCACTCGTTTCGCCGAGGCTCGTAGCTCCGGCGAGGTCCTCACCGGAGAGTCACCTCCTCGGCCTCGTGGCTGACCACCTCGGCGCCAGTGGCGCCACCTCAAGATAAGCTCGGCGTGGCACTGCGTGGCGGCCACGTCCACACGACACCACCACACCTCCGGGCTGGGGCTCGTGGACATGGTCCATGTGAGCCGAGCCTATGTCACTGGGCCCCACTGTCGGAAAATTAATTCAAATTCATTTAAATTCTTGAAAATCATCGCTGGCGTCATCATCGCAATATTTAGAATTCTCTTTAGAAAAATAATTC
Organism: Phyllostachys edulis; assembly: GCA_036346405.1. Classification (NCBI taxonomy): domain Eukaryota; kingdom Viridiplantae; phylum Streptophyta; class Magnoliopsida; order Poales; family Poaceae; genus Phyllostachys; species Phyllostachys edulis. The sequence continues at coordinate 34,663,040 of CM070566.1, forward strand.
AGGAAATTGTTTAAATAACAGATTTAGTTTAAAATTTGTAAAATTCATAACTTTTGCATTATAACTCCAAATTAGATGATTCAAGTTGCTAAAATTTTAGAAAATTATTGTCTAACTAAATAAAATATAATAATTCAATTTAGAGTTCATTTTAGTTCTGTTTTAGAATTTAGAATTCTTTTAAATATCAAATTTAGGTTAAAATTTATAAAATTCATAATAATTGAATCCTAACTCCAAATTTAGTGAAACAAATTTCTAAAATTTTATAATTTGATTATCTAGCTCAATAAAATAAAATTATTATATTTAGACTTGGTTTATTTTGTATTTCTGAGTTTTATTTGAATTTTATTTGATTTGCCTTATTTTCACGTTTAGACTTTGGCGATTAGAAATTAGATACTTCTCAAGACTTAGATTTTCGGTATCGCTGCGAAGGCAAGTTATACTTTGACCATTTTGCCCTATTATTTTAAAGTTAATTAAATTCAGTTTTTAAATTATTAAATGCATGCATAATTTTATTCAAGTATTTCAAATTCTGTTTAAATAATTAGTTATTCCTATTATCCTTGTATGCCAAATTTTGGATGTTGCCATGTCATTCCTTTGTCACTTTAGATAAATTATTATGTTTAATAATCAAATGCTTATAAATACTTAGACCATGATTTATGTTTTTGGGAGAATTTTAGCCAACTCAATAAAATTTCTTTGAAAATTAAAACTATGGTATTGTTTTACCATAGAGAATTTGTAAAGATGGTTTTATAGAAATAAAATCAAAAGGGTTTGGACTTGGCGAAAAGGATGAATGGTGGGTGCGAGTTTATGCAGGGCTTAGTCTGGTTAAGATTAAGACCGAGGGTTTAAATTGAATAGCCTTAAGTCAATTGAGGACCGGTCTTTGGCGCATTTTGTTATGCCTTATCGTACAACCACATGTCTGTATGGGCGGGACACAGCTAAATAATTTGTAATACCTCTTAGTTATTTGTGCTATGTTGTATGTATGGGTGTCGGGTGAAACAGTTTTCCCATCTGGCGCAAGAGGGGTTTTGAGAGGGTCGGTCAATGGAAGCGAAACCTTAGCGGGCACAAGTACTTTGAGGTAGAACATTATATGACCTTGTGATGTTTGCTCTGTCACACGCCTTAGGAAGCGTGGATTGGCGACACAAAGAGTATAATATCTCGTGTGGGTAAGTTGTACAAACTCTGCGAGTGTAAAACTATTGAATAGCGCGTCCACGGTCATGGACATGCTAGCAAAGCCACTCGAGTTAGTTTTGTTTTTGGTTTTAAAATGATTTCAACAGATAATTTCGGGATGGATAGTCTGTGGGAAAATTAGGCGGGTAGCCATTGTGATTGGAGGATATCCATCATCTTTTATGGAGGTTATCCACAATAAACTATTGTTATTTAAAATGGTGATTTAGATTATTGTATAAAATGGCTTTGTAATCTAATATGATTATTTAAATTAAAAGCTATTTGCTTTCATAAAATAACCTTGCCGGTATCCTTTGTCTACCTTATGCATGCATATCAATTCCATATTGGGTGTAACTTGCGAAACACGGTAGTAGTGCTCACTCTTCTTTGAATAATCTTTATTAGGAGAAGATATCTATCAAGGCGGTGAGGATCTTGGCGCCTAAATTGCGCCCAGACGATTACTGTGGCGAATCGTTGGGTCTACTACTATTATTACGCTTCATTGTGTTTTACTTTATTTGGCCTCGGGCCCTTTGTAATAAACTACGAATAAATATTAATAAAATCGTGATATGTTTTGATTATCACTTTTGTTTGACTGTACATTAGCTATCTGGACTAATGTATGAACACGAAGAATTCGGGATCCTTCGCTCCGGGTTCGACAAAAGTGGTATCGAGCCATATCGATTGTAGAGTCGTGGCTTTAGAATTTTCTTAAGGATTTATTTTTCAAAAACTAAACATATTTTGAGTCTATTCAAGAGTCTTCTCAACACTTCTTTTTAAAATGGTTATCAACTTATCTTATTCTCTAAATTGTAGATGGTGAACAACCAACAGGATTTCCATGGAATTTTCATGGGACAACTGGGCTGCACTTCTATGGAAGATGATGCAACACTTAGGTTACAACCAGAGACCAACTTATCAAGGGTACATGTATAAAGTGGGGAACCAAGAGCGTTGGAGACTTGAAGTAATCCTCTCGCCATCCTTCAACCAAACACAAACCACCACATCTTGGCGCCCGGTGAGGCGTGATAATTTCGTTGATGGACTTGAGGATGCAGCCAGAGAGGCAACCGTCGCCTCGCCATATTTACAACAATTATTTTGAGGACTCGAGGTTTCACTACCACCCATGCACATTCAGGCTAAATTTGGATAGCACCTTTAGATCTCTTGAGTATGAGGACTCTCTGAGCTTACTCACCAAGTGGACTGTCTAAGGCAATGGATTATGCCTACGGGAACACTCTGGATGAAGCTAGCGTAATACTCGAGCGACTGCTAGATCTGAAGAAAAATTTGAAAGCGGCGAAGAAAAGTGGCTATATACAAAGCGGAGAGGGTAGTACTTGCGAGCAGTTATACCCTCTTACACCTTAGTTGTATCTCATATGATCGTTAGATCACGAATTATGAGCTATCAATGTCTCTTGTGATAGCCATAATCAAACAATAAAATAAAATAATAAAAGGACTATTTTTGGCAAAATTTGGTTCTTTTGTCTTGTGCTTATTAGTTCTTGGGCTGTTAAAAATATTATTCCTTAGAACTTTATTTCTATACTCTATTACGAGTCTTTAGAAGATTCCACAGATGGTTACCACCTTGGCGTGAGCGGTAGCGCTCAAAACCAAGAAATCAAGCAGCAGATTACGGGAAAACCACGTCCGGCAACCACCTCCTCCACGGTGAAGGGCACGATTGGCGCGGATGATGTGTCAATTTTGTCGATAGACACATTAGCTCGATCCATTAACATCAACCAAGCGGCACCGGCTCAAGCACCACCACCACCTCCACTGCACAAAGATTGACCATGGCGAAATTTATGCGTATCGTCCACAACCTTCTCCGGCGACCTGAGCCAATGGATGCGATGGCTGGATCCGTGCTATCGGGAAGAAATTGGATATCACTCAATGTACTAATCGTGAGAGAGTCTGTTTGCCTCTCATCAACTCACGGTCCGCTTCGAGAATGGTGGGATAACTATAACATCTCCCATCTTGATCATGAGACTATCTCTTGGGAGGAGTTTGTGCGGGCTTTTCGCCATGCACATATTCCCGAGGATAATGACCCTAAAGAAGAAAAGAGTTCCAGCGCTCAAACAAGGCAACCGCCGCGGTGGGGAATACTGCACAAATTCAACGACTTGCTCGCTATGCCCCGGCGAGATGTGGCTAGTGATGAAGAAAGCGAGAAAAGGTTCATGGATGGTTTAAGCGATGAGATCTCGATCCGGTGGTCTCCAATGACTACTGTGACTTCCAGCGGTTAGTGAATAAAGCTTTTCGCCGGAGGCCAAACATCTGCGGATGGAGAACATAGCGAAGGATGGCGCTTCGAAGTACAATCTTTGGAGGACAACCCAAGCCTCGCGTTACCTGACCTCGGCCACCACAACAGGAGGATTTGATCTTCCACCCTCGAGCTCGGTACCAACATGGCGCCCCAATACTTGAGCTTAGTAGCAACTCAAGCGGAGGTCGGTCTCGGCGAAGAATCCGATTTCATCGGCAAGCTGGGTGACTTGTTTCCCTTTACCAGCGAGCGGGGCATTATGCTAACAGATGCCCTAAGAAGGCGCAAGGTGCACCACTGCTAGGCGGCACCGGAGTTCCGACCACGGTGGCAATCAAAAGCCGCGATCCGATATCTGAAGGGCGTGTGAACCACGTTACGCGAGAGGAAGCTCAAGCGACACGGATGTAGATCGCTTGAATGCGTTTCCAATCAATTCGATTACCGACATTAGTTCTATTTGATTAGAACATCGCACTCTTTTGTTTCCAATAAATTTGTGGGAAAACATGGGTTACCTATCTCTCCTTTAGATAATCCTATGATAATTCACTCCCTGGCTCGAAATGAGAACTAGTTATCTTTGCCCAAACCTTACCCTTGAAATATCCGGAGTAACCTTCCTAGCAGATTTGATAGTTTTGCATTCTCAAGGTTTGGATGTGATTCTTGGAATGGATTGGCTAGCCAAGAATCAGGACAAATAAATTGTGCCAATAGGTCTATTGCTCTTACCAATAAGCAAGGAATCTCGGTGGAATTCAAGCCCAAGACTAATCTGGGAGGAAGATCGGTTCTAACCAACTTGAAAGAGTTAAAGCTTGAAGATATACCCGTGGTACAAGAATTTCGGATGTTTTCTGATGAACTACGGCATGCCACCCGACGAGGGCGTAGTATTATAATTGACTTAGTCGAGGACGCCCCAATCTCAAAGCGACCCTCTGAGAATCTTAGGCCAATGAGTTGGCGAGAGATGAAAAAGCAGATAATGGAACTAAAAGCAGAAAAGGTTATATCGGCCAAGCTCATCACCTTGGGGAGCACCGGTATTATTTGTCAAGAAAAAAGACAATAGTATGAGAATGTGTGTGGATTACAGATCACTTAATGAAGTGACAATCAAGAATAAGTACCCGCTACCTAGGATCGATGATCTGTTTGATCAATTAAAGGGAGCAAGTGTATTTTCGAAGATTGACTTGAGATCTGCTATCACTGGCGAAGATCGAGACGGAAGATATCCCAAAACTGCATTCACAACGGATATGGATTGTATGAATTCACGGTGATGTCGTTCGGTTTGACAAACGCCCACTTATTTCATGAATATGATGAACAAAGTGTTCATGGAATTCTGGATAAGTTTGTGGTTGTGTTCATCGATGACATTCTCATTTATTCAAAGAATGAAGAAGAACACGAGGATCATCTCGAGAATAATTTTGGGAAAACTTCGGAGAAAATCGACTTTATGCCAAATTTAGCAAGTCGAATTTTGGCTAAGTCAAAATGGCATTCCTTGGACATATTGTGTCGGCGGGAGGAGTTCTTGATAGATCGAGTCAAAGTTGAAGCCGTAATGGATTGGAAACAACCCAAGTCATCTCGAGAGGTGAGAAGTTTCCTTGGATTAGCGGGGTATTACATGATTTATTGAAGGGTTCTCCAAGATAGCAAGACCCATGACTCAACCGAAAAAGGAGAAAAAGTTTGAATGGACGAGGCACGTGAAAAGAGTTTACAAGAAGCGAAGAAGAGATTAGTGTACGCACGGTGTTAATCTTGCTGATATTCATAAGGATTTTGAAATCTTACGTGATGCATCCGTCAAGGACTTGGATGTGTACTTATGCAAGAAGGTAAAGTAGTGGCTTATGCATCTCGTCGTTAAGACCACACGAAGGAAATTATCAGACTCATGATCTCGAGTTAGCGACAATTGTGCATGCTCTAAAAATCTAAGGCATTATCTTATTGGTAACATTTGTGAGATTTTCACGGATCATAAGAGTCTGAAATACATTTTACTCGATCGAACTCAACCTCGGACAACGAAGATGGCTAGAGCGATAAAAGATTACGACCTTGGAATTCATTATCATCAGGGTAAAGCAAATGTAGTTGCGGATGCCACGAGTAGAAAGGCGTATTGCAATACCATCTGGTTCGGAAGAATCGGCGGTGTATGAAGAAGCTGAAGCATCTAAATCTGGAGATTGTCAACCAAGGATGTGTCAATGCTTTGGAAGTTCAACCCACTCTTGAGTCAGTTAGAGAAAAAGCAGGTTAGAAGGCGAAGACATCAAAGAAATCAAAAGAATATGAGAAGAGGCAAAGCCCGAGTTCTCGAGGATGAGCAAGGAGCGAGTATGGTTTGGAAATCGCATCGTGTGCCTAATCGGCGAGGAATTAAAGCAGTCAATTCTAAAAAAGCTCATGAATCACCCTACTCCATTCATCCGGAAGTACCAAAATGTACGGGATCTGAAGGAGAAGTATTGGTGGAGTCGACATAGGCGAAATCGCTGAGTTAAATCGCATATTGCGATATATGTCAACGAGTTAAGGCGAGCACCAAAGACCATTGGTTTGTTGCAACCACTACCGATTCTGAATGGAAGTGGGAAGAAATTGGTATGGATTTCATTCTGGGACTTCCTAGGACCCAAGCAGGATGTGACTCCATTTGGGTGATAATTGACCGATTGACCAAAGTGGCCCATTTCATTCGATCAAGACCACCTATCGAGTAGCAAACTAGCGAATTATATGTGGCCAAGATTGTTTGTTTACATGGTGTACCCAAGAAGATTGTCTCGATAGAGGTTCTCGATTCACATCCCGATTTTGGAAGAGTCTTCATGAAGCTTTAGGAACCGGACTCAACTTGATCTGACTTATCACCCTCGGACGGATGGTCGAGGGCGAGCGCGTCAACCAAGTTCTTGAGGACATGCTTGAGCACATGCCTTAGATTATGGAAAAAGTTGGGACAAGAATCGCCCGCTGCGGAATTCTCGTACAACAATAGCTATCAAGCTAGTCTCTGAGATGTCTCCATTTGAAGCTTTATATGGCGAAAAATGTAGAACTCCGCTCCTTTGGGATGAAGTAGGAGAGCACCAATTCTTGGACGGAATTGATCAAAAACGCTGAAAGCAAGGTTAAAACAATAAGAGAGCGTCTGAAAGTAGCTCAAACCCGAAGAGAAAAGTTATCTTGACAATCGAAGAAGAAATTGACATTTGAAATAGGAGATTTTGTTTATCTCGAGTTACTCCACTTAGGGAGTAAGAAGGTTTCGAACAAAGGAAAACTTCGCACCCAGTTGTGGGTCCTTACAAAATTTTGGCAAGAGAGGTGAAGTCGCTTATCGGTTGGAGCGCCAACCTCCTTGTCTGCGATACCTAGCGTCTTTCATGTGTCACAACTAAAAGTGCCTTGAGTGCGGAGGATCGAGACTCTTTTAGAAGTATCGATCTACAAGAAGACCTCACTTATGTAGAACAACCAATCAAGATTTTAGGCGTCATGAGCGTGTTACGAGAGCAAGATCATCCGATCATATAAAGTTCGATGGAGCCACCACCGAAAAGTGAAGCCACACAGGGGCGAGAGGAAGATCTTAAGCGCGAGTATCCCCATCTTCTTCTTGGCCAAATCTGAATCTCGAATTGAGATTCCTTTAAGAGGAAGGTTTGTAACAGCCCAAAATTTCAATTTAGGAAAAATTTAAAACTATTTATTTTGTGGAAATTCTGAAATTTTAAAACTTTTCTTAATTAGTTAAGGCTAAAATAAATTTAACTACAAAATCTATTATCAAGTTTAAGTTGGAAATAATTTTATTAAGTATAAAATGTCTCTAATAATTTATGAGAATTTTTCTAGAATTTTTGGAATTATTTTGCTATATTCTAAAATTTGAAATGAATTAAATGAATATTTAAAATAGAAAATGAAAAGAAAATCGAAAAAGAGCAATTGGGCGAAACTTGGCTCGGCCCATTTACTCCTACCACTGTGCACTGCTGCCAGCCCGCCCACTCAATCCGCCTCCCTCCTCTCATCCTGCGTCGGATCTTAATCAAGCGGTCCCATGTGCATGGACGGCATGGTTTGACTCGAACACTTCTATGGAAATGCTCTCCACGCCGTGACCCTTCTTCTTTCTCCCGTCTTCTTCTACCTCGCCATTAAAGGCATGGCTCATTGCAGCTCCACTAAGCTCTTAAATCCCATTTATCTCTCCTTTACTTCGCGCGATCATGCACATTCAAATCCACGATCTCTCGCCGCTTCCATTCTTCGTTTTCCCTCTCTTTAACTCTTTATTCATGCCATAAAGCCGCCATTGAAGCCTGTGCACGATCCTCCTCTCCTCCATTGCCTTGCCCCTATAAAAAGGGGCCTCGGGAAGCCCTCATTCTCACAGCATCACCAGCCTCGCTCGCCTCTCCTTCCTCTCTGAAGCCCCAATTTTAGAGTTCTTGCGCCGTACCCTGAATTGGTTTCTTCTTCAATTCCGAGAATCGCCGGATGGCGCTCCGACCTCGTCCTCATTCACGACATCGCCGTATCACCCAGCACACTCGTCCGTGCATCCGCATTCTGCGGAAACCCTCGGAGCCTCTACCTCGTCCTCGGCGCCGCGCTCAACCTCGCCGCTAATCGTCTTTCGCCAGCGTTTTCATGCAACCGGTGAGCATCGTGACTAAGGTAGTGAGCTCTCTCTCGTGAGCTCATTCTCTCGAATCGCCCAGGAGCTTCGTAGCCCTCCGTGGCGTCCTCAGCCGGAGAGGGTGTCACTTCGAACTCATGCCTCAGTGGCCTAACCACCTCGGCGCCAGCGAGCGCCACCTCGGCTCGGGCTCAAGCGTGGCGGCTGCGTGGCGTACGTCATCCGCGTCCGCCACACCACCACACCCTCGGGCTGGGAGCTCGTGGACATGGTCCATGTGGCCGAGCCTATGTCACTTTGGGCCCTTTGTCGGAAAATTAATTCAAATTCATTTAAATTCGGAAAATCATCGCTGGCGTCATCATCATAATATTTAGAATTCTCTTTAGAAAAATAATTCAGGAAATTGTTTAAATATGATTTAGTTTAAAATTTGTAAAATTCATAACTTTTGCATTATAACTCCAAATTAGATGATTCAAGTTGCTAAAATTTTAGAAAATTATTGTCTAACTAAATAAAATATAATAATTCAATTTAGAGTTCATTTTAGTTCTGTTTTAGAATTTAGAATTCTTTTAAATATCAAATTTAGGTTAAAATTTATAAAATTCATAATAATTGAATCCTAACTCCAAATTTAGTGAAACAAATTTCTAAAATTTTATAATTTGATTATCTAGCTCAATAAAATAAAATTATTATATTTAGACTTGGTTTATTTTGTATTTCTGAGTTTTATTTGAATTTTATTTGATTTGCCTTATTTTCACGTTTAGACTTTGACGATTAGGAATTAGATACTTCTCAAGACTTAGATTTTCGGTACTTGAAGGCAAGTTATACTTTGACCATTTGCCCTATTATTTTAAAGTTAATTAAATTCAGTTTTTAAATTATTAAATGCATGCATAATTTTATTCAAGTATTTCAAATTCTGTTTAAATAATTAGTTATTCCTATTATCCTTGTATGCCAAATTTTGGATGTTGCCATGTCATTCCTTTGTCACTTTAGATAAATTATTATGTTTAATAATCAAATGCTTATAAATACTTAGACCATGATTTATGTTTTTGGGAGAATTTTAGCCAACTCAATAAAATTTCTTTGAAAATTAAAACTATGGTATTGTTTTACCATAGAGAATTTGTAAAGATGGTTTTATAGAAATAAAATCAAAAGGGTTTGGACTTGGCGAAAAGGATGAATGGTGGGTGCGAGTTTATGCACGGGCTTAGTCTGGTTAAGATTAAGACCGGGGTTTAAATTGAATAGCGCCCAAGTCAATTGAGGACCGGTCTTTGGCGCATTTTGTTATGCCTTATCGTACAACCACATGTCTGTATGGGCGGGACACAGCTTAATAATTTGTAATACCTCTTAGTTATTTGTGCTATGTTGTATGTATGGGTGTCGGGTGAGCAGTTTTCCCATCTGGCGCAAGGGGGGTTTTAGGGCAGTCGGTCAATGGAAGCGAAACCTTAGCGGGCACAAGTACTTTGAGGTAGAACATTATAACGACCTTGTGATGTTTGCTCATCACACGCCTTAGAAGCGTGGATTGGCGGACACAAAAGTATAATATCTCGTGTGGGTAAGTTGTACAAACTCTGCGAGTGTAAAACTATTGAATAGCGCGTCCACGGTCATGGACATGCTAGCAAAGCCACTCGAGTTAGTTTTGTTTTGGTTTTAAAATGATTTCAACAGATAATTTCGGGATGGATAGTCTGTGGGAAAATTAGGCGGGTAGCCATTGTGATTGGAGGATATCCATCATCTTTTATGGAGGTTATCCACAATAAACTATTGTTATTTAAAATGGTGATTTAGATTATTGTATAAAATGGCTTTGTAATCTAATATGATTATTTAAATTAAAAGCTATTTGCTACATAAAATAACCTTGCCGGTATCCTTTGTCTACCTTATGCATGCATATCAATTCCATATTGGGTGTAACTTGCGAAACACGGTAGTAGTGCTCACTCTTCTTGAATAATCTTTATTAGGAGAAGATATCTATCAAGGCGGTGAGGATCTTGGCGCCTAAGTGCGCCCAGACGATTACTGTGGCGAATCGTTGGGTCTACTACTATTATTACCTTCATTGTGTTTTACTTTATTTGGCCTCGGGCCCTTTGTAATAAACTACGAATAAATATTAATAAAATCGTGATATGTTTTGATTATCACTTTTGTTTATTTGTGTACATTAGCTATCATGGACTAATGTATGAACACGAAGAATCGGGATCCTTAGCTCCAGGTTGACAGTTAAGAAGAACGAGCAAGAGATTGAGAAATCAGCTCTAAAAATCCTAGCAATTCTAGTAATCCCAAAAACAAGATCACCGGTGAATCAAGCACCCGACAAGCATTCTTCTTAAAACTAGTCTCATATCCATCATCAAAGTTGAGAGGCGAGTAGGTTAAACCTTAGCTTGTCCATAAGGCGGCGTTTTGAGAATGAACTTGTCATTCACAGATCGATCGATTCCTTTAATCCGCCCTTGTCTATCATCTCCAAAGTGATGAAGTCATCACTGTTGATCGCGTGAAAGGGTGAACCATCTTGAGTCTCGGTCATGGGCGTGAGCGATTGGTCGATGAACCCACGTGTCATTCCTCTTTCGCGGTAATCACGAAAATCAAGGAACCGATGTGTCTCAATCTTTGGGGTTAGTTAAAAGCGACTTGGGAACCCGATCTTGAGACACTTCTCGTCTGCAAGTAGTATGCAGATTACTGCTATCCTTGACTTTAAGCAGTTCTATTATGAGCAATGGTAACGAGAACAGAGATGCATCTGTCTAGGAACATGGTGATGAGCATGTGCAACAAATCCTAGACGGGTTCTTCTTTTTGTATCGACCATGTCTCATAAAAGCTCTAGGTTGATTAGATGACATTCTAGCAATATTTTTTCTTAGCATTCTTCAACCTCATATGAAACTCAACAAATGTCCTCTTCTTGCAATAGGTGCAATGGTATTTTTGTACCCTTTGGGAGAAACACCTTTTAGTTTAAAAGAAGGTTGGACAAACCTGTAGATTTAAAAGCAGTTTTTGCGAGGTTGGTGTCGAATTCAACTAAGCCATTTCTCAAAATTTGAATGTCTTTTGATTTATCACAGGGCAAAGTTGTATCCTAACCCTTGATTCTTATAAGGGTCTTTGACTTGTCAAGGATCATGTTTAACTGTTTCTTACCTTTAGAAAATTTTCTAATGAATCATTAAGGTAAGCAATTTCCTTTTAAAGTTAACACATGACTCACAAGTTTTGGCTTTGACAATTTTAATTTGTTTCTCCTTATAGGCAACAAGCTCAAGCTTAAGAGCTTCATGAAGCACAGTTGGAAGAATTAATTTTATCCTTAAGCTTGGCATATTTAGCTCTAGGCTTCTAAGATATCTGCTATTTCACGTTCATGTTCTAAGCAAGCGAGCATGGGCTAGATACTATGAAATTGGAAACAATCAACTTATTAGAATCTAAGCATTTAACACGAGGCGATTTGACTTCAATTAGCTCGGTTCTAGCATTTTCAAGTTGATGCATGGCGTTATCATGGCGATCTGTAATTTAGCAAGTTGAGAATGTAAAAGCGGATGAGCATTCATCAACATCAAGATCCTTAAGCGTTCACAAGTTCTAATTTTAAATCATTTATTTGTGAATCTAAGTTCATATTTTTATCCATAGAAAGCTAAAGCCTTATCTGATTCATTAGTTGCTCAAACAAGGTGTCACATCTAACTAAGGGCATCATAGGATGGAGTTACCTCCTTTGGAGTCATCGGCGTCGTGAGTCTGCCATGAAGCTTTATCTGGGTGAAGTCTTTGACCTTACCTTTGTTCTTGTCTTGAGAAGCTCCTCCTCTTTGTCCTCCTCGCTCCGGAGTCCACAAGCTCATGGATTGTTCTTCAATGGCAAAGGCAGGTGGCTGACCTTCTTAAGCTTGGCATCAAACTTGGACTTGTATCCTTGAGGTTTCTTCCAAGCGCTTTTCTTCCTTGTGGTTGCTCTTGCCTTTCGACTTAGGGCAATTTGCGGATATGATAGACTCTCCACATTCATAACAAGTCCGAGGGCCTCTCTCTTCTGTTTCTCACATTGTTATAGGCACGTGTGACCTTTTAATTATGAGACCAACTCGGCTCGGGAAGACTCTCAAGCTCTTCTCCATGAATAAGATAAACCATGAAAGAAAAGCAGAAGAAGACTCAAAAGAATCATCGAGGAGTCCTTTGAGAGGATCGACCACCAAGCCATGTTATCCTTCTTAGGATTAGCCTCTCTTGATCTCATGAGTTTTTAGCTTGCTATAAAAGACTCTAAAGTGAGATTAGAGATCGGCGTTCTCCTCTATGTGATAGCCTTCATCTCCCACTCCTTGGTGTTGATTGCAGCCAAGAGGTGAGTGGCATTCTCAGTTGAAGTACTCAATGTCAAGTTTTCATCTCATTGATAACCTTGTTGAAGCAGTAAAACGTCATCGATGCTCTCGCCGGGGCATCTCGAATTTGTTGTACTCTAAACATAGACCGTGCTGGCGCTTACTTGCACGATTTGGGGCGATCCCTCATGGTAAGTTTAGGGTGTGCCGTCTCATGTCTTGATCAAGGTTACAAATCTATCGTACTCTTGCCTACCAAGCCCGGCATATAGAAGGTTCTTTGCCTTGTTGTTGTTAACCAAGAGGCTGCTTTGGCCGTGGTAACAACGGGCAAAAAAGCAGTGAGCTCGAACAACCTCCATATAGCTTGTCCTTGGCTCTCAAGGAAGACTTCATGCGATTCTTCCAATAAACATAGTCGAGCCCATCAAAGACATGCGGCTTGGAGTACTTATCCATCATAAGTTGATGTGGGGTTAAGATCAAGATTGAACTAGCAAGACTCGATATATGTTGGACGAAAAGCGACTAGAGGGGGTGAATAGGAGCTTGAACTCTTTTTGAATTAGATTGGATCAATAATAATCTTGCTCCAATAGCTGAGAGCTATGAAGATCAATATACAAGTATAGCGGAAGCCTTGATTGAATCCTAATCAAAACCGCAGGACAAAAGAAACTAAGAACAGCGAGTCGGTACTAAACTGGTAAATCTTGGTACTCTGGGATCGTGGTACTACATGAGCAAAAGTCGGTACTCTGGATTATCTGACGAAGGAAAAATGGCGCAAAATCAGCAGCGTAACTTTTGATTCGAGGCCAAACTCACGAAATCTGGAACACCTTCCTAAGGATATTGGAACCTATTCAATCAAGGATCGTAGAGATCCAAGCCAAAGTTCCTATCTTTTTCAGTTTGAGCGAAGAGTGCTTCAAAAGCAGAGCAAAAGAAATATGATCTAGAGACTTGCTCGGGGTGATTGATGATCAAGATGATCCTAGATGTGTTGCCACATGTCACACAAGTTAGATCACGGCAAGAAACCAACCAAAACTTCGCGGATCAAAGAAAGACTCAAGATCATCAAATAGAGAAAGAAAAGCAAATGAACTCATCTTTGATAGAACTTTCTTTGGATTGATTTGATATGGTATTGGTTTCTGACCACTCCATCAATGGAGGACAAAGACTCAATACATGAGCCGCGAAATCAAATCCAACTCTCTAGAACCCTAACCTCCTAATCCTCTCCTAAGCACAAAAGCAAAACTAGGGTTTACAATGCAATGAAAGGGTTGAGAGGTCTTGGCGGCCCCTCTCTATTTATAGTGGAGACTTAGACCTTCTAGAAGAGTAACCTAATGGGCTCCGTTAAGGCCCAAAACAAGCAGGTCACCACCTTGCGCTTTCCAAGCGCCGTCTTCATCTCCTCTTAACCTAATCCGCTTCTCCACGCCATCTTCTGAGTAGTCAAGGTCACCAAAGTGTTGGTAAAATACCAAAAATACCTTCTAATCTTTTGCAAGGCAAAGTCCCAACAGCGTGAAACACATCCATGCTTCACCGCGTGTGGGTTGATCAGCGGCTCTCATCATGTCGGCAAGTCTCTCCATCGGCTCCCACGAACCACCACCATGGCACTTGCAGGCCAGCGTCAAGCAGTCCACCGATCCCTTCTCAGTTCGGTCACCTTTGTCCTTTTAGCCATGCTTGCTCCATTGACTCCTTTGGCATCCCGATCGTTACGGACCTCGGCTCTCCAAGCCTAGTCCGATCATCTTCGGCAGATTGACGTCATGACCTAAGCGACTGCACAATAGACAAAAGAAATCGATTAGGAACAAGTTCTTCACAACTTGACCCGTTAGTCAAAACATGCATCATGCAAGACATATGCCATGAAACCCATGAACTTGACCTAACCCATAACCATTTTACCAAGATGGCCCAACTTGAAAATGCAATCGGTACTACCAGTGTTAGGGCAGTACTACTTGCTTCGATAATCGCCCCTACCTTTATGATCGTCTGCAGCTCATAAAATCAAAACTTCCCAAAAACATCTTCTCTGGAAAAACCATACACGCTCTGGCGGTCATACCGCCATGTGGTATTCTGGGCAACCACGGTGCGGTACTCGCTCCTCGAGAAATCAAAACCACATTACACTTGTTGCGGAAAAACCATACAGCTTTGCTTGCGGTAATACCTACCAGCGGTACTACTGTAAACCTGGCCGGTACTACGCATCGCGACAATCGCGCGATAGCGGATACTACGATAATCGACACTTCTTTGAAAGCAGATTTCAACAAAACAAAGCGATCGTTTCGACAAACCAAAAGCTATTGCCAATTGTACCATCACATTAAGATCGTGAGCATATCCCCATGATATCCACAATAGGTGGGAGAACAATGTGAAATGGTGACCTAGGGTTGTCTTTGCCATGTGGAGGCGTACACATCAGGGCTTTGACCTGTAGCTTACAAGGCCGTATTAGGCCCAAAGCGGTTCTGACACCTTATTTCAAAGTCTCGACCAACACCCAATGTGGTAAATCCTTTGATCGTGGGCACAGTGGTGTCGCAGTGCTGTTCCTAAATTTGGTAGCTGGTGAAGTGGTGTGAGCTTGAGACACAGTGGTAGGATTGATCGTGGGGTAGTCGTCGGTGGTCATCGAACTTGAGTGCATTCATAAATCTGGCGACTGGTTGTAGGGTAGTCGTAGAGCTTGAGACACAGTCGTGGGTGAATCGTAGAGCTTGAGACACAGTGGTCTAGCCACACTGTTAAATAAATGGGGAAACTTGAGATCAAGGCTGAGTCGTAGCCCTTGGGAACAGGCGTGGCAGATTCGGATCCTCCCATTATTCTAAATGTGAGAAGATCACAATTTTAGGTAGCATACCATTACGCATGGATAAATTGTTAGCACCTAAGCGAGCTCACCTCATAATTTAAGTGGCGTCTTGTGACTCTTGTCATAGGACCTTGTAGTTTAGCAACCAGATCTGGAGGACTTTGTATAGTGCGTGTATCAAAGGAGTGATGTCCTCATCTGGAGGACTTTGTATAGTCGTGTATCAGAAAGAGTGATGTCCTCATCACATGGACACACCACTGCGCCATGCCATGCCACAGAGCTCGCCCTCACTTTGGCACACCACTAGGTTTGCCGGTCTGGATCTGCCTGCCTTGCCCGTCGCCTCGCCCATGCTCTGCCCGGCCTGTAATCCTTTGAGCTTACCCCTTGCAGTGGGCTCTCCTCATAAAATTTTTAGCCCTCTTCCTATATAAGATGAGCCTTGGTGCCCTCATCCTCTTCTTCACCCCCCTACTTCCTTCTCCATTTCCTCTCCTCCTAAGCCCCAATTGAGTAAAGCCCGAATATATGCATTTTGGATAATGGGGCTGAGGAACAAGCGGGTGTATCCTTGGCTATCTGGAAATATATGCAAAGAAGTGGGTTTCATATTCATATTTGCATCGAGTTGCATAGCATTTTTCATATGAATTTGATATATTGAGAATGAGCTATCTTGATTCGATGTTTCTGAGATATTCAATTGTATTTCTGAGTCTTGGGCTCGCTTGTTTATTTAATGTTTTAGGTGAGCGTTGATGTCGCATACTTTGGGGAGAAAGCATGACATGATGATTACTTGAAAACTTGCTCCTCACATGATTCATTCATTTTAGAATTGTAATAACTAATTAGGTTGTGGTTCCATTAGTTCCTCATAGTCGATATTATTGCTAGTTGATAGTTTAAAATATCCGGACGTATTCTTGATAATTTTCCACTTGAATGAAATTTTATATATTGGAATTTAGTACTTAAATCCTTGCTGAAAATATGTTAATTAATTTATCGAATTATTTTGTTATGAAGTTTAGCTGTCATTAGATGTTGATTTGTTGAGAAAAAATTATAGTATTGTTTGGTGTTAGTAGTTTAGGTTTCATCTTAGCTTCCATAGCCAGGTGTAACATCTAGCCCAACACGAAGCCAGAATGCCACTAACTACACTAACTATCAATTTTAACATCAATTTATAATAAATTACAGCAATCATCTTAGCGATAAAACCCATCCACGGGTCACATAGAAACAAGTATAACGAAATAACAATCATAGATAATTAATCTCTAGGAAGCGTAGCAAGATAATAGTTCAAGAACAACATAAAACCAATTGAATAAGGTCTATTGAATGAATATTCAACTCCAACCTATCATCTAAGGTTATTCAATACCATCATGTCCTAAATATAAATCACCATGCTATAATAAAAATTTCTCATGTCCAATGAATCAAATAATTGGGTGTAGGTTATGATTCCAAGTCGCTAGCCCTTCGAGTGAAAGCGTCATCAGCAGTCACCTAAAACAACAATAGAGCAAGAATGAGGTCAAGACTCAACAAATACATAATAAATCCATAAACAATAGTTTATCAATCATAATCAAGGTTATCATCATCATCTATCTATTTAATGCCATTCTCATACTCAAATAAACAAGCCATATTCCATATAAGTAACATTGCACAATTTTACAATTTACTCATATATGCGAATGCACCATCATGCTCATGCTCATATGCATCTCATCAGGTGATACTGGTATAGCGGAGTGTTCACTCGTTGATGACACACTCTATCCTTCACTCCGTGATGTTCCCACCAAAGTAGGATTTTATCAAGAGCACTCAGGACTAGTCATGTATCTTTCTCCCGACCTCACGGAATAGTTACATGACTTTCTCACCGACCTAGCTCGTGCAACTCTATCATGATGAATGTAAATGATGCAACATCTTTAATTATTCATCAACATAATTCATCTCATTAACTCAATGTCTCATTCTCATTAACTCAATATAAGTAATCTCATTCACTCAATGTCATCAATATCATACATAAGATTAAGCAACAAAAGCATAACAAATAGCATGATAAGTAATATCAATGGTAGTGACACAACAGTTGTTCACCACTCTACCATGCATTTGCCTCTTAGCCCTTAAATGGCGGATGGCGAAATTGTGGCACGTGCATGAGGCCACGGTCCTGAACAAGCAAGTAATAACACACTCAAAAACATCATCAAAATCACATCATCCCAACACCAACCGTTACACTAATCGACCTTGCATGTTTACATAAACCCAATAAAATTAAGAAATCTACGGACACACTACTATTTGTCTCAGTAGTAAAATGGCTCAATTTATTCATCCAAACTCCAAATTCAACCAACCAAGACTTTTTGGAATCCTCACAAAACAACCTCTGTTTCCTAGCTATGATGAAACTCGATTTTATAGTTTTCTACGAAGACAGATCTATAGTCTTCGGACAGCATACTTCAAAATTCATATCTTTTAACCTACTAGTCTAAAAATTGTGTTGTTAGACTTTATGGAAACCTTGTTAACTTATCTACAACATTCATGTTGACCAAGTTCACAAATTAAGTGACCTACTATTTGTAATCTACTAATCACTACAAACTGTCAACACATGACAAACTCTACAGGATAGCAGAACTATAAAATCTATGCATCGGATTGACTTGAATAAAAATTCTAACGAAAGCTATCGAAATTCTCTACAACTCTCTAGTAGATGAAATTATCAAATTACGCCTCTATACTACGTAAAAATAGTACAATAGAGCAATGAGACTAAAGCCGTCTACTAAGCGATTTCTACCAAGCTGGAAAATTGCTAATACCCTCTCTAATCTTGATTCTTTAATCTCTAGATAAAATAAACAACTAAGAAGAACAACGATCGTTACCCTAAAGACATGCGACACGAACACCAATCTCTTGCTGATTCCCTCTCTTTCTCCCTCTTTTCCTTGTTTTTTCTCCTTCCTAGTTCTCTCTCTCTCTACTATTCAAACCATGACGCATCCATACAAATCATGAAGCAAGATTTATCTAGTCATGCCTTTGTAGCATCAACAACATCTCGCATGCGTTCTCTCGACGGCATGCGATTTCCCTCTCTCTTGGCTGCACATGCAAGGTATGCAGCAGCATGCAGCAAGCAGCATGCAAGCAATATCTATCGATGGCTCCTCTGACCAACACATGCACGGTAGCAGCTCCTTAAATGCAGCAAAGAAGTTGCTGCTGCAGCAACAGAGTTGGAGGCGGTAGGGGTGAGGAGGCATAGGAAAAGGCTAGGGTTTGAGAGCCCCTCTTTTTGCTGTAGGGCCGCCCTAGACCCAGAACTATGAGGCAAAAGCACCTCTCTTTTCCTCTCTCTGGGGAAATTAGAATTGTGCTTTTAATCTCATTTAATTTAATTTTAATATCCTGCTCTCACTCAATTAATTCAAAATGA